>JAKKZN010000025.1:1355652-1366934 GCA_033441825.1 Pangasius elongatus
CCATTACTGAATGTGTACTAGAGTGTAATACATATAATCATTGTATTAATTATTGATTTGATTGAATTAGATTAATTCTATACACTGTACAGATCTCATCAGGCAATTTTTTTTAAAACATTCCCGAAGTACCTTCAGAAACGTACACATGGTTACCTAAAACATTCCAAAGCGTTGTTATGGAAATGATTCAGAGATGGAAAAATATTACTCAGAAAAGTCCAGGCTACAGGTATTTAAAAGGAGTTGCTCTTTGTGATACTTTTCAGATAAAAACGAAAACAATTATTAGGAAAATGGAAAAATACAGAAATTATATTTATCACGTGGTGAGAAATCTCTGCACCTGCACTAACAGTGTTTTATACATTTCAATCATAATAATATAACTAACCGTAGCACTGAATCACATTTTTCCTTTCGGCGGAATTTCTCAGCTTGAATCTCAGCATCATTTTACTG
Organism: Pangasius elongatus; assembly: GCA_033441825.1. Lineage (NCBI taxonomy): Eukaryota > Metazoa > Chordata > Actinopteri > Siluriformes > Pangasiidae > Pangasius > Pangasius elongatus. The sequence continues at coordinate 1,356,115 of JAKKZN010000025.1, forward strand.
CAGCGTTCATTTTATTTCATTTATTATATCTAGTGTTTGAGGCAATTTCTAGTTCTTTTGTTCTTTTTTTTTTGCCTTTATTTAATTATGGTTTGTTTTACTTTAATAAGTTTGCCTTTAAGTGTGTATGGGGTTTTTTCTGGTTTTGTGTTTTTTTAGTGTTTAGACTGGAGCAGTTTTGATCCTGGGAACGCAGTCGCGTCTTCGTTGCTTTGATGGTTGTTAAATATTCTCTCCATAACAGTGACGCTCTGCATTTTCTCTCTTCACTCCGAGTTTCCAAGCCACCGCTGCGACATCTTTGTTTACGTTTCTGTTGTGACACGCCACCCCCGTCACCACGTGTCCCCGTGTTCTTTTCCTTTAATCGGACTTGCTCTCCTGCGTTTACTCTGCCGGCGCTTTGCTGTCATATCCGCTGGGTGTTTAAAGCAGAGACGTCTCTCCTCCAGGCCTCCTCCTGTTTAACGTGTTCAGAACAGCAGCGATTCCATGCGACACGCTCCTCACACCCGCACCGCTGTGAGATTTACAGCATCTGATGCTGTTCTGCTACACGGACAAAGAAGATGATTCACAAAGACAGCACTGTTTTCTCTCTTTTTCCTTCCTTCCTTTTTTTTTTTTCCTCCTTGTGCACAGCAGAGAGAGAGACTCCGGATCCACCGCCACCCTGACCAGGATATCGAGGTGAATTCATTAAAGAATGAATATTCCATCGCAATAATCGAACACCTGTACTCCTGCTCACTCATACAATTATCCAATCAGCCAATCACGTGGCAGGAGCGGAGCAGTTCATAAAATCATGCAGGTGCAGGTCAAGAGCTTCAGTTAATCTTCACGTCAAACGTCAGAGTGAAGAAAATTAGCGGCGGTTCCGCAGGAGTTAACGGCTCAGCTCAGGTCTACTGAGGATACTGAGGATACGGTAGACACGGGTTCTGAGATGCTTTTCAGCTCACCATCGCTGTACAGAGTGGGTATTTGAGTTACTGTAGCCTTCAACAAGCCTATATTGGTAGGAGAATGTTGGACATGGAGCTGCCAGGCAGGAGGCGAAGAGGAAGGCCAAAGAGGAGGTATATGNAGAGGAGGTATATGGAGGTAATAAATGAGGAGATGAAGCTAGTGGGTGCAAGTGTTGAGGATGCAGAAGATAGGGATCAAAAGAAGATAAGAAGAAGCCTTCAACAAGTCGTTTCCACTCGCAGAACTGATGCTGGTTGGATGTTTTTTGTTTTTCGCACCACTCTGGAGACTTCTGTTGTGCTTGAAAACCTCATTAGATCAGTTTCCAGTGAGTGTGTGTTTGGAGGAAAATTTTAACCATAATAATTTATCTTTAAGATCTAATAGTTACCAGTTTAGCGTCTCACAACCTCCATGTCTGTTTAAACACATAATCCGCTCTGTGCTTTTTAGTATGACTGCATCACCTTTTTCACCTAATTTTGTCAAAAAAACATACACTAGCATACAGAAAGGTCGAGCCAATGTTAGCAGGGAAAAGTGGCTAGCCGACTGAGACAAGATAGCATCAGTGCCTCTCACAGCGTTTGAAGCGATCTCCTGATAATTACACATGAAATATCGAGCCGTGGAAGAAAACAATAACATGTTGCGATTCTACGTTCTTTATGAAAATGTTTACGTTCCATCCACAGAAAACCTGCAGCACCGATCCGGCAGAGAAGGACAGGAAGACGTCATTACACATCTCCGGTTCTGATATTAAACCCTGCTCTGAATTCTTGTCCGTGATTATTAAATGACACTTCAGATCAACCCTTCCCCATCTCCCTCCTGTATGATCTCCAACATCCACTGCTAAAACGTTCTCAGATCCTGTAAATAATCTCGCACCGCTGTCACAATAAAAAGCAGAATGAGTGCTGACATTAATTCACAGCTCCTCGTTCGGCGGTGACTTTTCAGAAAGATTACAGGAAGACGCGGGACGAGTCGCCGTCGTGCGACTGCTTTTACCTTCTACAAAATGACAGCAGAAAATGAAACCTGGGGTTTGATGGACAGCCGAGGCCACAGCCCTCTATTTCTCTGCATCTGCCGCGAGCGCACAAAGATATCGTGACAAATATTGATTGTAGTTTATGCATCTGTCACAGTGCTATTTCTTTGCATCTAAAAAGAAATGTATACAGACACACACACACACACACACACACACACACACACACACACACACACACATTGGATATTGGATAGAGGTGAAAAACCTCGAGTAGCGCGACCTGGCAGCGGCGTGGAATAATCTTGAAAAGTAAACGTTTCAAAGCCGATCTGTTTTCACACGCCGTCTTATCAGCACTATACATCTGCAATACGCTCCACATGTCGGAATGTGATATAAAATCATCCTGGCTTGTACTGTGAAACTATCCGTCAGTCAGGATGCATGTAAACAGCTTTTCTTCTCAAAATCCTCGGAGTTGTATATGGCATGTTTTCCATAAAGGTCAGGAATTTGGCATTAGCGTATTGATATTGCTTGAGAGGAGCGCCTTCGTTTTTTTAAAAGTTTTTTCTTTTTTCCAGCATTTCCAAAAGTTTAAAAAAGCTCAACATGTCTTTGAGCATTTTTTTTTTTTAATTTTCCGACCAGTGAGTCATTTTTATTAAGCAAATATATTTTTCCAGGTTTTCCAGATTTCCGATCTTAATGCTTAATAAACATGGACGCCCAGAGCAAGGTGATACTTGTTTGGCTAGCCTCTGTATTTGGTAAAAACATACCGTATAAAGAAGATCGACGTGGATTATTTCTGCACAATTAGCGAAGAGAAACACTTCTTTCAAGTAGGAAAAGGAAATCTGTTTACGGGCGACTGTGTGCGCAGCCATGTTGTTGTTTATGTCAGAGCACTCAGGCTAGGTGGATGTTTTCCATGTCTGAGGTCAGGTATTTTTTTCCCCAAGCTCTGAGTACAATGGACTGTAGCACAATGATATGATTTGTATTGTAGTATCCGATGTCATCTCAATATAATTAGACAGTTGAAGTATCTGGTGCTAGCAATGACTCGGTGTAGGGCTGTAGTCAAGAATGCTGTCGTCAAGGCCAAGACCAGGACTAGCCAAGATTGAGTCAAATCTGAGTCTTAACAGGGTTGAAGCCGGACCACGTTGAGCAAGATTGAGACAGAAAACGACCAAATCCTTTTTTCCGGAGCAAGTCTTCATTCACGCATTGCACCAGTGATTAGGCTGTTGGTATATAAATAGGCTGCCTATCTAGGGTACTTTAACACACACTTATGAGTGTGTCCTATGTATAGCTGTGATCATTTCCTGACCCACATCGTGTGTTTGTAGAGCAAGAAATACGAGTAGAAAACCCTCAGAAACCATCGCCAGATTCCACTGAGAAGAGATTTGACTTGGAAGGCTGCGTCCTCCTGACGTCGGTCCTAGGATTTGGAGGAATCCAGGAAAGAAGCGGATGGATTTTAGGTCAAGCCCTCTGCTTCCCCGTGAGCAGTGGAGGCCAAGAAACTCGCTGCTCCTTTAATGTTCAGATCAATAGCGCCCAAATAGCTCGTGGCGAGCTGAGATATTTGGGGAATAACCAAAAAAAAAAAATCACAGCAATCCATCTGTGGTGAGGAAAATTCGATATTTTTGCCTCTCAGTGACCAGATCGACTGGATGATAAGAAAAACGGAGAGGAGAAGAGAGTGAGAGGAGAGGACGCACCTCAACCAGCCATGCATTAAACATGAAAACCAGACCAGAATCCAAACATCTGCTTTGATGAAACCTGAAGGCAATAACGAAAATGACGAATACGCAATAAACTCCGTCTTCCTTTCTCATGATAATAATTTCTCCTGGCTTTCTTTTATTCTTCCTTTATTTTTCCCGAATCACATTCATTCATATTGTCCATCATCGCTGTTCAGTCGTCTTCTCGCCTTGCTCCACTGCTTTATTTCGCTCATGATCTCACAATGAGCCGTGGACGATGCTGAGCACAGGCTCGGTTTATTAGCTCGCTGGGAAATCGAGCTTTGAAAACGCAGGATTAATTGCGATGGCTTTTGGTGCCTCTTTGGCCGTGCACAGCTCGAGCTTGGGAAAGCCAGACCTTCTCGCACTGCTTGCTGTCGGGCTGATCTTATCTTAAGTTCTATCTTATCTTATCTTATTGTTATTGTGCAGACCTGCACTGACTCACAAAGCAGTTTGTTCACTTAAATGATTCATTCGCTTGCATGGTTTGGCTAAATGTTCAGTCTGATCATGTCACAGCCTAAAGCAGTTTGAGCAATATAAAAATATTTGCAGTAAAATTGAGAAGAAGGTTTAGAAGAATCATTTTTCACGCTCAAACTCTGACCTGCTGAAAAGAGAGGAGTGAATCATAGTCATGACCAAAGAATCACTGAGTCAACTCTGTGAACAAGGAAGGAGCCGATCTCTCATGATTAAACGATTCATTGATTCGAACGCTGATCTGTTTAATGAAAGTAGAGCAAATATCTATCATAACCAAACGATTCACAAAATTTGAATGAGAAAGGGGCAAATCTTGGTCATGAGTAAATGATTCAAATGATTCAAACACTGAGTCACTGAACCAAGGAGGAGTAAATCTCGATCATGAGTAAAGAATCACTGATTCAAATACTGACTCGTTGAATGAGAGAAGAGCGACTCTTGGTCAGGAACGAAAGATTTACCGATTCAAAAAAAAGACTGTTTGAAGAAGAGAGGAGTGAAACTCGGTCGTGGCTCACTGAAGGAGCAAGGAGCAAATGATTCGAACGCTGGCTTGGTGAATGAGAGAGGAGCGAATCTCGTTCATGACCAAATGATTCACTGATTCAAACAGTGATCAGCTGAACAGCAAAGGATTAAAAATACCAACAGATAAACAGATAACAGAAAAAACATTACAGACTGACTCCCTGAACAGACTGAATCTCTGTCAGAATTCATGAATATTTAAAAAACAGATAGATAAATATTAAACATTTAAAAAAAGAAACGCAATAACCAAAATATTTGCTGATTCAAACATTAACTGTGAGAAGACTGAATCTCGGTCATGACTGAAAGATTCACTGATTCAACTATTGATCAGCTGAACGACAAAGAGTTAAATATAATAATTGATAATTGATTCGTTCACCTTAGTGACTCTTTGATTCGCAAACAAAACATCTTTGGTTTTTTCCAATCATATTTTAACCTACAGTCATGTGTAAAAAGCTTTTAGCAATTCCACAAGAGATTAAGTTAATTAAATGCAAAAAGATTTCCCATATCTACGAAGATGTTCAGAGAAAACCCTACGGTGCATCTGAGTCTGTTTTATTGCTGCAGAAACACACATAAAAAAGCCAAGCCGGAGCTTTGCGAGTGCATTAGAAGCCTCAGCACTTGAGCAGTGAACGAGTCCTTCATAGAAATCGACACAGCCAGGTCAATATCACTTTAACAAGATGAAGGATCAGTGCTATTCCCAGCAGAGCCGCTCTGCTGCTGAGAGCCGAACGGAGAGAGCGAGGGTAAAAATGACCACTTTACTGTCAAAAAGGAGACACATAACACACCGAATTATGCCACGTTCGCCATCCGGACCCCCTCCATCGTCCTGTTTATATTCTGCAGCGCCGTTCCAGAGAGCTGCGATTCTATAGACGAAAATACAGTAAAGCTGTGGTCTGGAAAAAAATGGAGTCAGGGATGGAGGGAGGGGAGGAGGGGGGTTATTGTTATAAAAAAAGAAAATCAAATGGATCTGAACATGGGTGGAGCATTAATGTGTTACGGAGGAGTGCGTTGTGTAGCATCAAGGGCCGGGCTTTCGCTGGAAACCAGAAAGAGAAAGCTTCCGTTTATTCCTTTGATTACGAAAGATCAGATTTTCGATCCTCTCATCCGTCCATCGTTTTCTGGACTCCATCTTTAACAAGGAGCATTGCAGCGGATCCTCTAAACACACGTCTCACGTCTCTCCATTCATCTAACAATCAGCTCAGGGGCCGCTCAGAAGCCTAATGATTACACTGCAGGAATAACGGCATTACAGCTACGGAATAATGGCTCACATACAGTATATATATATACATGAGTCAGCTAAAGGAGTCGAGTCAGATTTACTCCCGCAGCGATGCTGAATTCTGACAGTAGTGCAGCTGCTATTATACATTATTATTACATTAATGCTCTCGTTCTGATGCGTTATCGTTTCCATAGCAACAGCTCATTCACAGGTACTCGTACAGCGGCTGTTCCACGTGTACGGATCGGATGGAAAAATCTTTGACATGGTAAAGTGTTCTGTTTTGAGACATTTATTTGATGAGGTTGTTTTTCGGAAGGAGTCTCCAGTGTCAGCGCTGTGTAACAGTCAGATGTAAAGCTGTAGCTTATCAGTAACATGACAAGCTGCTTTTTTTTGTCATAACAAACTTCAAGAAAGAAAACAGAGAGGCTGGTGAGGGAACGACTGTTTACAGCTGCTGTAACGTCAGTGACAACACGAACTAACCTTTTTTTTTTTTTTTTGCAGATGTTCCACAACATTAACTGTAACTATGAACGGATAAAAAGTAACTGCTGCTGTATAAGAAGAATAAAATACAAATAATCCGTCATGGTATGGTAAGATAAGCCTGCTTCAGCACATCATCCTGAGGTTGATTATTTTCCTCTAACAGCATGACCCTGAGTGTTTTATTCCTTACATGACTGCAGTTTTTAGTGTCCTGAAAAAATCTGAACTGCAATTTGTTTGATTGTTATTGGTCATACTGCTAATGCAGACTAGCATTTTAACCAAACTTTATTGCTTTCTGTAAGAATTCGACCCTCTCACAGGTTTCAGTGCAGTGGCACCGTAGCTGCGGTGTGCAGCAATATAACCTCTATATGCTATTTTCCCCCCAAATAGGAGACGTTACGCGGCTGTGTACACAGGTCGATTTACCTTTTTGTCCTTTCAGAGCTTGGGAAAGACAAAGCAAGCGTGTTGAGCTGAATGAAGTGACTCCCACATAATGGATGTTGAATCAGTGGATGAAAACGGAGTGTGTTGCCAACAAACCGGCGCGCAGCAACCCGCCGCACAACCACTCTAACACCACAAAGGTTGCGAGGGGGCGATTAACTTTCGCTCCTCGCTGGAGGGTGTATTGTCTTACAGAAACCCGCGGGCCGTATGAGGACACCGTCTCGGCGAGTTCCTCTCCAACTGAACGAGGCAACGATGCCATTTACTTAACAAACGGCGCTGTTAAAAGCATCCACGGCTCTCACCTTCCTCTCAGCCCAAACGCTCGTATTCCGACTACGCAATCTTTTCCGAGGGGATCGAATTCTCTTCCAATGAAAGGCACTTTATTTTAGTGGGCGATTAGAATCGTGCCCTTGTGTAGCTTTTTAAGCCTCTTGCACACCCTGGGCACGTTATGCTAACCGTAAACGGCCTTCTACTAAGAGTTAAGGGGTCAGAAAAGAATAAAACGTGTTGATGTTCATGTTGTGCTGATATGAGAAAGGAATGAAGTAACCACCGGGAAGCTGGTTATTCTCCAAAAGTTCAAATTAACACATTGTGCTCCTTATCCATTTTTAGTTATGTTTAATGCCCTCGAAACACGTTCCTGTTCTCACTTACGTTACAGCAGCTATAAACATATAAAGCTATGATTATAAGCTATAAACCCCCTCAAACAACCTCTCATGTTACAGAGAAACTGCGTAATGTAAACTTCTCTGTCCTGAAAACCTAAAGCTTTCCCTCTGACTGTTACACTGACACTGGAGACTCCTTCAAACCGTAGCAATAGTTATCTGTTCACGTGGAGCATCTGCCGTATGAGTCTCTACGAATGAGCTGTTACTATAGAAATGATAACGTGTAAATGCGTTATGGCAGCAAAATTATGGAATTGTGATATGAAATAAATCGTGATTATTGACTGGTCTGCTGCTTCAGGAATCCGACGCGATATCTTCTACGATGTAAGCCTGCATTTCTTCATCTCATGATTTAATGCGCCAGAATAAAAAAAAACACGTTATGCAACGTTAGCTTTAGATTATCTGATGAGGCTAAATCAGAATCATGAATAAAATATGGTTCATTTTGCAGATGTACTTTTAAAATTATTTGAATTCCTTTAAAAAAAAATCATATGGAGGTGATTGCTTTAGTTATGCCCTAACATTAATGATCAGTCAATCAATTATTGATCTTTGGAAGCTCAGGTAGTGTCTCAAATGAAACTCTGTTCATCTTAGACATCTTCTTTCACCTTCCTTAACAGAAAGTCATGATCTAAATCCTGCAGCGAGCCTGGTCCTGGCGAGAAGCGAGGCGATACACTGCCATCTTGTGTCCGGACGCGAAGCCTCCTCACCATTTTCCTCCCTCGACTGCAGAGAGGTCTAACCACGAACAAGATCCAGCCCTTCAAAAACCCATTAGCTGTGATGACAGTTTAAAACCAGATATGTGAGGAGCTCGGCTCTTAAGTTTCTCTCCCCCTTTTTATAAGATGGAGAAACATTTTAGGAGCGTATCGTATCACGGCACTTGTTTAAAGTGGAGGAATATGGATTTGTCTTAATGAGCGCAGAGGCTCAAAGACACTCCGTAATGGCCTCCACTCTCCGAGCGGCGAAGATAAGCGTCGAGCTCTCGCGCGTATCTCAGTAATTACGTTCACCTTTTGTTCCCCGCCGTCCTCCGGAGACTCCGCTGCCCATCCATTGTGCTAAAACACACAAGCGTGGAGATAAACAAGGCAGGCCCAGCTTTTCCTGTAAAACTGAAATGCAGAGACGGGGGAGGTGGGAGGGCGGGAAAAGAATAAGACGGAACCGGATCGCCGCTGATCAGGTTCAAACGCCATCCTGGGTTTCTCCATCTCTTCATCCTCGGCTTTTTTCTTTCTTCCTTTCTTTCACTGCTCTCCATGCTGCAGTGTTCCATAAATCAGGAGTTAAGTGCCATGTTTCTGATGGCTGCTGCAAGAATCTTATCATGGAGTTGCACACACAAACACACAAACACACACACACACTTGCTATTTCATCCTTCTGCATACATCACTCTGCATAAGGTCATATTCGCAACACAAATATTTACACACACACACACACACGCGCGCGTGCGCATGTCAGCGGCTGAAGGGTGATCACATCTGCGTAATTACAAACTTTTTAAAAGTAATATTCAGGATAAGGTTGTTTTCTTTTCATCCCTATTCCACGAAGAAAGGAAGCGTGAACAGAAAACATCACATCAAGGTTAATGTGAAGATGCCGGGGAGGAGATCAGGCCGCACTCCGACTGCGAACGCTCCGATGCCTTTTCATTCCCGGTGATGATCTTGTTATCTGTAATTGTCGAGGGACGGAGCGACGGCGATGCACAGGCCGAGGCGGAGAAACAATAACCACCTGTGTGACAGGAAGGCAAATTGATGCTTATGGTTCAGTACTGCAAGACGCAATCGCCAAAACGATCCACTTCATAAACACTGACTCATCACACACACACACACACACACACACACACACACACACACACAATGGCAGAGCCTGCTGGGAATTGAGACCATTTGCCCATGAGTATCTACATATCCATATAAAATAAAATGAAGTGCACACACACACACACACACACACACACACACACACACACACACACACACAGTGCTTTAAAGAATGAAAGAATGCCGGATTAGAATGTTCTTACTTTATAGCCATCTCTATACATGCAATAAGCACCAGCTATAATGTTTTATTCATCTGAAATATTAAAATCACTTAAAGTATAGCAGTACAGAGACCGGTTTGGACTCGTGACACGGTGTCGAGTCTCTCTTGTAGAAAAATAACAAAGCGCTACACAGAGGGTCACGCAAAACAAAACAAGATGGGCTCTTGTGAATGAAAATCAAGCGAATTTTTTGACAGCAGGGTCCTAAAGTCAGTTAAAAAGAAGTTTTTTATTTTTCTTCAGAGAAAAGAAGTACAAGATTTCAGCAGAATTGTATTTGATTCGAAGCAATGAAGTGAATCGTCATACAGCATATATGGCTCGCTGGCAGTCCTGGGATTTGAACTCACAACCTTCTTCATATTACTTAAGCTTGAAGTTTCTCATATCAAATTTAAACCTACTGAAAAACCCAGTTTCATCATTTTATTCAAACGGTGACCCTCAGGGCTCGATGTTCGGCCCAGTGCCATTCCTAGTATTTCACACTCTGTAAGTCATAACTCCACGCTTAGTTGGGATTTATTTACCATCTTGGACATATTGTGTTCATGTCAAACCAACATGAGGTTATTTTCCCTCTGTTCATCATTAAACAGTGTTTAATAGTTTAGTGTGTTGTAGTTTTATTCATCAGAAAAGCCAAAATAAATGTAATTAGACCAAGTAGAGTGGGCTTTCTCTAAAAATACTCACATAAAAGATGAATGTGAAAGATGTCACAGTATTTTTGATTTAATATTTATTTATGCTGAGGTTTCAAAGAGAGAATTTTTTTTTATTCTTTTTCATTGTTCGAATCATTTGAGTCAGTTCAGTGATTCGTTCAGTTCACAGTTTTCCCAAATGCAGCCGTCTAAAGCAGACAACAACGTGCTTGAACAATATCAAAATAGATAATAATCATTGCTAGCTTATAATATTCTGGTATGTCCATATTATGGATTTCAAAAATATTTATAGATTTTGCCTTTATCCACCACCACAATGGATTTGAAATAAAAACAATCAAGATGTGATGGAAGTGTAGACTTTCAGCTTTATTTTAAGAGGTTCCACA
>JAKKZN010000025.1:1414974-1427793 GCA_033441825.1 Pangasius elongatus
TATTATAAAAACTTAAGCAGCAACTTTTCCAATTTCCAATATTTGTGTCATTTTCAAAACTTTTGGCCACGACTGTATATACATACATACATACATACATACATACATACATACAGTCAGGTCCAGAAGTATTTGGACAATGACACAGTTTCTGTGATTTTGCCTTTATACACCACCACAATGGATTTGAAATAAAACAATCAAGATGTGATGGAAGTATAGACTTTCAGTTTTATTTTAAGAGTTTCCACAAAAATATGGCATTTACCATTAAGGATTTACAGACATTTTCAGCAAAGTGCCTCCATTTTCAGGGGCACAAAGGTATTTGGACAAAGTGACTGACAAGAAGTTAATTGACCAGGTGTGGTCTATTCCCTCGTTACTTCAAGACAAATGAAGCCGATAAAAGGTCTAGAGTTGATATCAGCTATTGAGTTGGCATTTGGCAGCTGTGCAACTGAGGTTGGTGTCTTCTCTGGAAGACAGCACTGCCTAAATCTACCAGTGCATGTACCAGAAACCCCCCACTCAACATCTGTCTTGTTGTTGCAGATGTTGCATCCTGCCAGTTGGGATTGTCCTACAACTGGAGTTTTCAGGCCACAGGTGGTTGGATTTGAATGTAGAGAATAGAGAAAGACTTATGTTCCAGTACTTTGGATTTGACCTGGCTTCTTGGCAACATTGGTCCAAGAAATCCTCCATTTGGTGCTGTGGAGCTGGCATCTTGACTGGCAAGGGTGGCCTCCGATCATCGTCACCTCAGTGGACACAGGTCCTTGAAGGCCTTTTCTCTTGATTATTCACATGAATTTGGTTTGAAGCAAGTGAATGGAGAATCCCATCTCCATCAGTTGCACTGCTATGAGTTCTTCCAGGTGATGTCAGCGGTACATACACTATGCACTATTCACAATTTTGTGTGCTTCTGGTACTATCTACTGCTGCTGAGGTTTGTTTACACAAAACCCCCAATAGCAGGTTTTCAGGTAATATTAAGAAATTTATTTTATCTTGTATAGCACCCACTAACACAGGTGATTTCTTGGTTTACTTCCTTATAAGCCTTTTATTTGACTGGCAGACCAGTTGGATGGCAGACTCATTGTCAAGGCAGGGGCTTCCTTCAGGGTAGTGTCAACTGCTTCATGACCTAGTCTATGAACTGTAGGGCCCTCATGGTCAGCGGTTAGGGCAGACTAATGGCAGGGGTTGATATGGAAAGCATTGAGGGATCTGGTGTCCAGAAGACAGCTTGCTGTTCAGCACAATCTTGGGCAGGAAATGATCAGACTTTACAGACTCCATTGTTCTTGTAAAGAAAGTGTTGAAAGTTCAAAGTGGTGATGATTTTGTAGTGAAGATTCTGAGGAAGTGTGTCTTGCTCCCAGCAGCATGTAAAGAATTTGTGAAGTTTGGTGTGATGTGCTGGGCCTCTATTTTTCCAAAAGCAGTATTCTGACTGGTGGTTCAGGATAGTGGCCTTGTCTATAAGGAGCATCCCTCCATCTGCACTGTGCAGTTGGCTCTGGACTTGGTAGGTGAGGCCATAGACTATCTTTAGGGCTTCATGGAACCCCCTTTAGTCACCATTGTCAGCGCAAACCTGGGTCCTCTCTGTGAGGTTTGTCCACCATTTATTTTAGATCTCTCAAAGTTTTCATTGAAGACATCTGCATGCAAGGCAGAAGGATGCCATCTTCCTTGAACAAGAGGGCTGGGCCAGGTGAGCATGGTGTACTGATCTCTTTTCTGCCAATAGGGGTTGAATCTCCTGGTTGTTTTCATCTAGCTAGTCTTGATTCTTCTTGGATGTGAGTCCAGGGACTACTTGAGATGTCTGCAGGATATGCCTTCAAGTGTTTGCATAGCTCTTGTGGAGAGGAGGCTGGGGGGCAGGTAAGCTTGCCTGGAAGTTAGCTTTTACTTCAGCTGACTGTAAGCACAAACCTTGAACTTGTTCTTTGGAGCAACTTTTTTCCTAGGCTTGGGCTTGAATTGAAGTTTGATTTTGCAGTGGACTAGGCGATAGTCAGTGCAAGGGCATCTGTTACTCTATGCAAAACTCCAACAGCAGAGACCCGTTGTTGTTGTAGTTTCCAGCACGTTTCCAGCATGTTTCCCAAGTAGTCCTTTCCAGATTTCCGACACTTGAACCAATCTGACATTTAGGTCTTTCTGCTGGTTCTGTTTTGAGGGTTGGGGCATACATACTGTGGAGTGTGGCAGGTTGGTTGTTTTGCAGTGGAAGTTGCATAGAGATTATGTAGTCAGAGTGACCTGTGGGCAAGTTTGGAAGTGATGGAGTCTTTGATCATGAAGCCAGACCATGAAGGTGTTTCTCTGACAGCATGGTTCTGATGTTCGCTCATGTGAGTTTGAGTCTTTTCTCATTTTTTTGGTGAGTGGGAAGCACCTTTCCTTCTGTGGTGTACTTTGGCTGCATTTGAAGATGTCCGTTGAATGAGTTGGGAGAAGGAGATGTGGACATGTTCCATTATGCCTCTGTAGTGGAGCTTTAAGGTGGAGGTAGGTTCATCTGCCATGGCCTAGTAAGCTAGGACAGTGACAGAGAGGTCCACAGGTCAGAGGTTTTTAGCATATAGTTGTCCAAGAAGATGTCCAACTCTCCTCCTATTTCAAACCATAGCTGCTAGGCCACAGCAGCAGTCCACAAGGAGGTGTTGCATCCTGGTCTCAAACACTTGGCTGTTGAGATCAGGAGCCCTTCCGCCCATGTCGGTGACTTCATCCAGGAAGTTCATATGCCTAGTGATGTGGGCCACTGACTTTGTGCTCACACGTGCTGAAGGCATCCCTACACAGACCCGACCTTCACACTGCCTCACGCTAGTAACATCCTGAGTCTCAGCCTTAATATAAGACTAAAATAAATAAGCAAAATTAATAAACAACTTTTGTGACCACATTTGTTGTCCATCGTACCTACCTTACTTTCTTGATCCTGGTGATGTTTTTCATATTGTGTATTGTGCTTCACACTGCTCTTGGTCAGTAAGAATAAGATACTATATTATTAATTTCATGAATTTCAAATGAGTTGTTCACTTAAAATCTATGCTACATGACTTAAGATCTGTGCATAGGCTAATGGAAAGTATGAATGAACGGTCATCAAGGATTCACAGAATATTCATTAATAGGTTTTGTGGTATGTATTAATAATAATACTAATACTTCTTCTACTACTACTACTACTACTAATAATAATAATAATAATAATAATAATAATAGATATTTTTACTTGACCTCATGCAACATTAGTGCTTCTTTACACTGGCTTAGTTCAATAAAAAAAAATGTAATATTTAGTTGTTTTCTTTTTTTCTTTCACTGCTCCAGAAGTAAACAACGCTCTGTTGCAAGTCTTCTCCTGCTCCTTGTGTCCACTTTCCTATACATCTCAAATATATCTCCATAAACACATCCAGAGATGTCACTATGAGGAATATGTGCGACTTCAGGAATCACCTGAGATTAAATGTAACAAAGGCTCTACTAGTCACCAAACATCACCTGGCACTCTTGACTCCAACGTCTCTGTCAAAGAAATGCAGAAGGCAGTTCACCACTGCTCACAGTGTGGGAAATGTTTTTCTTACCAGAGTCATCTCCAAACACACCAGCGCATTCACACAGGAGAGAAGCCATATCACTGCTCAGAGTGTATGAAAAGTTTTTCTCATCAGAGTGCTCTCCACCGACACCAGCGCATTCACACAGGAGAGAAGCCCTACCACTGTTCACAATGTGGAAAGAGTTTTAATCAACAGAGTACTCTCCAAACACACCAGCGCATTCACACAGGAGAGAAACCGTATCACTGCTCACAGTGTGGGATGAGTTTTAATCGACAGGGTGATCTCCTACGACACCAGCGCATTCACACAGGAGAGAAGCCCTACCACTGTTCACAATGTGGGAAGAGATTTAATCGACAAAGTAGTCTGCAACAACACCAGCACATTCACTCAGGAGAGAAGCCGTATCACTGCTCAGAGTGTGGAAAGAGTTTTACTCACCAGAGTAATCTCCAAAAACACCAGAGCATTCACACAGGAGAGAAGCCGTATTCATGCTCAGAGTGTGGTAAGAGTTTTAATCACCAGAGTAAGCTTCGAAAACACCAGCACCTTCACACTGGAGAGAAGCTGTATCACTGCTCACAGTGTGGAAAAAGTTTTGCAGCCAAATTTAATCTCCAAACACACCAGCGCAATCACACAGGAGAGAAGCCGTATCACTGCTCACAGTGTGGGAAGAGTTTTACTTTCCAAAGTCATCTCAGAAAACACCAGCGCATTCACACTGGAGAGAAGCCATATCACTGCTCACAGTGTGGGAAGAGATTTCATCAACAAAGTACTCTCAAAGTCCACCAGCGCATTCACACAGGAGAGAAGCCGTATCACTGCTCACTGTGTGGGAGGAGCTTTACTCACCAGTGTAATCTCCGAAAGCACCAGAGCATTCACACCGGAGAGAAAGCATATCTTTGCTCACATTGTGGGAGGAGCTTTACTCGAAAGGGTGATCTACGAAAGCACCAACGCATTCACACAGGAGAGAAGCCGTATCAGTGCTCAGAGTGTGGGAAGAGTTTTACACAACAGAGTACTCTCCAACGACATCTGCGCATTCACACTGGAGAGAAGCCGTATCACTGCTCCCAGTGTGGGAAGAGTTTTACAGCCAAGGGTAATCTACAAACACATCAGCGCAATCACACAGGAGAGAAGCCGTATCAGTGCTCGCAGTGTGGGAAATTTTTCTCTTACCAGAGTCATCTGATAACACACCAGCGCATTCACACAGGAGAGAAACCGTATCCGTGCTCACACTGTGGGAAATGTTTTTCTTATCAGAGTCATCTCCAAACACACCAGCGCATTCACACAGGAGAAAAGCCATATCACTGCTCAGAGTGTGGGAAGAGTTTCACTTATTCAATTACATTTAAGTCTCACAAGTGCATTAAAATAGAGCTGCTACATAATTTTTGTTTGTCAGATTAAATATAATTATTATTATTGTTTTGGCTTAAAATTATCTGAGTAAACTGTGGATTTTTGTATCCTAGCAGCTCTGACCGGTCTGGTCATTCTCCCCTGAGCACTCTCATCCACAAAGTGTTTCAGACTGCAGACCCTACACTCACAGGATGTTTTTTGTTTTTTGCACCATTCTGTGTAAACTCTAGAGACTGCTGTGTGTGAAATTCCCAGGAGATCAGCAGTTTCTGAAATACTTAAACCAGTCTTTCTGGTATGAACAACCATGCCACGGTTAAAGTCTCAGAGATCACAATTTTTCTTCATTCTGATGTATGATGTGAACATTAACTGAAGTTCTTGACCTGCATCTGCATGGTTTTATGCATTGTGCTGCTTCCAAATGATTGGCTGATTAGATAACTGCATGATTGTGCAGGTGCCCTAATAAAGTGGACGGTGAGTGTATTTTTAGTTATGTGTGATATTCTTTGAGAATTTTTCATGTCAGTCTGTCTTTTTTTTTTAACCACAATAACCCATACATATAAATGTAAATATTGATAATGCATGTTAGCCGTATTATTAGCATGTAAAAGTTTGCTTAGTAATAGAATAATCTTGAAAATTCGTAATCGGTTATTTGATGCAGTCCTCAGAAAAAGGAGCATTTTGTACTACAAGGCAGCCTAGGTAGAGTGTAGTGGATAGAAAAGCATCCAGAAATATAATGTGATGAGAAAGAAAGTGAATCATGCCTCCCTCCAGTAATCAAAAGGGATGTACAGAAATATCTGAGGAGCTTCATCATAGAACAAAATGTTTGAATGTCAATATTGGCCCACACACATTATACAGCAAAGATCATAAAATCATTTACATCATTAAATGAAGGTTGAACTCTGGGACATAATTGCCTACCAGCAGAAAAGTATAAAGTTAATACAGTATAAAGTTAATTAATTTCTCAACCAGGAACACTTTTAAAATTGTTGGTCACTCAAAGTAGGGCATTACTAGTTCATTGGAATTTAAAATGTATGGAGTTATAAATGAGGACTTAACAAAGATTAACATACTTGTGAGTGTATATCAGCCTATCACAAGCAACAAAAGACACAATTATAACTGGGGAAAAGGAACAGTGAAATAAATCAGAAAGTATCCAACTACGTATAAAACCTAGATACAAATAAGTAAGACTTTTGGCTTATCTTCTTTCTTCTTCTTCTTCTTCTTCTTCTTTCGGCTTTTACCTTCAGGGGTTGCCACAGCGAATCATCACTCTCCACCTATCCCTATCTTCTGCATCCTCATCACTTGCACCCACTAGCTTCATATGCTCATTTATTACCTCCATATACCTCCTCTTTGGCCTTCCTCTTCGCCTCCTGNATCTGGCCTCCCTAACTTTGTCCCCCAAACGTCCAACATGAGCTGTCCCTCTGATGTACTCGTTCCTGATCCTGTCCGACCTCGTCACTCCCAAAGAGAACCTCAACATCTTCAGCTCTGAAATTTAGTCAGTTCTATTTCCCCAAAATATATATAAAAAAAAGCTAGTAGACTAATTTAAGCCAGCCGTGTGACCCTGACCAGGCAGTTACTAATGATGAACGCTGTAAACGCATCATGCAGCGCCGTACACGTGTTAATAAACGTGGGCTTCGGTTGTGCCGTGAGCTCGATATCCGACCGCTCACTAATGCTCACGTGATAGTATTGCTGCATTCTGGCTAAAGGTTGTACCTCGTAATTTCCGATTTCTGACTAGGAAAAAAAACAAAAAAACAGAACATTCAGCATCTGATTTCAAATCAACATGGCTGCTCACTGCATGAGCAGTAAACACAGCAGCACTTCTTTCCTTTAAATGACTTTATACTCTATATACAAGTATTAGCTTTAGATCATATCGAGATACAGACATATTCACTCGTTAAATCTGTAACACCGACGCCACAGCTCACTGTTTTGAGGAGCTAAATACGTATACGTCACTCATCACAGTTAGCTGGCTAGCTTTTTCCTAACAAGAGACGAACATGAAGGTGCCCATGTTTTTTTTTTTTTTTCCACCACTACCTCAAATGCACGATGGTCGTAAGCGACGTCACTCCAAGTTCCTACTTCTGTGGTAGTTTGAATGCAGCGTAATTTTTTTCCACTCTAATGACTGAAGTGTACACAAATCGCGTTCCTTATGTCCGGCCACACCCACTCCTTTCTGCCCCTCGGAGCCACGGGTGATACTATCATCAATCAGCGATACTTAGGGTGCAGGGAAGGACACGTGATCTCGAAAGCCTGGTTACCTCTCTGATATGAGAGCGCTTAGCTGCTCTGTTTCTGTTTAATACATTCATTTAAAAAAAAAAAAAAAAAAATACTATATTTCACAACACTGTAAAAAGTTTCATTCACAGTAGCCTACTTAAAAATCTCAAGAAGCTCTTCAGCTGACAAAACTATTTAAGCTCTTGAGTGTGTGACGGCCGAGTTCCCGATGACATCACCATGTCCTTATTTAACCAGTTTTTTTCCCCATCAGGAAACATCACCGTGCCACAACACAGAAACGCAGGATCATGAAACGTCTCATGGGATCATAGAAGCATCTTGAGACGTGTGTTATGCCTCTTACATCAGTTTCTCAGATGCTCATTAGTCACCGAAGCTCTGAGAGATGGAGCACAATGCCCCGTGACAGGAGGCGGTTTGGGGATCTGAAAAAGCCTCGCTGTGCTGCTCTCTCGCTCCGGCGTTTTCTCCAGCAGCCACTACATCACTGTCACACCACAATCCACCGGGGGGATGGCCCCCGCCGAATTAACGCTCCACAAGGGCCTGAGAGTTATGAGAGCGCTATTTGTAGCTACAAAGGAGCCTGTCAGAGACGTACTTGAGGATGGGTACAGATGTAAAATGGCCTCTGCGAGTCTACCTGCGAGTCTCTGGCGACGTGTTCGCCTCATTCCGCACAGTTTAAAAGCACTCGGTATGCAGGACGAGCTTACGGAGGAGTGTGCTACGTTCAATCACATCTGTGTGTCAATATGTTCACCAGTTACGTAAAATTTCAAAATTCAACTCTACATTCACGCTAGCAAGTGACACGTCGCTTGTAGTTTGTCTCTTATTGATGTCTATCAACCGTTACTAATGTCACTCCTGGATTAGCATCGTTGTTTAAAATGTAGCTTTATTTACATCTTATGTGCTCAGTTTCATGCTAGCTCGGTTTACAGATTCGATTAGCAAAGCAAGCTAAGTGTACTAGCGACATACGCTCACCAGAGGCCCCAAGGATCTCTTCGAAATGTCTCTGTACACATTTAATGAGAGGTCGTTTATGACAGGGAAAAAAAATTAAACAAAAGTTTGCCATAATTTTTTTGTGTCAAACAGTAAATGGGGGAGAAGAAAACAAGAAACATCACATCAGATGCGGCGTAGGATTGGTGCGAGCAATCGTTTGAGGAAAAAATTGTGAAAATCTTTAAATCGTGGCTCAGTTTCGTACACGTACGGAGGAAATGGACAGTTGCCTGTCACTTTGCTGCTTGCTAAAGTGAATGTAGGGTCACACTTGTGATATTAAAGTTTAAAAAAAAAAAAGTTTAACATTTCCATGTGTTGTGGCACGATGTAATTTTCCCCAGTATGAAGGTTAGCCTTTTCAACCTTTATAATATTAGCGGCACATGGGGAAATAAATAAGATGTTAAAATGGCTATTCACTTCCGGGATGCATTTTCAACAAATATACAGTATGTGTTTCAATGTAGTTAGCAAGCTAGCCATTTGTGGAACTATCGCTTATTAGCACCCATCAGCTGGCTAGCTTAGCCCTGTTTCTCTATAGATGAAGCAGAAATTGAGAACCGGTGATGTTCTAGAGACATACGTAAGATTTAGGAGAAATGGCATGAGTTAATCAAGTAGAGGAACCTTGGTAGGAATTCAGAAGAACAGGAAGCTGCATTACTGATGATAATAAACCAAATCTAGGGACAAGCTAGGTTAGTTAGTTAGCCAAGACCAGCTAGGAACCGTAAGAGCATTGCTATGGTTACTGTCTATCGAGTAGAGGAACCTTTGTGGGAACTAAGGAACTTTAGGTGCACTTCCACTAAAGGAAGCAAGACCAATCTTAGTTCCTGGAGGTGAAGCTTCATGTACTGAATGTCACTGATTGTTTTTTCCTCCTCATCACCAATCTTTATTTCATTTACATTACTGATAATAATAAAGCTAATCTAGAGAGAAAGTTGGGTTAGTTGGTTAGTTAGCCGATACTAGCTAGGACCGGTAAGAGCGCTGTTATGGCTCAGGACAATTAACACTTGGGTCAGCAATTTTTCTATAAAATCAGCCTAAGCTAAGTTTATGTTGGCAAACTGGAACGTTTTTACATGTGGTAAGTCAAGAATATCAACATTCCCTTCAGACATGTTGTTAATAAGAAAAGACTCTGTTTGACTAAAACCACACCGTAATTACACTTAGCTTCGACCGCTAACTGAACTTTTACGGGTTCTGCCATGTTGAGAAACATTAACGCTGCGTCTCGGCTCATAAACTCAGTCAGAGCCGTCAGGACATCACGAGAGCGAGGTGTTCGTGTGGAATCTTCTCGTCGACGCGGTCAGCATGTGTTTTTATCCTGCAAGCTCCTAAAGCTGAAACAGCCCAGATGTCCGTCTGTGTCGATTAGCTACTTCACTCTCACACACACACACACACACACACACTGACAGACACAGTGGGAGGCAGCATCACATAACTGGCCTTAAGTGGAATCCCACACGTTAACACGTCGGCCTGAAGCAGCCGATCCCACGCTGGATAAACACAGCTGAAGTGCTGCACAGACAACACACACAAACACACACACACACTTCTGTCCACACCTCATACATTCACGCACACACACACACACTCTCACAGCCAGGAGGTGAGAGACGGGTCAGGAACCGTCCGGGTAAAAAAAAAAAAAATACACTGGGACTGTAAATGTAAAGTAAAAGTAAGGAATAAAACACTCTGTGTCGTGCAATTATGGGAAAGTAATCAACGACACGGTGGCGTGATGAAGCAGAGTTACGCTTGCCACAGCGAAGTTGATTATTTTCCTCTAACGTCATGTTCACAAGTGTTTTATTCCTCTTATACCACAGCGATTAGAAATTTTTTTTATGAATAAAGGACGTGTATTTTTTTTTTATCAGTTTATTGTTACATTTATCAGTTATCTTTTCTCACGTATGTTACAGCAACGGACTCTTTCTTGAAGTTAATGAGACAAAAGAACGCAGCTTGTCATGTTACCGTAACATAGTCAGCATAAACTTCTCATAAACTGACATTCCTGAAGATGTTTGAAAGTTACAGCGCTGACACTGGAGACTCCTTCCGTACACGTGAAACAGATATAATCGTCCTTAGAGAAAGCAGTTAGCGATTTTATGCTTGCTAGGTGTGAACGTAGGGTCAGTCATGCACTTTTCACAATGCTAAACTGGAGGTTATACACCTCCTTTACTTGATAGCTATGAGGAAAAGTGTGCGTTTTATCTTTTAAGGATCAGTTAAGGGCACTGAAAAAGAGAGAATTCAACCGAGCACAGAGAGCGTCCTTAATGTTTCTCTCAGTCTCTCTCAGCCTGTCAAAACTCGCCTGTTCATGCAGGATTGGCCGATTCGAGCAGGAAGGCGGGACTGAACCTGTCACCTGGTGAATCGAAGCATGAAAGTTTAAAGCTGAGTTTCTCTGAAACAGACAGCGGAGCTGCACTTTAAAAAAAAAAAAAAAAAAAGTTTGACCTGAAAGTTCGATTTTTGCCAACCTCGGGGCAGGAACGAGCAAAGCACACTTCACACACTTATGGAACGCAGATGAGTGAGAGGAAAGAAAGAGTGTTTCTGTTTATCTGGTTTAGATTTTTTTTTTTTTTTTTTTTTTGCAGGGCGAAAGAGGAACAGAAATCCACCTTTCAATCCAGGTTTCATCCCGCTGTCAGAGATGAGAGCCAAAACAAGCTGCGTCCTCTGCTGAGACATAATTAAAAACTCTTCTTTAAATAATGAAGGATTTACGAAGCAAATCCTCCTGCTCCTGATCTGCAGGCTCCTGCAAGCCTGCTCTCCGAAAACAAAATCCGCCTCCATCTGCCGTCCTGCGCGTCGGTGTCGGGACACTGCAGCTTCCACTGCTCTAAAGATCATTATTACACCCGACAAATCCGCAACATCATAACTCTCCAGCTCACGTCATGGAAATATCGCTTAATCTAATTCACGAAAAAAATACGATACCTTGCATTAGAGCCGGACGGTGAGATGATAAGCTGAAGTAATATCGATGTTATGATATAATAACATCGTGATACAGTCTTCTCTGTTTATATTAACCCGTTTGTTCTAACACGTTCTCGTTTCTACAGTAACGGCTCATTCACAGGGACTTGTACGGGACGCTCCGTACAGACGGATTAAAAAACGTAAGTTTGGTGACGTTTTCTGTAAGGAGAAGTTTCCTGAACGTTTATGGAAGGAGTCTCCAGTGTCAGCGCTTTGTGACAGTCAGAGGTAAAGCCGTAACTTTAAGTCTTCCGACATCTTCAGGACAGACGAGTTTCCGCTTCCTTGCGCTTTCTCAGTAACGAGACAGGCTGCATGACATGACGACCGTTTATAGCTGCTGTAGCGTAAGCGAGAACAGGAACTAGCCTGCTTTGTGGATGTTCCACAACGTTAAATGTAACTATAAATGGATAAAAAGTCATTTATGATATAAGAGGAATAAAACACTTCAGGACGTGCCTTCAGTGTGGTGACAGTAAATCACCCCACCCTGTTGTTGATTATTTTACTATAACAGCACAACACACACAGTGTTCATTCGTTACTAACACAGCTTTTCTTTTAACAGAAGGATAAAGATACAGATTAGTGCTGCTCAGTAACACTAAACCTCATTGAGCAGCGTGTCGAGTGTGAACAGAGCCCACTGCTGTCACCTGTACGTTAAAATTCCTCAACACAAAAGCTCTCATCCTCTTTCACTCGTTTTCTCGTCTTCGCCAACCACTCGCAGCCCAAGGGAGGGAATAACGCCTCGTTTGTACCTAATCCACAACCTCTCGTCAAGAGGAGACGACACGACACAGAGGAGTTAACGCAACCATCCTTTACATTCAGAGGGGGGGGCAAGAAAGCAAGAAAGTAAAAGAGAGCATGGGAAAGACAATGGGAGAAAAAGAGAAAGGAAAAGAGTGCAAGAAGAGAGTGATTGTGTAAGAAAGACAGAGAGAAAAAGGATAGAGAGAACAGGTAAGACAGAACCAAGGAGAGAGAGAGAGAGATGGGTAGAAGAGCAGCAGACATGGAGAAACAGAGAGAGAGAGATGGATAAGCGAGAGGCAGACAGAGTGATGGAGAGAGAGAGAGAGACAGTGGTGTTGCTCGACTCTGTTCTCCCTCATTCGGTGTGATTATCAGCAGAGTGATGTTAATCTGTGTCTCTGTGTTCACTGTCGTTAGCGCTCACATATACACCAACGACGTGTGTGTGTGTGTGTGTGTGTGTGTGTGTGTGTGTGTGTGAGAGAGAGAGAGAGAGAGCAAGACAACTAGTGCATGTGAATAGAGTGAGACGAGTCTTTGATCTGCACCATCCTCCACACACACACGCATCTTCACTTTTACATCTCTCTGAATGTCCTTTCACATCAGTGTTCTAAGTGCATGAAGAAAAGAATAAGCCTCCGGACCCTCTCTGTCTCTCTCTTTCTCTCTGTCT
>JAKKZN010000025.1:1443870-1455255 GCA_033441825.1 Pangasius elongatus
ACCTACAATCCCTGCCGGACCCGAGACTCCAACCCACGACCTTCAGGTTCACCTTCGGGTTACAAGTCTGACTCTCAAACCATTAGGCCACGACTGCCCCACCGTTGGTTCCGCAGGTTGGTCTTCTGGCTAGAGGAAGTGCCGTGACGGTCCAGAGCACCATTTGTCTCCTATTTTCTGCTCTGATTGGGGACAATCAGCAGTCGCTCTGTTGGAAGTCGTGGCTCTGATGTCATTTTACACCTGATAAATATTTACGAGCAGGAGACGCTCGGGCGCTGAAGCTCCAGTGGGTTTATGGAGCAGAAACACATCAGTTTAGAGCTGATGTGTCACAGGTCTGGAAATTCAGCCTCAGTGCAGTTACAGTGAGCTTTGGCATACGCTTTCATCCCTTTTATTAAGTGAAGTAGACTCCAGTTCAGGTGTAAAGATGGGTGCTTGGTGGTTTG
Organism: Pangasius elongatus; assembly: GCA_033441825.1. Classification (NCBI taxonomy): domain Eukaryota; kingdom Metazoa; phylum Chordata; class Actinopteri; order Siluriformes; family Pangasiidae; genus Pangasius; species Pangasius elongatus. The sequence continues at coordinate 1,444,323 of JAKKZN010000025.1, forward strand.
AGCGCTGAGCTGGAGCTCTGGCAGGCGTCGGATTTGAACTTTTTGGATTTTCTCGGTCGTGTTCTTCAGAATCTGTCATACTGTTGAGTTAAAGCTAGGCCTGGGCGAATAACGAGAGAAATCATGTCACAGTATGCTTTTCTGAGATAACGTGAATATTGTGATATCTTTTTATATAAAATAATAATAATAATAATAATAATAATAATTACAACCTGACTTGAAGCAGCTGATACAGCATTAAAATGTTGGACTGAATCTTTAAAATTGCTTATTTATTTATTTATTTATTTATACAATTTTTTTTTTTTTTTTTGTGAATAAGCCTGTTACTTAAATATTTAACACTCTATTATGACTTACTGTTTGGAAAATAAAGTACAGATGTCACCATACCACGTTTTCTTTTCCAGTAATGATGCCGATATTGAAATCTTGAGTATCGGTCGATATCGATAGCCATTCCATATTTTTATCGTAAAAATTACTAAGCTTTTAAAATGCTATTTAATTTTTTTTGAATGTATAAATACAATTAATCAATCCTAAAACATTTCCAGTTAGTTACGGTATCAGATGAAATTATTTTGTTTTCTCCGAGATCTGAGCCGCTATTTTTCGCCTGTGTATCTCTGTATAAATTTTCCTATACAAGATGTTTTTTATCTGTGATTTCACAAGTGCACATTAGTCTCATTTGTCACTGAAGTTTTTCATGACCTGTAACTTAAGTTCACCATTTAAAAGCCTTATCCTGTGATTTCGTACGAGTCGACGATATTTTGTGTATAAAGTCCATTTCTGTGTGTCATTTATAAATGAGGAAAAATCCCAGAGGTTTAAACTCTACGGAGCTCGACGTGAGAAAAATAAAGTTCTCCGAACGCTCTGTGACGCTGTATTTCAGCAGCCGAGCCCTGATGTTAGTCACTTAATGATCTTCTCTAAACGTCGGCGTGAATCTGATTTACTGAGCTGAATCCATCCGAGGCTGAGAGCCATCATCACCTCTGACTTTAGGGAACAATGTTTAAGGAGTGTGTGTGGACCAGCGGCAGCAGGCTGATGGAAGGAACCTGATTTAGACGTATCTGAGATACTGTATGATGTCATGCTCCAAGTTCAGGGCTCAGAGTCAACAATGCAGGGAGTCAGCAAAGCGATATCTGTAATCCACGATGCAGCAGTAGGCTTCGATCAACAACACAAACGAGAAAATTCAGAAATCTAAACGAAAGTCTCGCTGAACGAGTGGAGAAGAAGAAATGGACCTTACGTCCAGGTTGTAATTTACTGATCTGCGCTGTGAAGAACTCCAGATGTCCCATATATACTGTCTTTCATACACAGGGTTAATATAAAATATAACATCACCAAATCCCTTTACTGTAATTTAACATAACCATTATCACTAACACTACTGTAGTGACCGCTTCGAACTAGGAAGTGGAATTTTACATTGCGAACACAATGGAATAAAACACAGTGAAACGTCCCACTGAGGTTATAGGAAATATAAGCGTTCCTGAAACGTCGCTCGACCAATCGGATCACTGGGACCAACTGTTGTATGATGTCATAGCGCCCATCCCTACTCAGCACAACGTTTATGGGCGACGTGCCGCCTTGACCAATCAGTGTTGGCCTGAACGTCGGTTGATGCAGAGCCCTGCAGATACATACGACACGCTTACCCATAATCCCCCTCTCTTAATCATAATGCAAGTATGCTTCAATATATGCAGAAATATAAACCAGAATTTCTGTTAATTTATCTAAATGCTTACTATTAAATCTGCATTGTGACAGTTCTACTTGTAAAAAGGACTAAATAAGAATAAGAATAAAGACTTGGTGTATATAGCGTATAGTGTGTTGCGCTTTTGTGCCCGAGTTGTGTGTGATTAATGATCAGATATCGCAGTGTTAGTGAGATTGATCCTGTTTCTTTACCAGTAACTGATATCTGCTATTATTTCCTAGTCAAAGCCGGAGAGTTATTTATCCTTTAAAACTCTCTTAAAAATGTTCTTAAACAATCGAAACGCATGAAAGTGAAATCCAGTGAGAGCGAACGAAACACCCTGGGAACATTTTAGAATTAAACCTCTGACCTGTAAGAAGACAATGCAGCATGGAGATGACCATTTTTCAATCATCAGTGTTGAATAACTCGGAAAGACGATCAGACAAACACATACACAGACCGATCAGCCGTAACGTTAACAACACTGACAGGTGAAGTGAATAACACCGATTATCTCGTTACAGTGGCACCTGTCAAGGGGAGGGATACATTAGGCAGCGAGTGAACAGTCAGTTCTCGAAGATGATGTGTTGGAAGCAGGAAAAATGGGCAAGCGTAAGGATCTGAGTGATTTTGACAACGGCCAGATTGTGATGGCTAGATGACTGGGTCTGATCATCTCCAAAACAGCAGGTCTTGTGGGATGTTCCCGGTATGCAGTGGTTAGTATCTACCAAAAGTGGTCCAAGGAAGGACAACCGGTGAACCAGCGACAGGGTCATGGGACCCAAGATAGCTGCAGACCGGTCAGAGTGCTCATGCTGACCCTGTCCACCACCGAAAGCTCCTACAATGGGCATGTGAGCATCAGAACTGGACCATGGAGCAGTGGAAGAAGGTGACCTGGTCTGATGAATCACCTTTTCTCTTACATCATGTGGACGGCCGGGTGCGTGTGCTTTGTTTACCTGGGGAAGAAATGGCACCAGGATGCACTGTGGGAAGAATGCAAGCTGGCGGAGGCAGTGTGATGGTCTGGGCAATGTTCTGCTGGGAAACCTCGGGTCCTGGCATTCATGAGGATGTTACTTTGACACGTACCACGTACCTAAACATTGCTGCAGACAAAGTACACCCCTTCATGGCAACGGTGTTCCCTAATGGCAGTGGCCTCTTTCAGCAGGATAATGCGCCCTGCCACACTGCAAAAACTGTTCAGGAACGGTTTGAGGAACACGACAGAGAGTTCAAGGTGTTGACTTGGCCTCCAAATTCTCCAGATCTCAATCCGATCGAGCATCTGTGGGACGTGATGGACAAACAAGTCTGATCCATGGAGGCCCCACCTCGCAACTTACAGGACTTAAAGGTTCTGCTGCTAACGTCTTGGTGCCAGAAACCACATACGTCTTCAGAGGTCTTGTGGAGTCCTGGCCTCGATGGGTCAGAGCTGATTTGGTGGCACAAGGAGGATCTACACAATATTAGGCAGGTGGTTTTAATGTTAAGGCTTTTGTAAGAATAACGGTAGGTAAATAAATTAAAAACAAATTTACAAACATTGTAGAATAAAATTGTGATGTTGCCTCATAAAATGACAGGAGAAGCTTTAGCAGAAGGTCACTACGCTACTGAACTTCTCAGTATTCTCTGGTAGAAAAGACGTTCGACATTATCAGGAGAATTCTGTGATCATTCTGTTTGACCAATCAAGGATCTGCACTGGTTTTAGCTCCGCCCACTTGCCCTTGATCAGTTCTCTTCATACCTGGGCACTGATGAACAGGAACAACAAACAACAGTTTGATTAATTCAGATGCCCCATCATACAAGTTTACTTGTACCTGCGTATGTTCTTACACACACACACACACACACACACACACACACTTACTTCATGCACCATAATCACAGCACATCGCTTGTTTACATCTATATGATCTCACAGGGAAGAAACCTGATCTCCTGAATCCATTTACCACCAACTACAGAACATTTCACACCTGTCAAGGTCGTCTGTAATAATAGAAATCCCCTCTCACTCTCTCTCTCTCTCTCACACACACACACACACACACACACACTTCTCTCTCTGTCTGCAGTGTGTTGTGTAAACAGTATCCTGTCAGTGCCTTGTGATTATAAGGATTATTACGCCGTGTTCACTGGAGCAAAATTCACTTTATAGAAAATCACCTAGTTACCGTTTCATCGTAAATTCCCAAAAATCAAGATCGGGATCATTTTTTTTAAGCCGCCATAATATCCATAAATGCCACCGAGTATAATCCCTTCACTCAGAATGTGCTTTGTGACACAGCAGTTGTTCATGTACAATCAAATATCCCGAGGGCGCAAATTTAAAACGGCTCTTTAAGAGGATTTTCTCAACGACAGTGTAATTTAGAGCGGCTTAAATCTTACGGTGTCTGTGTGTGTCAGAGTTAATATCGTAGCTTCCTTACGGTAAAAAAAAAAAAAAGAATTTTGTGGCTTGAAAACATTCGACTTGAAGCTTCTCAGGTTGTGGTTTATCTTCACGGTGTTCTGCTGTAGGCCCAACAGAAGGTCGGCTTAATCTGAGCACTAAGCCTTATTGTGTTAAAGTTGAGCTTTTTTAAAAAATTACATTTTAGTCTCTAAAAACATTGAACAAATATGACACACTTAAAGCCCCAGATTTTCAGAAGCAGCCTTGGTTTCATAAGATTTCTTGAAATAGAAGCAACTAAGTTTATTAGCCAATGTTGTGGGAGATTTTCTGTGAGAGAGGTCAGGATTCGCCAGAGGTCCGTGTGAGCGAGCGGGATTGGTTGAAATTTTTTGCAGGAGCAAGCTGGATTTTTCAAATTTTCTATGGGAGTGTGTGAGTTTGGTCAGATATTCTGCAGGAGATGATGGGATTGGGCAGAATTCTTTTCGGAGCAGACAGGATTGGTCATTGGGTGGGATTGGTCGAAGTTTCTGCAGGAGTGAAGATGATTGGTCAGAATTCCTTTGGGACTGGGCTCCATTGGTCAAATGTTGTGTGTTAGAGAAGGTTATTGGTCAGATTTTCTACGTGATCAAGGAGAATTGGTAAAAGTTTGTGCAGGATGGGCTGGATTGATCAGAATTCCTTGGAAATGGGTGGGGTTTGGTCTAATTTTATACGTGAATGAGCGGTAAAATTTTCTGCAGGAGCATGCAGGGTTGGTCAGATTTTTTTGGGAGCGGGTTGGGTTGGTAAAATTGTCTATATGAGCAAATGAGATGCTCAGATTTTCTTCAAGAGCGAGTGGTGTTGGTCAAACTTTCTGGAGCAGTGAGTGGGATTAGTCAGATTTTCTGCAGGAGGAAGCAAAATTAGACAGAATTCCTTTGGGAGTGGGCAGATGGGTCAAATTTTCTACATGAGCAAGAGGAATTGGTCAGAATTCCTTTGGGAGTGAGTGGGAATGTTTATAGAGGGAGGTGTTCAGGTAGGTCCAGCACGCTTAGATGCCCTGCTGTGCTTTTACTTTAAACATTCGATTTGATATTTTAATCTCACTCCATTCACTGAGGAAAAATCAGCTAGCGTTGAGTTGATCACTTCTCCCCCTGGTGGAGCTGCCTGGAATTGTCTTTGATGAGATGATGGAGCTCTTAAAGCATTTCCTGATTCAGCACTTGGCTGTTAAAACAGAACACACACACACACACACACACACACACACACACACACACACACCACCAACACCAACACCAGCAATCCAGGGCACTCAGAGGAATACACTGGTGCTTTAGTTCGGGGCCATAGCCGGGGGCGAATATCTGGTTTAAACAGGGAATACACACACACACACACACACACACACACACACACACACACACACACACACACACACACACACACACACACACTCCTCCCTCCAGCACTTCAGAATGAGAGGAATGTGCTTCAAAGAACACCACATCTGCAGTGTAGGAAGGTCAAGTGTTCACCTGACCTATGTTCAAAACAGAAAACTCAATTCATTATCTAAAATGTAAAAAATAGTCAGTGGAAGAGTGACAGAATAGCTTTACAGACTCTCGGACAAATATAAAGATCACCAACATGTCATTTCTGTTAAAACCAGACTTCATTTATTTTGGCGTTCAGTGTCTTAATCTCTCTTTAATCATCTTGCGATTTAAAAATGTAAATGTAGATTGAATTCAGAGTGGTGTGATGAAGCAAATGTGTTTATTTTCCCATAACAGCGCATCCCCAGGTGTTTTATTCCTCCCTCACTACAGTGCGTGCTACGTTTCATCCGTCGTTTATAGTTACGTTTTATTCTCTGTAACGTCGGTGAAACGAGTTAGTTCCTGTTCTCGCTTACGTTATAGCAGCTATAAACTGTCGTTCCCTCACCAGCCTCTCTCTTTTTCCCTTTCTTGAAGCTAATAAGACAAAAAAAAAAGCAAGTATAAACTCCTCTGTCCTGAAGATGTTGGAAAGCGTAAAATTACAGCTTTAGCTCTGACTGCTACAGAGCGCTGACACTGGAGACTCCTTTCATAAATGTTACACAAACACACTTCTCCGTACAGAAAACTTCACATCAATGATTACGCACATCTTTAGTCTGTTTATTTGGCGCGTCGGCTGTACAAGTCCCTGTAAACGTGCCGTTACTATAGAAACGATAACGTATTAAAAAATGAACCAATCGGCAATTCTGTGGAATAGATATTAACACCATTTCTCTTCTCTCTCTCTCTCTCTCTCTCTCTCTCTTCCTCTAAGTGAAGTGATCCTGGAAGTGTTCTCTCTCTCTCTCTCTCTCTCTCTCTCTCTCTCTCTCTCTCTCTCTCTCTCTCTCTCTCGCTCTGTAATGTGCACTTTGGCTTTGTTGTCCGTGTCAGACGGAGGTGTTAACAGCAGCTTTCCTGCCCCTGAAGGAACGAGGAGTTGAGTTTCAGTTTTGAACATGTCAGCACCTGAAAAGCATGACAAATGGCTGAGGAGAAAAATGCTGAGAAAGAGAGATGTTCTACCACAGTCTGGCTTACACAAGTGTCGGTTTAAACAGAGACGTGTGCAAAATACAGAACTTAAAAAAAAAAAAAGGAGCGATCTGGCTAAACCTCATTAAAGACAGATTCGGGATCCGGACACAACACTGCGACAACAGAGAGCAGGAATGATCTAAACGAGAACTGGACTAAAAGCCTGATCCACAGATTCACACCTAAAACAGCTAGAACCTTCAGGGTTCTTCAGTTGTTCCTCTGGGAGAACCCTTAAGGACTCTGTGAAGAATCCTACAGCAGTGTTCTCCTTTTAATATTTCAAAACTTTTGCGTTTTCTCACAATGTTTGATTAAAATCTCAGAGTGTGAGCACTGCTACGACGCTCGTCTAAAATCCACCAATAGGATGACAACTCGCAGAACAGCTACAGATACGGAAGTGGTGATGGCGAAACGTAAACGTAAACGTGCTTCTGTGGGTTTGTGTTTTATGCGAGCTCGTTTCTGGATCGATGACGTAAAATGACGTAAATCTGTGAAGCTGTTTTGCTGCAGTGGCTTAGGACTACAGCTGCTATGATGGCTTTAGGACTGCGATTCCCATAGACAGTTTTGCACTCAAGTCTCCATCAGTGAGCAGTTGATAACTTCAACAAAATAATAATCGCAGTATCCGGTTTCATCCAGATGAGGACGGGTTCCCTTTTGAGTCTGGCTCCTCTTAAGGTTTCTTCTCATGTCGTCTCGGGGAGTTTTTCCCACCACCGTCGCCTCTGACTCACTCATTAGGGATACATTTATAAATTTAAAATTTATATCCTAAATTTGTATATTTTTGTGTAGCTGCTCTGTGATGATGTCCATTGTTAAAAGTGCAGTACAAATAAAATGGAATTGAACTGAATTGCGTAATCACAGGTCTATCGTTAGAGGATCTTCATCGTATAATCTGACACGGAGAACCCACACGCCATCGGGATTTTATCGGGACCTTTGTACAGTGACGAGTCAAAAATATCTGAATGATGATGCTAAAAGATCGCTGAAATCACGCAGTCTAACACTAGCTTTAGCTAGTCATTAGCTGGTCATTTATTTCTTTTGGTTGTGTTGCTATAAAACATGTCATATTATAGCGCACTAATGGAGCTCATGATGTGACATCGGCTTCTTTGCTGAAAAATCACATCTTTTTTTTTTTTCTGTTTCACTTCAGCCTCTACAGATCTGAATATTCGCCATACTGTGTATTAAACAGATCTGCTGTAAATAAAATCTTCCTAAATACGCAGAAACGTCACAGAATCACGTCCAAACCTGAATCTCATTTTATTTACGCGTGTACAGATTCCTTCCCGCAGCGCTAACGTCCGTGAGCGACCCTTTAGCACGCTCTTTGGCTTGTTCCTCGATTCACATGTATTTCACTGACTTTTTATTGCCACAGAGGACACTCCAAATGTTTTTCTGTTGTCATGAAGAAACACACGGTCAGGATGAGCGATGACGAGCGCCGAGTGAAGCGTGTAGGAGATTGTGAAACTCTGGCGAGTGAGACAAGATTCACTTAAACAAACTGTCTGTAATACGCAAATGTTTCCGAAGAGCAATTCGTGACTAATTATTGTTTAAAACACGTCTAATAGAACGCGTTCCTGTTTAGATATCAAGTTAAAACTTAGGAAGTAATGTTTATTTTAATTCGTTCTTAACAAAAGCTGGAGACAGCGAGTCCACAGGGTTAAGAGCTGTTAAATATTTAACTACACTCATCTCCACTCACCTTCTGAGCATGTGATGAGTTTTACTCCTCTGATGGGTGTCTAATAAAGCCATAAGCCAAATGTGATGCGAGTACATGATTTAGTACAGTATGCAGTTTAATTGTCTTTAAAATGAATTTTAATAAAATGGGAAAAAGTGTGTAAATTGGTGGTTTGGTGTACATTACGTGCCAGGCTTAGCAGCGTGATGTATGACACCATATAACACCAACATACACCTATATATCTATACATAATCTTCTAACTATTTAAACACAAATTATCGAGAATAACACACTAATCAGTGTGAAAACTGGTTGTTTGATTTGCGTGGTACGTGCCCGGCTTCGTATTAGCTATTACCAGATTATCAGCGCAAGATTACCGTACTAGCTACAAACGCTCTCCCGAGACACAAGTAGAAACATCTAAAGTTTGTTATACTTCATTTAGCTATGATGTAACCTTGGTGTCTTTTGGCGAGGAAGCTTGTACTTGTTGGCTTTATCTCTGGCTCTGTAGACAAGCCAGTGATATTGAGCTTATGGTGGATTACAGGCTCCATCTGTACATATACGTACGTGTACTCGCCTCATAGGCATTAAAATGCTTCTTTATGAATGTTTATATATCACTAAAGTGTGTAAGATGTTCTTAATAACCAGTGCTTCATACAGTGATACACACAACAAGAGTAGCCGAAGAGTGTCCTTCAGAAGACCTGCGTCCAAGGCCTTATCTCCAAATCCATGTACACGTACCCCATGACATCATGCTCATGGAGGATTATGTTCTTTCTCCGTGAATGTCTACACCAGGCTCATGTCACGGGCACCGCAAAAATATTCTTATATCTAGCCATCAGAAGTTATTCGCAGCTAATGAGGTTTTAATCTGTTCCTACAGAAGAGCAGCGTTCTCGGCGCTATCTCCGGGTCCATCCGTATGCCGATGACATCATGGTCATGGGGATTACGGGAGGATCTGGCAGCGTGTAAATCACGGTTAGGGAAGCGACCCTGAAATGCTAGCGCAGGGTCATCAGGTTCTTATCTCCTGTTTTTGAGACAACAAATCTTGGCCTGACGTGAGCTCGGCGGCTCGGGGGGTCGGATCGGAGCCGCCTTTGAAACGGACGCGCTGTTTGTTCTGCTGGGTGACGCAGCGGGGAGATGACGCCAGTCGCACGGGCCGGTGGTTAATGATTTACACAGCACGCTGAACACATGGGAACAAATCCATCTGCTGACAGAGAAGAGCAGTCACCACATCACGGCAAAAAATAATAATTAAACACCTGATAATAGAGACGGAGCAAACAAAGCAGAAGCTACGTGCATCAGAATTAGAATAACAAGCATGATGAGCAGATAAGCAGTGTGTGCTGTTAGCCAAATTACTTTCATTTAAATCCGTCATTTCTACAGTTCCATATATGGCAGTTAAAATGTCTTACCATAGAGCTACGTTGTAGTAGTAATAATAATAATAATAATAAGGTTAGGTTACGTTCAACTCTATAGTCACTGTCAGGGTACGAGTACAGACACAAACGCAAAGAATAGACTCGTGAAGACGGGACTTGCTAGGCTTCCTTGGAAGAACGAACTCGGAAGGACAGGAGGACTCGGAACGCGTCTTTGCGAGAATCGAGATGTGCTGCGAACTTCCTGTTGGGCGATGGAGCGTCCCAGCACATTTCCAGCAGTGAGACAGGACCACTGAACAGATAAATTCAGCACGGCAACATTCACAAAATGACGAACATAACATTATTTACATTTGTTTTACATTATTTTATATCTTCTTCTTTAAAGGCGCATATTTGTAAAAATTTAACGTTGCAAATGCTTTGTCCATATGAAGGTTCTTTGTACTACGCCAATAACACGTGCGTTTGAGTTTGAATCTGAGCACTACTGGCTCTCTCCATGTGCTTCATCACTTTATTAACATTATGCCAAACAAATGTTTATGTTCACAAGCCGTCTCACATTCACACGCTTGCAGCAGGAAAGAAGTTTAACTCTTCAACAACCTCATATATATATCTCGATCTGAATCATGTTTCAAAATCATAGATGCGTATTTAGATTATTGTCGTTAAAGAGACGTTAAAACGGTTATGAGTCAGGCTTCTGTTGGCCGCTGTTGTTTTGCTGCAGTGACTTCTGGGACGTCAGGGGGGGTTCGATTCGCTCGAGTCTGCATCCGATGCATCCTCGATTTCAAGAGCACATCTGGGTATTTTCATGCGTGCTTGGTGGTTGTGTTCTTCGGCGATGGCTGATGACGTAGGACGAGTACGCAAGGGCGCGAGATCGCATAAGAACACAGATTGAGAAACCCATCCTGATGCCCTGCTTCTGGTTGGAGTTCTCATCGGTTGAGTTCGCTCGCTGCTGCTGGGCCCCATATGGACGGCCTGAAGAACCGTGTG
>JAKKZN010000025.1:1508709-1521209 GCA_033441825.1 Pangasius elongatus
TTAGTTACCTCAGTAACACTGTAACTTTAGTTACCTCAGTAACACTGTAACTTTAGCTACCTCAGTAACACTGTAACGTTAGCTACCTCAGTAACACTGTAACTTTAGTTACCTCAGTAACACTAACTTTAGTTACCTCAGTAACACTGTAACTTTAGTTACCTCAGTAACACTGTAACTTTAGTTACCTCAGTAACACTGTAACTTTAGCTACCTCAGTAACACTGTAACTTTAACTACCTCAGTAACACTGTAACTTTAGCTACCTCAGTAACACTGTAACTTTAGTTACCTCAGTAACACTGTAACTTTAGCTACCTCAGTAACACTGTAACTTTAGCTACCTCAGTAACACTGTAACTTTAGNTGTAACTTTAGCTACCTCAGTAACACTGTAATGGTCGTTGCCTCTCCAAAAATATCGCAATATTTGAAGACATTTCTTCGACACATTTGTATGATGATTAACAAACTGCCAGCTAAACTGTCGTGCTGCATTTAAAAATCAACCTTTAACTAAATTAAGTTAATGCAGTTTTTAATGTCTACTAAAAAGAGTAACCTTTAGACAGTTTTCAAGATTAAAAACAGCCGAAAACTTTCACATTAATTCAGTTTGAGTTTGTAGTCATTTTGCTAGTAACGAAATCTCTTAAGTGACTACAGCGCAGATTTAACGCCCAAGGTCGAAACAGATCCAAAGCTTCACTGATAATTTAGCTTTTTAGCGTCACGGTTTTGGCTGCAGATATTCCTTAATATTAATTCTGTCTAATTTCCTCCTTTTTTCTGCTTCTGCTTCTGGCATTAGCTCTCCGCTCTGAAGAGTGAAGATGACATAAGTGCTCGTAAGTGCCCGAGTCTCTGCCAACAGACTCGGTTCAACTCCAGCTCCAAAATCTGGAACCAAGAACCCGGAACCATCCGGGACTGGCTTCAAAAGCATCCGCTGCGTGATTAACTGGAGGAAAGTGTAGTAAAGATTCCCTCTCGTTAAGACCGAGATGCTGGATACTGACAAAAACACGGGACTCGCGTTAAGTTAGCAATTAATTACTCGCTAATTTTAAGCAAATGAATGAATATGAAGGAAAGAGCCCGGAGCAGGATGAAAAGCCCTGTGTGTTACAGCGAGTTAAAATTCCCGTCATGTTGTGTGTTTTTGGCCGGAGGCGAGCTGCTGAAGGCTCTGGGCTTTCACTCGGGGAAATCTGGCACGAAGTCGGCGTAAGCGCAAAGTGATGACTCACGCAGCAGCAAAATGACGTCCATTTGCTTTGTTCAGGTCTCCAGTGTGATGATTTAAGAAGTGTGCGGAAACATTCATCACCTTCCCCGCGCTGGATCTCCGCCCGAACCGAAACGTTCTTTCCCTGGCGCTCTTTCCTCCGCCTGCTGACTGCTCCGACACGCCGCTCCGCTCGTTCATCACGCTCGGATTAGACACGTTAGTGCTGATGTGCACACAATACAAAACCAAAACCGTGCACGATACAATGCAAAGCTTCCCGCATGATGGATTTCCTTTTCAAAGAGAAATGTACAGTATTGTACAGTGTAGCGTAACGTTTTATTATTTTACGCCGTTAGCATAGCATTAAACACAGCTCGACGCTTACGAGCATTTTAATTCTTTACGATTATTACATTAAATTCCAATTTAGATAGACAGGCAGACAGAAGAAAGAAAGACAGACAGATAAACAGCAAGATAGATAGATAGATAGATAGATAGATAGATAGATAGATAGAGAAAAAGAGAGATAATGGACAGACAGACAAATAGATAGACCAACAGAAATAAAGAAAGAAAGACAGATAAACAGATAGATAGATAGATTGACAGACAGACAGACAAATAGGTGGATGACAAGTAGGTAGATAGATAGATAGATAGATAAATAGAAAGAGAGAAAGAGAGACAGATAGACAGATAAACAGATAGACAGACAGAAAGACAGATATATAGCGTACGTTTCCGTTCTTCTTCACGTATCTAACATTAGTGTGAGGAATTCAACATCGCTACAGTGACCTCTCTGACTGAGCACACGGAACCGGTGCTGATATTTCAGGTTGATGAATCACTTCAGTGCAGTGTTATAAGCGCGTTATAAACACAGGTTATAAGCAGGGTAATAACTGCTCCCAGGCCATGCGGGGGTGGAATAAGATGGCGGACGGCGTGTGACTCACCTGGAGTGCAGCTCTGTGCTGCCCGTGTTGTATTTACTTCCTCTCTCCCACATGCCGAAGTCGGGGACGCGGTACGCTCTCTCCACGCAGAACACCAGGTTCTGGATGAAGGACACCTACACACACACACACACACACACACACACACACACTCAAATTTAGCTTCCAAACAAATTTGTGCTATTTTCTTAAATGCGTGTTTCACACGTAATCCTGTGGGAATGCTTTTAAAAATCGCTCCTGCTGCCTTTTTGCTTTCAGCGCAGTTTTAAAAGAAAAATTACTAAGTGACGTCAGGTGCTTGTTCACCTCCCAGTCAGGCAGGTCGCAATTTGAGAGGACGAGCGAGAAACACAAACATGGAGGACGAAAAACGAGTCTTGCTAGTGAGCAAATACGAGGAGATTTAAGAAAAGTAAAAATACTAAAAACAGTTAAAAATCTGTCAGGGTTACGTCGAGTTTGGCGCCGTACTACGATTCCCATCAGCCACTGCGCTTCACACGTCACATGACTGTTCAGACCTGATTCACATTTCGGTTTAACGAGCTTTTAAATCAGTATTTAAGTCACATGTGCACATCACACATTGTCATTTTGTCGTTTGCTTTCGAGCACAGCATGAAGTCCGCGTATGTTTCTTGCCATGAGCTCCCAGTTCATGTTTCTGTATCTAGGTTTGAGTTGTGTTTGTTTGTGTTTTGTTTATTTAATGAAATAATCTCAACTTGCGCCCACTTTCATCTCCCAATCGTGATGATGACTAAAAACAACAACAAGCCTCGTTTATTTTTGCTTTAGTAAAGCTGTGTGTAAATGTCCGCATCAGCCGAACAAAAACGTTACGCTAGATTTACAAAAGTTTATAGCGACACCCACAAAACTCCATAAAAGGTAAACTGCATGAAATGAGCCATCAGGGTAAAAAAACACGGTTTCATCTCCAGATATAAAAGCGCAGTAATCCACGACGAGGTTTTCACGTCAGTTATTCTTCTTACGTGTAAATTTACGCACGTTCAGGAGCACGGATGAAAACGAATAACGAACGTCTTGTGCAAATGCTCGCGCTAACCATTTACGCATAAATCCGTTCATATCCTGCTTGATAAATGAGGTGTGTATTTTTCACCGCTACGTGACGTGACGTGACGTTTAAATTCTCTTGCCTCCGAAGCAGCAGCGAAGATGAACGAGCTCCTCATCTCCATCTGCATTACTGATAATAATACACTATTAGAATCTGGTTAGTTAGCCAATGCTAGCTAGGACTGGTAAGAGTGTTGCTATGGTTACAGGGTTTTTTTTTGTTTCATATTATACTTTTGTCCTGCAGTGAGCCATTTTTTAAGACCGTAATATCCCTGACGTTACAAACACATTTAGACCCTGCAGTGCAGCGTGTTGTTTTTATACATTTCCGTCGTGAACTCGGCGTCCTCGTGCATGAGTAACGACCGACAGAACAGCGTCGCTTCACAGCACCGATTCATCACCCGCCCGCGCGTGTGTGTGCGCGCGTGTGTGTGTGTGCGTGTGGTGGCAGTGTCTTCAGTGCAGCGCAGGAGCGTTCCCACATCGCTGCGTTAAAATCGAGGCCACGGGAAACACGGCGGTGAGAAGAATGATGAGTTTGGAGCGTGTGAATGTGGAAGTGTGTAATCACCGGGGAGAGAAATGAGCGACGAGGGCTTTAATTTAACACGAGGAAAGCAGCGAGGCCCGTAAGCGCGCCGAAATGGGGCACGGAACAAGAGGAAGGAGGAGAGACGGAGGAGATTTTTAGTTTAAGGCTAAAATAAAAATGATTCATGTTGATGGTTTTATAGGAGGACTAAAAAAAAACCGGCAGTGGTCCAGGATGATGATTTAATTTCTGTCTCTTAGTCTGCACGAAATCCCACAGTCTTATTTCTGTCCCTGCTTTATTTATTATCTCTAAATTTCATAATCATAATATATATTTCTTACAATGCATTGCCTGATACACGGCTCTGCTGAATTCTGGATTCTGATTGGTCAGAACGTGTTGATTCATTTTCTTTAACAGCAGCTAATAATAATAATAATAATAATAATAATAATAATAATAATACGTTCTCGTTTCTATAGTAACAGCTCATTCGCAGGGATTTGTACGGCAGACGCTCCACGTGAACGGATTAAAAACAGTCGTTGACGTGTCAGAGATTTCTGAAAGAAGATACTTATTGAAAATTGATGGAAGGAGTCTCCAGTTTCAGAGGTAAAGCTGTAACTTTACGTTAAAAGTTGTTTACGCTTTTTTACGGCTTCTCGGTAACATGACAAGCTTTATTTTTATTTCTCTGTCTTATTAAGGTCAAGAGAGAGAGAGAGAGAAAAAAGAGATGCTGGTGAGCGAACGACTGTTTACAGCTGGATAAAACGCACGACACGTCAATCTTTAATTAATAAAAAAAATCATTGTTTTTTTTAGCTGCTGAGGTAGAAGAGGAATAAAACACTTCAGAACATGCTGTAACAGGAAAGTAAACAAGGTCAGGACGGTAACATGCAGAGCGCGTCTTATTGTGCTGAATACAAGCGTAAACAGCTCAGTACATCAGACCCTGTGTGGTAGGTGTGGCTAAATAGTAAACAAACAAACAAACAAACTTGGTGTAAACAGGAAGTACAGAAATATTCCCAGTTTCTCACGCTGTCTCTGTGTCAGTTTACTGTAATAATTTCTTGATTACTGAGAATGTGTATTAGTTTGTTGTAAAGGCGCGCACACACACACACACACACACACACACACACACACACACACACACACACACAGTTAAACTGTGGAGTCCTTGACTAAGAGCTGAGGATTTTATAATGAGATTTACAGAAACAGCGGAAACTCCAGCGCAGGAGCGACTGAGTAAATCTCCCAATTCTCCCTCATTTGCTCTGCTGTCCATTAATAAAGAGCGGAATTGGCTCGCTGATTTCACATCTATGCTTTTTAAATCGCATTACGCTGCCCGCTGGGCACTGTTTAAACACGCCAATTAAAACCCCGCTCGGCAAATGCAACAAAAATCCCATAAAAGCTCTTCTGGCAATCTGTTTGGAAGAGTTAGGAAGGTGAGATAACGTGAGAGAGAGAGAGAGAGAGAGAGAGAGAGAGAGAGAGAGAGAGAGAGAGAGAGAGAGAGAACAGGAAAGTACAATCCAAAATATGTGATAAAAAAAGTAACATTTATCTAAATAACTCTTGCACATGTTTAATATATAAACAGAAATAAATCTTTATTTGTTTGTTTGCTTCTTTGTTTGTTTTTTTATATAATTATTTGTATTACCACTTTATTTTTTTTCTCCCCCCTCACCCTTCTTTGTTTTGGCGACAGTTGTTAATTACAATTAAAAGCTGTTTCGAGTTAGAGAGAGAGAGAGAGAGAGAGAGAGAGAGAGAGAAAGAGGGGGAGAGGAGAGTGAGGGAGAGAGAGAGAGAGAGAGTGAGGAAAGAGAGAGAAGAGAGAGAAAATAAGGAGAGAGGGGGGGAGAGAAAGGGAGATAGAGAGAGGAAAGGGAAGGAAAAGAAAGAGAGACAGAGAGAGTGAGGAAAGAAAGAGAAGAGAGAGGGAGAAGGGAGAGAAAGGGAGAGAGAGAGGGAGGGGGGGAGAGAGAGAAAGGGAGATAGAGAGAGGAAAGAGAAGGAAAAGAAAGAGAGAGAGAGAGAGAGGGAGGGAGGGAGGGGGAGGGAGGGAGAGAGAGAGAGAGACTCTTATTTTTTTTGGAGATAACATGAGCGGATAAATAAAAGTTGCAATTATTTTGCGGACGCTGGTTTCACACGCCGCAGCACGCTGAGTAAATCTCTCAGTTTAAGAAGCGAATGAAAAATGGAATGAATGAATTTTTTTTTTTACGCGGGCCAGAGGGGAAAACGAGCGAGAGATTAAACAGCTATTACGGCTAAACTCGCTGATCCGTCCACCTTCAGCCTCCACCGCTGCAGAACGGCACGCGCTCGGGCGAGAGAGAGAGAGAGAGAGAGAGAGAGAGAGAGAGAGAGAGAGAGAGCGCTTAATAACCAGGTGATGATTACGTTCGTTCCCGAGCGAGAGAACCGACAGACGAACGCATGATGACGCGCTGAACTTCGTGGTGTTTATTCACTACTTTTTCCCCCCCACACGTTCAATGTAACTACAGCATTAAATGTAACTAGAAATGGATAAAAAGTATAATGTGTCGTACTAATAAATAAAGAAAGTTAATAACGAGTGAAGTGCCGCATTACAGGAAAATAATCGCCTTCAGTGTGGTGACATCATCACAGCAGCCTGTCACTGATTAGTTTCCTTAAATGGCACATCCCGAAGTGTTTTATTCCTCTGACACCGCAGCACATACGAGTGCTCATTCATTCCGTTTACTTATTAGCCATTTATAGTCGCATTTAACGATGTGGAATTGTCTACGAAACAAAACACAACAGCTACCGTAACCGCTAACATCTACCTCTGTCTGTTACGACGCGCCGACACTGGAGACTCCTTCCACGCGGACGCCTCCTTACAGGAAACCCACAGAGCGCGTGGCGTACAAGCCCCTGCGAACGAGCCGTTACTATAGAAACCATAGCGTGTAAGAACAAGCGCCTTAATATAAACCCGTGCTAGTGTCAGGGCCGCCGTTACGGGAGGTGAGTACTGACCAATCGGAACGGAGAACTCGACAGTGCTGTGCTGTGGGTGTTGTATCAGTTGTACGTTTGTAAAGCGTTCTTTATGAGTCATTGTGTTACTTTTTTTTTTTTGTTTTTAGGATGAAACAGCTGCGTGATCTCTCCGAGTAAGAAGCAGAGAGGCGGCGAAGCGAGACGTTCTGGCAGCAAATCGAGTTTCTCTGGCATCGCTCGTCTCCCTGCTGACATTTCGCTGCCGACGTTACAACACCTAACAAAGTGCCTGGGTCCTCGCCGCTACACCGACACACACACACACACACACACACACACACACACACACACACACAGCTCCTGCAGCGGCTCGTTCTGCGTGAGGTGGAAACAAGGCTCGGTTCTGCCGTGTTCTCCGCTCAGTGCCGTACCTCATCAGTGTTGTAGATGATCTGCAGCCCGGAGCAAATCATTTCCACCAGGTAGAGCAGGAAGAGAGACACGGCATCAATCTGCAGAGAGAGAGAGAGAGAGAGAGAGAGAGAGAAACGGTTCAGCTCTTTAAGTCATGCTGAGTAATTTACTGTTAGAGTCACACAGACAACCATTAGACCACAATACAGAGAAAACCAGTGGGATGCATTTATATTGGCACCCACTGACACCACAACTCAATTTATATATATATATTTTTTAAAAAGACTGTGATATGTTCTTTCTTTCTTTCTTTCTTTCTTTCTTTCTTTCAGTAATGACTTTTTTTTTTGTTTAGTTTAGTGTTTTTTGTATACTTTTTTTAGTTGGTTTCTTTTTTGTTTCTTACTTTATTTTCTTTCTCTTTTCTTTCCAAGTCTTTTTTGTAATTTTTGTGTCTTTCAGTAATTTCTTAATTTATGCTTTCTTTCATCCTTTCATCCTTTCTTTCTTTCAAATAGTTACAAATAGTTACTTTATTTCTCTCTTTCTTTTCTTCCGTATTTATTTGCTTTATTTTTTGTTTCTTGTATCTTCTTTCTTTCTTTATTTAGTCACTTTCTTTTTTGCTTATTTGTTTTTTTTTTCATTAGTTTCTTTCGTTCAATCTATCTTTCTTTCTTTCTATTTAGTTCCTTTTGTCTCTTTAGTTTCTTTCTGAGGAAACTTCGTAGCCGTATGGCAACAGAGCAAGAAAACATACAGAAAAATCACCAGTATTTACTTCTAAATATTTATACATTAAAAATTTTCGACTTTCTAATACAACTTTTTCAGATCAAGCTTTTTTTCTTTTTTTTTTTTTTTTTTTTTTAACAGCCTCAATGTGAACGACTGAAATATTAGGAAAAGGCACGAAAGAGAATGAACTCCGGCTTGAGGTTTGAGGTTTTTTTCAGGCTCTTTTGAACCTCGATGTATTCAGAGAAAGAAAAGATGACGGCTGTGAACAAACGAAGGTAGCACGCTCCACTGAAAGGTAATTGTGTAAGACTATTAAATTTTAATTGTACGCTGATAAAATACAAATTCACTGAATTAAAACTTAATTATTATTAAAAAAAAAAAAAACACACACACACAAGTGCAATTACTTTCCATCTCTGGACTTTTATGAGGCAAACTGTAGATTCCTCAGCCGAAAGTTCTTGTAATGGCAAAGAAAAGGCTGTTTGATAATTAAGGATTTTAATATCTTACTTTTGTACTAAATGAACATCAGCACAAGATTCAATATGTGGTTATGGCCTTGGATTTCAGCTTTATTATTTCTGAGATCATTTAGCAGCACAAATGTTTCAGCCTGGTTATGTAGCTGTAATAAGGTTACGGCCCACAGCGGAGCGCTTTGTATGGGCTCTATTCTTCTTCTGGGTTTCTTTATATCGTATTTTCAAAAAGAAACACACATCCTGCGCTTTTCATATCCATGAACTGTATTAAATATTCAATATGCTATATTTGAAAATGAAAATCACATCAGCGTGATGCTGGATGTCCATGCCTGTGTTCTGGATGTCCTTCAAGCTCTGATTCTCTCTCTCTCTCTCTCTCTCTCTCTCTCTCTCTCTCTCTCTCTCTCTCTGTCTGTCTCTCTATAAACACCTGTTCGTAATGCAGAAAAGCTCCGGGCCGATCTGTAATAAACACGCCGTCCGGCGGTTTTCCCCCGATTCACCCGGGCCTTGAGCTAATCTATAATATATAATGCGACAGAGGGTCTCGAGGTGAGCCATTACCATCGTACTTGTGCTGTGACCTTTCCTCTAATCACTCTTTGTGTAAACGTTCGGAGCAAAGCCGCACTCTGGGCGTAAAGCAGGAGGTAATTGAGGGTGTGATGAATGTGCGGACGTGAGTGACGGGTGCAGAGTGAAGAGAGGACGAGGAAAAGAGCGAGTACCTGCAGGTGATTGTACTGTTTATAAGAGTAAATCTCATCTCCTGTATGAACGTTGAACACGGAGTGGAGACACGTGTATGGGCTCGGGTCCTGCTTAAACTTCTCCACCTGAGAGAGAGAGAGAGAGAGAGAGAGAGAGAGAGAGAGAGAGAGAGAGAGAGAGACAGTTATTCAGAGAGTGTTAGTCCATCAAACATGCACCTCACCCCTTCATCTGTTTTATCAGTAATAGAATGTAAGCTAAGAGCAGGTGTCCTCGCAGTCCCAAAGTCATCGCAAATTCGTCGTCATCCCAAACTCATCTACGTCCCACCATCCTGAACATGTCGTCTTCCCAAACACATCATCATCCCGAACGCACTTTTGTCCCAAATGCGTTAATCTACATGCATCATCAACCCCAAGACACAGTCATCCAAACACCTCGTCTACAAAACCAAACACATCATGGTTCTAAACACGATGCCCAAAACATTGCTTTTGTCCAAAATGCTTCTCAGTCGTCCCAAACGCATCATCATCGTCCCAAACGCATCATCGTCATCGTCCCAAACGCATCATCGTCATCGTCCCAAACGCATCATCGTCATCGTCATCATCCCAAACGCATCATCATCATCGTCATCGTCATCATCCCAAACGCATAGTCATCATCGTCCCAAACGCATCGTCATCATCGTCCCAAACGCATCGTCATCATCGTCCCAAACACATCGTCATCGTCCCAAATGCATCGTCGTCATCGTCCCAAACGCATCATCGTCATCGTCCCAAACGCATAGTCATTGTCCCAAACACATCGTTATCGTCCCAAACGCGTCGTCGTCGTCATCATCCCAAACGCAGTCATCGTCCCAAACACATCGTTATCGTCCCAAACGCATAGTCATCGTCTCAAACACATCGTTATCGTCCCAAATGCGTCGTCGTCATCGTCCCAAACGCACCGTCATCGTCATCGTCCCAAACACAACGTCATCGTCCCAAACGCATCGTCATCGTCCCAAACGCATCGTCATCGTCCCAAACACATCGTCATCGTCCCAAACGCATCGTCATCGTCCCAAACGCACCGTCATCATCATCGTCCCAAACGCATCGTCATCGTCCCAAACGCATAGTCATCGTCCCAAACGCATCGTCATCGTCCCAAACGCATCGTCATCGTCCCAAACGCATCGTCATCGTCTCAAACACATCGTTATCGTCCCAAACGCACCGTCATCATCATCGTCCCAAACGCACCGTCATCATCATCGTCCCAAACGCACCGTCATCATCATCGTCCCAAACACAACGTCATCGTCCCAAACGCATAGTCATCGTCTCAAACGCATAGTCATCGTCTCAAACGCATAGTCATCGTCCCAAATGCACCGTCATCGTCCCAAACGCATAGTCATCGTCCCAAACGCATACTCATCGTCCCAAATGCACCGTCATCGTAATCGTCCCAAACACATCATTATCGTCATCGTCCCAAACGCACCGTCATCGTCATCATCCCAAACGCATCGTCGTCATCGTCCCAAACACATCGCCATCCAGAGCTCACCTTCAACTGAAGAGCAACATCATCCTGTTGCTGTCCTAAACACATCATCACTCTACATGCATCATCGACCCTCACACATAGTTGTCCCAAACAAGCTATCACCCCAAATGATTCACTGTCCCGAACACATGGTTATCCCATACGCATCATCGCCATCCCTCACACATCATCGCACAAACGCATCGTCGACCAAAACACATCACTGACAAACTAAACACATTACAGTTCTAAAAACACTGCTATCATCCCAAACACACAGTCATCCTAATCACGCTGGTGTTCTACATGCAACACTGGCACTCAACGTCATCAGCCCTCACACACTGCCGTCCCAAACGTCCCAAA
The DNA here is from genome assembly GCA_033441825.1 of Pangasius elongatus. NCBI lineage: Eukaryota > Metazoa > Chordata > Actinopteri > Siluriformes > Pangasiidae > Pangasius > Pangasius elongatus. Next base: position 1,519,825 of record JAKKZN010000025.1, read on the forward strand.
TTCAACACCATCTGGAACACAACTCCATCCCAAACGCATCACTGTCCTACCAAACGCACTGTCGAATCTTCAGCCTCATCCCTAAACATCATCATTCTTCACACATCTCTATTACTACGGTTAATAAACACACTGCATGGGACCATCCTCATGAGTGATGCTTCAGGCACAGGGTCAACCGTGACATGTCATCCTGGAGCAGATTCCAGGATACAGAAACAAAACAAATATACAGTCTGTTTGACACCTGAACTCCAAAGCTAATACCATCCATCCTTTGGTTCCACTCAGAAGCCAAAAAAAAAAACCCACCATCCTTAATTGCTGACATTATCATTTAAAAAAGGAAATGAAATGGCTTGAGTGAGCTGAAAGTGTTGAGTGCTGTATTCTAAACCTGCTTACTCTTCATTCTGAGTAGATATAAAGCATGCTCCTGCCTTCACCGTGCTCAGGCGCTGGTATTGACTATGTGATGAGATGTATAATTTATATCCGGATGGACTGACTGTGCAAATTGTCAGGGCAGAGATTTGGCTGTATTATATTAATAAAGAAAGATGAGATCTTGTTTGAGAAATATAATTTGACAACATGATATTAACCGGGACGCCGCCGTGATCCTTCCAGATCGTTCACTCCGACAGAAATCCTACAAATCCTGCAGAAAATTCCCTCCTGCTCCATCACAGCATGCATATTTATGGTCAACACGGTGTCACTGGTCATATCTCAGTCAGGTATCCCAGACTCGTACAGACGTCTCACTGTGAGGCATTTCCGTTACAGGTTCTTTAAGAGATCGAGACAGACCCAAAAAAAAAAAAGCTGCACTCTCTGCAGATCTGTCACTTCACCGTATAAAGCGTATTAATCATCAAAGACAGCAGGCTGGAAAGACATGATCCGACATTGTGCCTTATTAATTATTGTTTAGGAATCTCTCAGCAGGAATAACACGCCTACGAGCAGAAAAAGCAGATGTTAGAAATGAGGATTTGTTGGCTGTGCTTCTGGGGAAAGCCTTGAAGGTTCTGTGTAGATTCCACCAATGAGAACCTTTTAGCAGAGCAAGAACCCTTAAAGAACCCTTTATATACACTTTACAGAGTGAATATCTTTAAGAATGAACCTTTTTTAGGATTTTGTAATAAGGGTAATGGATGGAGAGAAAGAAATAAAGAAAAAAATAAGGTAGTAAAGAAAGACAGAGAGGAAACAAAGTGAGAAAAGAGGTGTGTCATGTCTCAGTGAAGGAGGTGTGGCCTCTGTGTGTCACTGAAGGAGGCGTGGCCTCTGTGTGTCAGTCTCAGAGAAGGAGGTGTGGCCTGTGTGTCAGTCTCAGAGAAGGAGGCGTGGCCTCTGTGTATCAGTCTCAATGAAGA
>JAKKZN010000025.1:1627411-1644839 GCA_033441825.1 Pangasius elongatus
AAAATAATCACAAATGTATTGGATTGTAGTTACAAAAACACTGTTCTTTTATAGTCCTTTTAAACGTCGCTTTGTTGAAGGTAGAGAGGTAGTGGGAAAATCGTGTCAGCGCGAGAGCACCGGTCAGTGAGGTCTGTTAATATCTGAGACTTCAGAGCGCTTACGCAACCGTCAGTCATTCCAAAATCATATGTCGATTGGCGTGTCAAAATGTGTGAAGGTTGGTAGGTCTGTTGATTTCGTTAAAACGAATTTAATGAGCGATTTTTTTTTATTTCAGGCCATGAGAAAATGTATGAACACTGACCCCGCCCCAATCCTACACTTAACTTACTATACGAACTGTTATGTGAATTATTACAAATTTGCAAATGTGAGACAAAATGTATGTAAATAACGTCTTGTCATGCTGATCAAATGACTCCACCCACAAGCCCGTGATGTCACTAGTGCTTGCATTTTGGTGCTGGAAGCTGATTTGCACCTGAGAAAAGTGCAGAACTGTTCGTTATTAGGTTCCAAGCTGTTTTCTTTTTGCCCTGAGTGGCCTGGTTTCTTTGTGGCTGTTACGAAAAAATGTCTTATAACATGATGCCCAGCCAAAAAGACAGCGAGGAAGTGAGGGCACAAAGAAACAGAAGCTGTTTCATCAGTACAAAGCAGCTGCTGTAACTTCCTCTGTCTTTGGTGTTGTCATCTTGAGCTCAGGTGGGATTTCTGACTGTAGAGGGATTTCTCTTTGCCTGACAGTCTAAATATTTTGTAATATTTAGACAAACTTGCTGTCATGAGTCTCAGTCATGAGGTTTGAGATTGGTGAAGGGCCATAAGCAAGAACTCAAATCGGCTGAAAGAGGCAAAAAGAGTAGTGCACGTGTGTGTGTGTGTGTGTGGTGTACCAGAAAAATTATGTATTGCTGGAGAATACAAATAAATGCTGGGTGGACAAAACTAGAGGAGCTACAGAGGAAGGAAGCTGTAAGCAAATTACTATAATAAATAACCTTGTATACACTGAGACGCAGTATAGGTGTACCTAATAAACTGCAACTGTATATAATATAATGTAATTATATAATATAATATAATAGGCAGTGATGAAGAACATCACTGTGTGGTGCTCTCTAATATCAGGACACTCTGGTGAATGTTTTCTTACTTACACTTTACAATAACTGTATGAATGGAAAAGTAAATATTATTGTATTTATTATTACTGTATTATAACATGCCACTTTCTCAACAACACGGGCAGACGTTACTATTATATAACTGTTGATATGCTCTATGAGCATTCACGAGCTCTAAATCTTCTACCTCACATTCGTCAAAAGCAAAATCTTGTCACGTGACTCCTGCTCACGCTGAAATGTGCGATACCTCGTGACGCACGGTGACGCCGTCCACAGTTGAATGTCAATGATGCAACTAGTCTGAAAATGTTAACAAGCAGTCATCACTCAAGCCAAAACAGTTGTAAAAAATTAGTTAGCAACGCACAGCCTGCAGCATGTGAATATGGTTCCCTAGCAACCTCACCAAGGTGACCATAGCAACGGCTCAGAGGAACGCATTTACAGGCCATTGTTTACTTTCTCCGACTGTCCGATTCACATGTGATGTAGCATCCAATTTAAAAAATTGTGTCTAAAGCATACAGTGTAAACCTGGCGTTATTATTATTAGCTAATATTGGCTAGCTAGCTAACTTTAAAACACCAGCTAGTACTTAACAGTTAACTGCATGTAACATGAAATATAATGTTTTTTTTTAAAGATGTGTAACTTATTTTAGCAAACATTTAAATTAAGGTTAATAGAAACATCGATTTCTCCATTTTTTTGTGTGTGTGTGTGTGTGTGTGTGTGTGTAAATTTCAACCTTCCAGCCTTCCGTACACACCAGGGGAAACAATGACATCCGAGGGGATTTAATACAGTTACACGACTAACACGCTTTATGAAAAATGAAAGTAGAATCATAAGAGTAAATGACTGAAAACCTGAGATGACCATGATGGCATTAGATTCTGAAGTAAAAGCAAGTTGTTTATTGTATAAACACGCTGATGGCCATTTCACGTTCCATTCAGCAGGACGATGTTTTGAGGCCATGTTTTTATCTTCCCAAGGTTTTTCCCTCACTCCTCTGCAGGCTCTGCTACTCTGTGGCTTCAACTCACCATGGCCTCGAAAAAAGCGAATCGATTTTCCGCTGCCCTCCTCCACATATTGTTACTGCTCAATTTAAAATAGAGATGGTATCGCTGGCAGTCCCCAGAATCTGTTCGCTTACAATTTCACTCTCTCCAGCCATCGTTTTTAATGTTGAAAAATCCTGCTGAAGCCTAAAATGATGTTGTTGTTTTTTNGTCCTTTTGGACGCTGAATCTGATTTACATGAATCGATGTTTGGGATCATACTTGTTTGCAGAGAGCTTAATTTACATTTCTCTATTTAAAACAGATACTTTCTTAGTACATATTTGGGGCGGGGCTATGTATGATGTCACTAAATAAGATGGACCAATCATGTCCACGTCATACAGCGTGACATGGTAGTACCCGAGCAGTTTTTCGCTGCAGACTCTAGATGTTAAGCGAGCTAGCTAATTTAGCTAATGATGAACAGATGGTGGTTGTCATGGTAACACTATATTTTGACAGATTTGGTTGCTGTTGAATAAATCAGTGAGAAAATGAGAAACTCTGAAGATAGAAACTATGATAGAAGCCAAAATTCTACTCATGAATGAATAAATCTTGTTGGATAAATCAGTGAGAAAATGGCGATGTAAATAGAAACTCTGACAAGGAAATTATAGTCGGGACTAACGTGAGCTTTTCACTAGCAGTTAACTAGCTAGATTAGCTATTGTTGGTGATATTAGGCTATTAGAGATGGCAGGTTGACCTAGGGGTGTTTCCAAACCGCAGATTTATGCAAATTCACAGATTTATTTATGACTGTAAACTGTAAAGCTCTTCCTAGACCATGGGGCATTAAAAAGCCCATTAAACGATTTATTACTCTCTTTTTCTTTATTATAGATTTTTAATCAATGGTTTAAATTACATGCTTATGGGGACTTTAATTGATTGTAGTAATCAACCTATGCAGCCTAATACAATATAATGCAAATATAATAAAATGTTGGCCAATTAAATGTAATAATTATGTGACTGAATCTCACATTATCTTTTTTTGTATCCTGATGCTAATTAATATTACTAAACTAATTACTAATGTAATTAAACCAAGATATTTATTATATTATAATTATAGACAGTGAGATAACACCATTGGTTTTGACACTGTATTAGTATAAGTATGTCATATGTGTGTGGTAATGAACGCTGCAGACCTGAAGGCCGGTGCTACACCGGGGGGAAACTCCACGCCGGGAAACGGTTATGGTTTTGTAATAAACACTGTGGATGTGATGTGATGTGATGTGAAATGAAGGTTATTCTTTTGTTTTGTTTTTTTCCCCCTTTCTGAGACCCTGCTGCGTTCAATCAAATATTCCAGTGCCCTCCTACCTGCCATTTTATGATGAGCGTTTCAGCGCACTGCTGCGAATATTCAGCTACGACAGAGTGCGTTCTTTTAGGGACGCCTGTTCCGTCATAAAAAGCAAAGTGTGTACGTCAGACTGCAGTGACAATAACCATAACATGATGATGGAGACTGCACGGTCCTGCCAACGTTTTCTACTTGATTATGACTTCATACAAAATAGACTGCAAAAAAACACGTCTATACCTGTTATTATTATTTGCTCAAGCACAGATACACGCACCTCTAACTCACCTTTACTGTAATTTATTTCTTCATTCCTCATATCTTCTGATGGCTCATTCATTACTTGGATCTTGAAAGTATGTGATAGTCTGTTTTCCTTTTATTGCCTCACTAGGGCACCACGTCCATGAACTGAGGTGTGTTTCAAGTAATTTTGATGTATGTGAGGGTGAACAGGGGCGTGGATATGAATGTGACAAGTAAATACACACAGCTGAAACTGATTCATCACTTGTGCACAAGATTTATAAAATTTGAAATGTCATATTTAGTGTAGTGTCAGCATAAGCTCCGAGTGGACTAAAGTGTGGCCAAATTAATGTGAAAGAGGCATCGATGAAGTTGTGCATGGTGTGTGTGTGTGTGTGTGTGTGTGTTGCGGTTTTGCATTCTCCATCAAATTCGTCGCGTTATCAAATCAAAGCTCTACTCGTTATGAGGGCTCTTGTCCTAAGAGGCTGTGTGTGTGTGTGTGTGTGTGTGTGTGTGTGTGTGTGTGTGTGTGTGTGCGTGTGTGTGTGTGTGCCTGAGGAGAGAGACAGAGAGAAAGACAATGACGGTGATAATGGCCTCCGTCGGAGACACTCTTCTCACTAATATATCTGGAAAAACTCTTACTGCTTCTTCACCAAGATGACAAGAAGCTCAGTCGAGGTCCTTTATTATATTACTTATTATAATCCATTAGTGTACGCACACACACACACATCAAGGCAGATTGTAGCTTCAGAAACACATCCCTCAGGAAGCACTTCCTCATAACCCCCGGAGGGTGTGTTTGTTAAAGTCTCCCTGAACGTGTCATCTTAACCAATTATAAGTAACGAGCTCAGAATGATAAATTTTCAGAAATGGTGGGAGAGGTTCGGTGTAAAGCTGTAAAATATTACCACTGAACCCAAGATTAAAGCAAACCTGACACGATGCACTGTGCTTACATGAGTTACAAGCCAAAATATTTATTTTCTAGTTAATGAGGTTAAAGTTAGGGTCAGGTGTAGACATAGGATTAATTAGCTACAGTAATTACTGTCAATGCAAGGTTCACACAAATATAGAAAAAACTGTGTATGTGTGTGTGTGTTTGTAAGTGTGTGTCACCACAGCTGGTGTGGCTGTTTTGTTTATGCCTGGCTTGCTAAGCTCAGTCGTTTTGTGTCCAGGGACAGATTAGAAGCCAATGCTCAGATCTGGACACTAAAGCACCCTGACCAGTGTGTGTGTGTGTGTGTGTGTGTGTGTGTGTGTGTCTGTCTGTCTGTCTGTGTGTGTGGTGAGATGAAGACTGCTCCCCTGAGATTTTTAGCTGTGAGGGTTTCATTCAGCAGTGTTACTTCATATCTGTGTAGTTTGATGGTAGTTTGTCTCTCACCTGACGTGTTCCTCGTGGCTTTAACGTCCATGCCGAGCCTTGTCCCTAACCTACACGTGCTCAGAGAGTTCCAGACTTCAAACCTAATCTAACTGTCTGTGGTCTTGTGAATCCTGCTCAGCCTCCAGGGGTAGTGTGTGTTTGTATTTTAGCGCCATGGCGTATCATAGTATATCTTCTTAAAAAATCTAAAACTAAATCTGACCTCACTTCATTAAAAATCTTTTCATATGATTCAACCGAATTAAAAAAAAAGAGTCCTAGAGGAGTTGAAACCATCACAGTCCGTTAAAATATGCCTCAGAGATTCCAGGGACAGTGAGAATCACCTGGATACCTTCTTGGGCACGTGCGCACGCATCCTGAGATCTTCCAACAAAGTCACAAAGTAATACCGCTGTATTACAGCCATCTTACCCTGGAGGTTGTCCGGTTCAGTTATATATGTAACTAGCATCCTATTCCATGCCTCCCAACCACTAAAGATGGTGAGAATCACAAAAAAAAGTCACGAGGAACCATGGTGCTCGGAGGTGGCTGCCCCTCCAGTGGGAGCGGCGATGTCGTCCTTGTAGAGACCAACCAACTAGCAGCAGCGCATAGTTCCTGCAGCGGCATGAATCTAAATATCGCACACTCTGGCTGTCACCATTTTGAAGGTGGCCTTCCCAGTTAATTTAGAGCATCCCAGTGGTGCATGCAATCTCACAGAGCCGACCCAGACACGTTTTTGGACATGGAGTTGGACATAGCATTTATTATCATCTTGGAAAAATCTCCTAGAGAAACTCAACTCCAGCCCCAGTGTTGTGTGTTGGCAGATCCGGTTAACGCAACACGCTCAGCAGTCAACAGTGTATGGTACAGCAAGGGAAACCCACTCGACCATCCTACCAGAGCTTCGCCACAGAACCACTGGTTGGTTAGATGGTGGGAAATGTGGAAAATTCTTAGCAGATAATGCTGATGGAGAACCTGACATGGCAGGGATAGTGAATGGGGGGACACCAGACTAGCGAGCCCAGAGGTAAAAGTGCATGGTATGGAAATGGAGAACCACAACCACATAAGTTCATGGCTGTCTCATGGACAGTGTTAACAAGTAAAAAAAAAACTTGTAGAAGGTCTTAACAACGAAAACTTTTGGACAGTGCCAAAAAGCAAAATCGACTTGAAGCCAATTCAGTGCCATCGTGTTCTTGAGCACTTTTCCAGAAAAACACTTGAAATTAATTTTTTTTTAAAAATACACTCACCATGTAAGAACAGATGAGAGGATTCTATCGCCACCTTTGGAGGACAGGATACCTGCAGCTCTGACTGTAGACACAACCTGTTAGCTCCACAAGGTGTACATGTGGTCCGGCCTGCACATGGTGAGAAGAAGAAGGGAAAAGGGAAAGATGGCTGTAATACATTGTTGTTTATTGCAAATACGGTGTCATATGTCATTCTGTGACAGTGTTGGAAGGTCTCGACGATCAACAAGGTTATCCCGGTGATTCTCACCATGCCTGCCTGTTAGCTGGGGTGAAACAGGATCTGTGTTTCTGTATCATTGTCTGGATTTCTGTGATGACTGTTTGAATTGATTCTGTTTAATGAGGTGCATTTCGACTGATTTTTACAGTTATTTAGTGTAATGGAGGTAAATCAGCTGTCATAACATTGCAGCACCACAGGAGCTTCTCTCTCACTCATATATTATCATGGAGATCAGCTTCACGCTGCTAATTGTTTTTCTCTTTAATGCTATCATTAAACTGCTGCTGCCTGTTTTCTCAGACACAAGGGTTATAGGATGACCTTTCTCCAGCTGCTAAAACACACACACACACACACACACACACACACACACACACGAACATGTATATATACACTATACGTCTGCCTGATGTATATTATTATATTCATTAGTGTTTTATATTTTACATTACAGCACCTTTCAGTCTGGCTTCTAAAATCTCTAATTAATTAAATAATACAATAACAAATAATCACTAAATTATAAAATAAAGCGTTTCTGTGTTTTTGGTTTGGTGCACCAAAGACCTGGATCACGTTACCAATAAATATTCATCAGACTCCTTCTATTTGACTGATCTTGAAAATAACTTAAAACATACATTTGTATTCAGTGTAGCATTAAGCTAGCTTTTATTCCTGATGTTATTTATTAGTTTATTCTTTCTTTACTTTATGCTTTTACTAGCACTCCATTTTAACCTGTTGGTTTTATTTCACATTTTTTAATTGTTGCATTTATATTATATATATATTTGCTTTTTTTATTTGACTACTTCTTAGTTCGCGTTCCTGTTCTCTCTTTGTAATTCTTTACATAAAGCACTTTGAGCAACATTTAAACTCTATAAAAGGAGCTGTATGAATAAATTTATGAATGAATAAATTTTAATATTTATTGATCTATGGTGCAGTGTATTAGCAAGAGTTCCTGTGGAAATGTTTTAAATTTGAGAAGGTGTGTTTTTTTTCTTTTAGTTTGAGTAGGTAATCCTTTAAAAATATAGTTGGGAAATGTAGGCGGGTCTTTGAGTCCATATATGGAAGTCTTTATGTTTCATATGATTCTGTTAGCCAGCTAGCTTACTTGGGCTAACCTGACAGGGTTTCTGACAGATTCACGGCACAGTCATAAATGTCAGATGGCTAACATGCGCTAATTATAAAACTGTGCCTACTTTGAAATGTTTAAAGAGTACGCCTTTGAGTCCATATGCCATAATTATATAGACAATCCTTCCTCGATTACAGTGCGGAGACGGGTTTTGTGCTTTTTGCTGCTTTAGCTGTGACTTCATGCTGAACCTGCTGTAAATGGTGTGTGGGTGAGATCGGAGCAATTAGAGAGGCTTTTGTTGGGCTGTGGGACGTTTTCTCTTATGACATTCACACACTTTCAGCTTTTCTACACTCTCCTGCCTGCTTCATCTTCCGCCTTCAATGTTCTTTGTCTTCTTTTGTACAAACGCCTTCCATATTTTCATGCTTATTTTTAATCTTTGCTTGTCCTAAGAATATATAACTACACCTTTTGTCTTGTTAAAAATGTCAGGATCTATGAATATACTAGCTAGCGAGCTTTCTATCTGGTAGTAAATTAGCTTACATTTGGGCTTTCAGTATTTGGGTCTTGATTTACATTTAAATTTTTTCATATTTCATATTGAACAGTAGCTAAAGTCTGTCCAAGTACAAAACTATCACAGAAATCACCATTCGTTCATCAACAACAACAGCATTAGCCATCTTACCTAGCTACCTTATCTCACACATTCTGTGAATAAAAAAATTTCGGGTTCCACATTACTATCATCCAGAAAACTGTGGATCTTATGTGACATCTTGTGTAGCCTCGCCCATAAATAGATCAGTTTTATACGATACTCAAAAAGTCTCAGTTTTTAATAGCATGTTTGACCCAAACACACAAATCTGTATAAACAGAATCTGGTCATTTAAGCATCATGATTTGGGGTTCAGGAGGATTTTGATACACAGATGGTGGTCCTCTCTTTGGTTGTGAAGTTGCACCAGGCTTCTTCAGTGTGTGTTGGGCTGGGAAAATAGCCAACTTGTATACTTTGAGGCCTACTGAGTTCTATTGGTAACTTTATCTCTCTCTCTCTCTCTCTCTCTCTCTGTGTGTGCAGCGGGTCAGCTGAGTCAGTCAGCACATCTCTCTCTCCAGCTCCCCTACACCGTTCTGGGCCTCGGCCGCAGTGCCAACTTCCTGGATCACCTTTTCGTTGGCATTCCCCGACCCCCCGGAGTAAAGGTACACGCACGTTTGTATTTTAATTGAGCTCCACTCAGCATTTGGTGGAAATCCAGCTCGAGTTATGAAAAGCAGAGGTCATGTGCTCACGGCACTCTGTTCTTTCTCAGCCAGTTTAATTCACCCTTCGCCCTTCATCTACACTCTGAGAGAGAGAAAGTCCAACACTCTTCAACATCCGTCTGACCTGCTGACATTCTGTTCCGTCTTCTCTTTCCCCTCCTTTCTCTCTTATTTTTACCTTTTCTTTTCACCCATTTCTTTCATCTCTTTCTCCTGTGTTCTTTCATATCCTCTCGTATCTTGTTTTTCTTTTTTTGTGCCCCTCTGTCTTTCCTTATTTCTTTTCATTTTTTCCATCTTTTTCTCATCCTTATGTCTACTTTCCGCTCTCATCCTCTCATCTCCTTGCATATTCATTCCTGTCTTATCTTTTTCTTTATTCCTCTTCCGTCTTCCTCTCTCCCATGTTTTTTCTTTTTCTCTCTACTCTTTTTTCATCTTTTCTTCATCCTTTTCTTCTTTCCAGCTTCATCGCTTGTCTCCCTCTTTTCATCTCATCTTCCTACTTTAGTCTTCTTCTGTCCTTGCTCTGAGCTCCCCTTGTTTTCTCCTCTCATCCTCATCATCTCGTTCCTGCTCTGCTCTCCTCTTCTGTCAGTTTTCCTCTTTTTCTCATCTTTTCTATCACTGTTCCTTCTATTTTTCTCTTATATGCCCCATTCTGTTTCTTCTTTTCTCCTTTATTTTCACCTCCATCTCTTATTGACATCTCAGCTTATTTCTTTTCCTCTCGTCTTCATGCATTCTTCATCTCACCTTTTCCTCTCCTCACCTTTTCAGTCATGTCGGATTTCTTATTCTTCACTTCTTGCCTTCTCCTCTATCCTTCTCATTTTCTTCAATTCTTCCCCTTCTTTTTCTTCTCTTCTTGTCTCTTTTGTTCTCTTTCCATCTCTCCTCAAGCCTGACTCTTTGCACAATGCTTCATCCACTCTATTTCTCTAAAATAGCATCAGTGCTCTTCCTAACTGCACACGCTCATTAAAGTGTGTGAAAAAACCGAGTCATAATGCGTTATTGTTATAGATGCAGCTTCGGAAATGAAACCGTTTCCCTCTGGAGGAATCGCAGAAACAATAGAAAGATGAGTGCAGTGTTGGAGTTAATTGCTGAATGAGCGTCTTTAGAGGCAATGATATCGCTGTAATTGATTGAGCTGCTGTGTGTTGTACATTAAAGCTCATAAAGGCAAGTTATGCTAATTTGCGCTGCATGAGCTGCTGCAGGTGTAAAGCAAAGCTGAATTAATCAGGGGCCTGACTACACCCTCTCAGTACCACACCTTCAGTACATAGAGGTGTTTTTTTTTTCCCCTCAACTTTTAATTCACTTGTAATCACATGATGGAGCTCCTTGGAAGAGTTATGGTAGGGCGGTGAGGCTGTGGTACAATGGAGAGATTGCGGTAGGACTGCGGGGATCCGGCAGGACACCAGGATTATATTGTATGAAAGCAAAGTTACATCAGGACGTAGGGTTACAGGAGGATGGTGGGATTACGCGAGGACGACGGGGTTATGGTAGGACAGTGGGGTTACCGTAGCACAGAAAGGGGATATGGTAGAAAGGCAGGCTTAAGGTAGGATGAAGGGGGATACAGCAGAGTGGAGGTGTTATGGTAAGAAGGCGAGATTATGGGAGGACGGCGGGGTTACTGTAGACAAGAGGGGTTACAGTAGGAAGGCAGGGTTATGAAAGGAAGGAGAGATTATAGTAGGACAGTGGGGTCGCGGTAGGATAGGAGAGCTATGGTAGGAAGTTGGGGTTACAGTAGGAAGGTGGGGTTACAGTAGAAAGGTGGGGTTACAGTAGGAAGCTGAGGTTATAATAGGACTGACAGGGTACAGTAGAATGACAGGGTTACCGTAGGATGGAAGAGGATAGAGTAGAGCGATAGGGGTCACAGTCGGACAGAAGGGGATGTGGTAGAACATCGGGGGGATATGGTAGAACTGCAGGCTTACGGTAGGATGGCGGGGTTGTGAAAGTAATGTGGGATTATAGTAGGACAGCGAAGTTACAGTACAATAGTGGAGTTATGTTAGAATGATAGCATTATGGTAGGGTGGAAGGGGATACAGTAGAACTGTGGGGCTATGGTAGGATGACGGAGTTACATTAGGAAGGCGGGGTTACAGAAGGACAGCAGGGTGAACTGTCCTGCCGATTTCTGCGTGACCCAGATGTTACTGTAGTACAGCTAATATGCAGTGTTATCTTCTGCTCTTTCTCTCTTCTGTTCTCTCTATTTCTCTCTGTCTCTCTGCAGGAGATGAGGAAACAGGAATGGACCGCCATCATCCCTAACTCTCAGCTCATAGTCATTCCTTATCCAAACAGTGACCCTCGCAGGTACACACACACACTTTGTTCCATAAAGTCTAACAAAGATATACACTTATTGCTGTTAATGTTAATTAACGTTAATTAGCTAGAGCCAGGATCAAACATTATCAATATTTGATGCTGCTGATGGAGTGTGTCGGAATGCAGCAGTTTTCCCAGAGTGGACAATAAGCATAGTCTCTCTCTCTCTCTGTCTGTGCATGCTCTGAGGATGGATGGAACGCGTGGGGAGCTTTCTGGCGTCTTGCCAACTCTTCTGAATTTTTACATTAATTTCTTTTTTCTCTCCTTTAATTAAAAGTGAAACTTATGGCTACATGTGAGGTGTGTTAGCTGTAAATAGGTTGAGGGAGACTGAGAGTGAGCGGGACACCATGGCCTCTGAGGCCGGCAGGGAGACGCTCAGGTGTGTAGCGGAGATCGGAGTGCGTCAGGTGTGTAGCGGAGATCGGAGTGCGTCAGGTGTGTAGCGGAGATCGGAGTGCGTCAGGTGTGTAGCGGAGATCAGAGTTTGTCAGGTGTGTAGCAGAGATCGGAGTGCGTCAGGTGTGTAGCGGAGATCGGAGCGTGTCAGGTGTGTGCCAGAGATCGGAGTGCGTCAGGCGTGTACTGGAGATCGGAGTGCTGGGGGATGTGCTATTGGCTGTGAGAGAGAGAGCAGGTCGAGTGAGAACATCTACTTGACCCCCCCGCATGAACAAAGCAGTGGCAGTCTGGTGGTAGTAGAAAAGCAAAGTGTATTCAACACGCTGATTGAAAGTGGAATATTGGTGAAAGGAGTGATGGTTCAAACATGCCTCCATTCATTATAACTTCATTTTTAATGAACGAGTCGGCCTGCTTCAGGAAGTTTGCCAGCACAATTAAAAAGATTCCACTTGGCTGCAAGAACGCCACAGTAAAGCATGCCCTGTCTTTTGGCAGACAGGTGTTTATGCTCCTAAACAGTCGAGATGAGACGCTGAATGTAAGTTTTAAGTGCAAACATGGGGACAGCAATTACACAGTGTTTGCTATGACTGAACGTCTGAGATGCTTTGAGTGTGGCACATCAGGCACAAAAAGTTCAGCTGTCCACACAGAGTCGGGAAACACTGGGGAGCTGGAGCCTGGAGTGAATGAATCCCAGAGCAGTGACACAGCGGAGCCAGAGGTGGAAGAGGTCAGTGCTGAACAGAACAGTTACATCAACACTGATGCAAACACTGTACCCAACACGAATGCTAACGCTCGCGCCGACGCAGATGTCATCGCACTTAACATCGCTAACGTTGGATATAGTGCTGGTACTAAACCTGGCGCTAATACAGGTTAAATCACTTAGCGGTAATGGCAACCCCAGCATTAATGTCTGCACTGAAGGTGCCCCTGACCCTGTAAAACAGCAGCAGGGGCAGAAACCACAGAGGAAACACCGAGGTGAAGGACACTGGGAACAGGTGGAAAAAAGATGATGATGAAGAAGATGAAAATACATGAAGATGAATCAGTGAATCAGTGAGTGTAATATCAGCCCAGAGTGCAGAACTGGTGCTACAGGCAGAAAACATGTTATAAGAAATGGAAATCTGAAAGTGCGCTCACCGCACAGAAGGGTCAGACTGAGAAAATGGACGGTTGCTGTATGAAAAACGGTAGTGGGGGCAGTGGGCGTTTGTCTGAGGGGCTTTTAAAATATATAAATAAATATGTAAATAGGCAAAACTGATGCATGAAAGGCATCTTAAAAGTCAAAGTCTCTCTCTCTCTCTCTCTCCACCCTCCACAGTTGGAGTGCTAAACTCTATCTGACTCCCAGTAATATTGTGTTGCTGACGGCCGTGGCGCTGATCGGAGTGTGTGTTTTTATCCTGATCATCATCGGTGTGCTGCACTGGCAGGAGAAGGTCAGAGCTCTCCACACACACACACACACACACACACACACACACACACACACCCTTAAACTAGGCTCCAGAGAGGGATTCTTAAGGGAGAAATGGTACAGGTGCAAAATGTATGCTGGGATGCATGCTGTGTGTGTGTGTGTGTGTTTGTGTGTGTGTAAGTGTGTGTGTGTGTGTAGGCTGAACAGATGGGTCAGAATGAGCAGATGGGTATATGTGTCCCTGACATCATTCCTTCACCCCCAACACGTGCATGCACACGCGCGCGCACACACACACACACACACACACACACACACACACACACACACACACACACGCACAGAAAAAAATGCCACACCACTAATACAGCTAACCATGCTTTCAACTGATCAAATCTTTTGTTCATTACCACCAGAACAGAGACGTGTGTGTGTGTGTGTGTGTGTGTGCTTGGTAATTTGCAGCCTGTGCAGGTGTGTACATGCCATCAGTTATTAAACACTACTACATTTTTGTCAGTTTTGACAAACAGTATTTCAGGAACTGTTTTTTTTTTCACTGCTATTAGGTGTGACAGGACAATAACACACAACACACAGAGCAAGATTAATATCGTCAGAGAAAACGAGTGAAAGATATTCTCCTTAACAGAAATCTTTTTTAAAAATGACATTGCAAAAAATTAAAATAAAAGGAAACTATAACATCTGCTACAACATATTTGAAATCAAAATATAATGAAAGACTCTTTCAGTGCATGCAGAATGGATAATAAATCCCTAAAATGCCCAGGAGATGACCACGTCTTCAATAAAAATAGCTGTGGCCTGTTCATTAGGATAAAACGGCGAAACTAATCAGTGGGGAAATAAGTCCAGTTTGGATATGAGCCATTTTCTGTATAAAACTAAGTGTGTCTTTGTTGGCAGTGATGCTAAAAAGGAGGAATCACTCTTGAGGCTAACAATTAAACCAATTCAAATTAAATTACATTTATTTATGTCCTCTTCAAGCTGCAACGGATACAAAAATAAATGAAGAACAAAAGTAATTACATTTCTGAGCATACTAACAGAGCTGGTATCGTTTAAGCTGCACAAAACATCGAAAACGCACCGTAAATGAGAACAAGCCATTCACTGGGGAGAGAATTTTGACGGAGCGTACTCTAACGTAACCGAGCGTCAGCCAGTCGAAAGTGGCCTGCGTACTTCAGTGAGTTTTCCGGTCATATTGCGGTTATACTGCTACGATCGATATTAAGATGTCTTTGTGAGACGACATTAAACGCTGTATTAGGAGCGTGGACATGTCGGAGTTAACAGATACGAAACATTGAGTCAAAAAAGCAAATAAATAAATAAATTTGATAGGAGTAGGAGTGTCAGTTTCCCTCTTTCAAATGATACACACAAGATACCTCATATACCCAGGATATGTTATGATGCAGTTAAACAAGTAATGACTCGATACACTTCAATTAACTGCTCATTCAAAACGATTCAGTTCAGGACAAATCCAGTATGATTCAGGTTAGTTCAATTTAATTTAAATTTAAGTTTTCCCCCACAGGAAAGTCTTCAGGACAGAGGAGGTTACGCTTTGCGGTTTCTCGGTAACAAGACAAGGCTGGTGTGGAAGCGACTATTGTTATAGTTACTGTGCTTGTTTCGCCAACGTTCCGTAGATGTGCAACAGTTTTTTTTTCTTACTTGTACAAATACCCTGCAAAATATGCAGAATATGATAAAAAAAAAAATAATAATAATGGTTTAAGCCATGACTTCGCGACACCCAACTCTAAAACTGACTCCCGGTCCGGAGTGTGTGTTTGTGTTTGGATGGGCTTCCTGTTAGTCATTTTATACACACTGTACTCTACGGGCCACTGAAGATCCTGGGGGTGAAGCTTTGTGAACATGGGCACGAATGCTTTCAAATGTCTAACCCACCTACTTAAATGTTAGAGAGCTAATCGTGAAAAACAAAAAGGGACTAATCTTACCTAAATGTTACCTTATCCTACCTTAAATGTAACAAAAAACTGATAAAAACTGACATGTCTTTATTTAATCCCACCACCCCATCTACAGGCAATGAGAACACCCGTGAAATAATTTTGGGGGTTGAATCCAGCCATAAACCTGGATGTTTGCATTGATTTTCAACACCAGCACCATTTTTCTTTTCAACTTTTTTCCTTTTCGATTCGAATCAGTTCATGGCTTATAAATCGATGCGGCTGTATTGTAGACTGCTGGATGGACTTTCCGGTTGAAACCAGTTTTTATGTACACCGCTAACGTTTAGACATGTTGCATTACACTTTGTGTTTCATACGATGCTTTCTTACACGGGTAAACACTCAGTTTCAGATAATGTGTTCTTGAATAATAAATATTGTTGGAGTAATTAGTTTATGGCAGTTTGGCTGCTAAAAAGAAAATTAAAAAAATAATAATAAAAAAAAACAATGCTGAAGGAAAGAGTGGAAACTTTTGCTTTCCATCCACCCACAGTTTCAGTCTGGCACAAATAACACGCACCAGAACTTGTTAAATCAAGCTCTTGCCAGGAGCGTTTGGAAGAGGAGTGAAAACAAATCCATCTTGCAAAGACTTTAGAGCAGAACATTGCTGCTTTATTCAGTTGTGTTCCAGTTTTGTAACCGATAGCAGCGCAGAAGAGCTCCTGCAGTTATTTGCTTATATCTTTAGCAGATCATCACTGATCCTTTATGTTTACATTTAGTAAAATCACACTAAATATGTAATAAAAAATTGTTTTTTTTTTGTTCACAAGAAAACTTGTCTAGACTACTAGTTGTCTAGGAACATCTCTACAGCTTTACTCTCATTCTCATGATCTATGAGCATATATGAATACGCAAATTAGAAACACCCCCATGCCAACCCCAAGTCCTGCCATGCTTACTAGCCTAATATCTCTTAACATTTGCTAACTTAGCTAGCTGGCTAGTTACCTAGCTCGTGTTTGTCACGTTTTTGATCTTAAGGGGACGTTTATGTTGACAGACCCTTTTTTTTTATGCAGAACGACTTTGGCATAAGTAAGGCAGAGTCCAGTACAGGCACAGAGCTATTAAAGGCAGAAGTGAGATACAAGTGCTGCCAGAGGGGATGCTTCAGGCCCTTTCCTCAGTGCTCGCTGAAGGCCTGACGATGTCTCCAAACTAAAAATTACACACATGTACAACGTGCCTTTGTATTTTAACTGTATATCTTAAAATCATCATGCTCATTGGAAACAAAAAAAGAGTTAAAATGCCATTTAAAAAAAAACTCAACTGGTTAGAATTTCACAAGCCATACAAAAGGCCTTAGCATAATTATGATGTACCCGTGCAGTCCGCCATTTTGATTTCCAGTAGGGCCAGTTCTCCCTAAAGAGAGTGATGCAGCGGTGCTTTAGTCCTTTAATCTATCCAGCTCTCTCACCTCATCTGTACACTCTGCTCAAACTGATCAGCTTCAAAGCTTCAACGTTCATCCTAATACCACCGTCAACGATGTCACGCTCATCATCATGTAGATCGCTAACTCGCTGAGTCGAGTCTCTGCTGTATCTCAGCGTCGTAGTGCTTGCACCAAGGTCTCCTTCACGTCTGTGCTAGCATTCTTATTAATATGACTTTAAACTTCACTGGAAAACTGACCTTTTTTTCCCCCCTCCTATTAAACGCCACTGTAAGTGCGCTAGCAATAACGTCAGAGCAGCACACCACTGAAAACTTCTCACGGGAGTAATGAAAATACAGTGCCAACCAACAAATTACCACCAGAATCACTAAACACATCACAGATACTTCAGTACATCACAGATACTTCAGTATAAAAATCTAGTTAATGTGTTTCAGGGTGGAGATTTCCTTTAACGATGTCATTTCAAGCAAGAAGATTTGTGCGTGTTTCTACGGAGACTGAATTCTGTTACTTGTCAGCTACATTACTGTCAAAGCTCCGTTCATTTTTTTTTTTTTTTTTAAAAAACAAGCATGGGACACCAGATATGTCTCAGCTGTTCATTTATATTGGAGTAAGTGGACATTATAGGCATTTTTATATATACACTCCTGATCAAAATCTTAAGACCAGGGAAAATATTACAAGTATTCACACTTCGCGCTGGTGGATCGTAACCAGGTTGTAAGAACT
>JAKKZN010000025.1:1644939-1656537 GCA_033441825.1 Pangasius elongatus
GTAGGCAATTTATTGAAAACTGCATTTAAACTCAAACAGGCTGGTCATCAGCTGATCAAAAGTTTAAGACCATAGCCCATAAATATCCACAACAGAGCTAAAAGTGTCAAAAAAGGACTCAGTAGTGAGCAGCTCCACCGTTCTTGGTTTCTTCAAACATTCGTTTCGGCATGCTTGATGTTAGCTGTGATCGCTAACACTAAAGGGAATACGTGGAAGAAACAGAGACAGATCTTATTCAGGAGGGTTTTTTCAGCAGGTCTGATTCAGACTGTGTGTGTAACTGAGTGTGTCCAAGCATGATTGTATTTTGTGTGTGTGTGTGTCTGTATCTGAAAGAAAATCTCATGCATGCTCTGTGTGTATGTGCATTAGTGTTGTCTCTCTCTCTCTCTCTCTCTCCATCCATCTGCTCTCTTGATTATTCACGCTGAGAGCCGTAATTACTCAGAGAAGCACTCCGCTCTTGCACAACTACATTAAAGTAACTGCTTATGTGTGTGTGTGTATTATGTGTGTTAGATGTGTGTGTGTGTGTTTGTGTGCCTTCCACTTGACTGCACTGAGTCTGTTTGTGTCCAGCTCTATTTCAAAGACACATTTATCAGTGTGACCTGATTTCCATTTCTCTGTCTCCTAGTATTAGTAATATATGGCTCTGTTCCAAATGGGACCCGTAGTGTATACCGTAAACTACACACTGTTCCCTTCGCAGGGGCGTAGTGGGTGTGTTGAGTGACACGAAATAACCTGAGCCGGGTTTATGCAAATGAGATGCGAAATGACCAGCGGGGGGGGTGAGGGACGGTGTTGAGGTGAAACGTTGCCTGCGTCCTGAGACAGAACCTGCTGAGCTCGATTCAGTGCGTACTGCTCGGCCGTTGATTCAGCACCTACTGCTTGGACGTTGATTCAGCACCTACTGCTTGGACGTTGATTCAGCACCTACTGCTCGGCCGTTGATTCAGCACCTACTGCTAGCCCATTGATTCAGCACCTACTGCTCGCCCGTTGATTCAGCACCTACTGCTAGGCCGTTGATTCAGCACCTACTGCTAGGCCGTTGATTCAGTGCGTACTGATCAGTACATGTGTGTAGTATGAATACAATACGGACATACCACATCCGCCATGTTGGCACTGTCATGTGACGTATGACAGCATAAGCAAAAAAAACTAAAAATCCTGGCAGATTAGAGCACCTGCACCGCCCTCAGGTTTCCGTCACCATTTTGACAACATTTGTAAGTAACTTTATACTTATAGCACTTACCAATGAAAAGAAATGAAACGCTTCCTTCCACCATTTTTGATTCTTCTGCGCCAGCCCCGTTGCCTTATGGGATAGAGCAGTGTCCACTGGTTCCATACTGCAGAATCTCGGCGGATGCAGTAGGTCATCCAGGTATTTCTTACCTACTGTTTTATGAATACTGAGTATTCGGACATACTACTCCTTCGGCGTATTGTATAGTGGCGTAATAGGGATATTCATACGCAGATAGAATCTAAATAATACAAACATATTTGTTCCTGAACTCATTGTGCTGCCTGAAGTGTCTGATTTCCCAAAAGCGTCAAATAGAAAGCAGAGCAAAATGTTGTCACCTCATGACATAGTACACAGAGGTGCAATACACGGATCCATTTTATACTCAAACATTTCTCTCCAGTTTTTATTTTTAACACGACAGTATCTGATTTAAGCGTGGATATTTATTTATACATTCCGTAGCTAGCGCTGTCGACTGTGTACCCGACCTGTCAGGTGTTTTGTGAACGATGCTGTTGTAGAGAAGGACTATTGTAAAAGTATCACAGTCACAAGCAAATCATCTTGCTAGCCTAGGGTTTAAAAATATGAATTATATTTTACACACCAGTTGTCCTTTTTTTGATAATAATAGATTATGATTGTTGCAACGACTCCTTTCAGTCGTTTCCTTTTAAAATCGATCCATCGATCCAAATCGTTGGATCGTTACACTCCTAATGTTTAATGTTTTTTAATCTTAAAAACTGTTAAAAAAAAAAAAAAAGGGCCCAAGAACATCTCCACATCTTTACCCTCATTAAACATATCAGAATCTTCAGAATCTATCTTTATAATACATGAATATGCAAATTCGGAAACGCCTCCATATCCGATTGATATTCCAAATAGCCTAATATCACCAACATGAGCTAACTTTGCTAACTGATCATCGATTTGCATTGTCATTTTTCTCTAGTTTTTGATCAAAATGCACATTACCATAGCAACCACCATCTGATCGTCACTAACGTAAAGGTCTTTTGAGGAAATATAAATATTAAACATATTAGTTTTTATATACTATCCACAGCCATCACAGCTACAGACTAGCAAGCTGTTTAGTCGTCGCAAACACTTGTCAGTTAGCAGAGTTTAAGACGAAATAACAGTGTTGCATTGTGGGATACAGCACCATGAAGATGTGGAAAAATCATCCACATAGCTTTGGTGTATTGAACATCATCGTCATTCACATATTGTTTACGACGTACTGCTGTTAAACGTAGTTCGGTGCGTACGGCGCTATTTCAAACCTGTCCTGCCTTCTCTCTATCTGCTTCTCTCTCTCTCTCTCTCTCGTCCTTAATATCTCTCTCACACATTCCTTTGCTCAATATTTCTCAAATCCTACCACACTCTGCCTCCGCACCCACCGTGATTGAAATGGCTGCAGGAGATAAGAGCGAGGCGCTAACCTTTAGCGTGAGGGAAAACAGCATTCGGAGTTGAGCTCGCAGATCTTTCCATCTCAAAGGGCCGTTTCGTCTGCATGGCTCTGTGGGCGAGAGAAGAAACGAAAAGATGAAGGACATGCTCTAGTGGCGGTTATAGACTATTATAAACGGTGGGGAGGGCCAGGATGGGTCAGGGGTACCACGGGGGGTAATTTTACCAATCAATATCCACATTTAAACATTTATTAAGGTGTTGGTTATCATGGGTGTAGTTTTATTTGTTGTTGATAAATGCATGTGTTGATTATTTGATTTTGTTTATTATATACATATATATTAATTAAAATACATGAATTGAAATGAGTGTTAGTTATTTTGTTGTATTATGGTGTATTTATGCTGTAGTTTGTGGTTTGTTCTTTTAAGGGAATCTTAATGTAAAGTGTTACAGTAAAAAGAGTTTAATAAAAAAATATTTGTAATTAATTTTAATTATTAAAATTAGATAGATAGATAGATAGATAGATAGATAGATAGATAATAAACTTTGAAAGTTTTTGGTAGTCTTTGGAAAGACTACGCTAACATTTTCCTAAACAGTGATGCTATTCAACCATTAGCTAATGGTAGCCAGCTAGCTGACTTTAGCTAACCTGACAGGATTTTGATTTAGCTATCTATTCATTCATTCAATAATTGAAAACTTTAATATAAAGTTTTTAAAAAAAAATGTTATTTTATTTTGTTGAGGATTTCTAATGGATTCCGAGTTTATTCCCATTTAGCAAACTACATAGTTGGAAAGCTAGCTAAAGATTATGTTAAATATAGCTAAAAATACACTTAAAATTAATCTAGGACTCATCTAGATATAAATAGTTAGCATTTTAGTTATTTTAGAAAGGCAGAGAGACCGAATAATCCGAACAACTTCCTCACCACAGTAATCTTCGGCGGTTTTTAATCCTCTGAGGTAAAAGATTTGGTGTTCGCAAACGAGTCGAATCTTTGAGTCGAGTTTCTTAGACGGATCTTTGAATCAGTATATTGGTTTAATAGGTGAAGGTTGCGAACCGACTCGCAGATTTGAAGAGCCGTTTTGATGAATCAGCAACCGAAAAATAACGGTCGAGGTGATTTGAATTTTTAAACGCTTGAATAGTAATATTGGAGTATGTAACGAAGATGTCTGGAGATATGTTTTTATTGTATTGAATTTAAAAAATTGACAGGTAAATTGACATTTATACTCGAGTGATGTAAGTTTGGTACACTCTTCTTGGCTTAGATTTATTTATTTAATCTATTTATTTTTGTCTGAGCCGCTTTTTATTCCGGCACGAGCGCTTTTAGGCGGGAAAAATAGACCTGCGTCTAAAAAAAAAAGACCCTCAAGTGATTAGGAGAGACAGCACACACATAAACACATACACACACACACACACACACACACTTATACACAAACACACTTACATACATACATACATACGTGTATACACACACACACACACACACCCCTGCACGCGCGAAGTGTGAGTCAGTTCGTCCCAGCTGAGAATAGACACCATTTTTACCTTGGCTAAGGCAGACAATAATCTCTCTCTCTCACACACACACACACACTCGTGCGGCTGTGTGTTTTATCAGCGCAAGACAGAGTGTGTCTGGTTCAGGCTCTATCAGTGATCGCACCCAGAGGTTTTATACTGCTGTGAAGTGCGCCATTGTGTGTGTAATGAGTTCTCTGTGTGCGTGTGTGTGAGTGTGTGTGTCCGAAGAAGAGCTCTGTGTGCTAGTTTCATAGCTGTTCATGGCAAACACACTCGTCATTATTGCCATTAAAGCACCATTGAGTTGACTGACAATTTGACTTGCTCACACTGGCACACATTACAACAAGTGACAATTAAAAGTACCATTTCTGAATCAAAAAACAAAAACGAACGTACACAATGTGCCTCTCATCCCAAATGCAGTCGAAGACATTTTCATCCCAGATTTTATTGGGATCTCATACAGTGTGGCCAAGTAATAATCTTAAAAGCCTGCTGAAATCGCGCAGTCTAAACCCAGCTTAAGAGAAGCTTATTGGAAGTAATGCTGCTTGTTCATAATGTTTTCACTAAGATTACAAAATTCACTAACTTTTGGAAGGGCTCTGATGCGATTTTGTCATTTCTCAGTATGGCTAAATGATTCATGCTACTAAGATTACACCGTAATAAACAAATATTTTTAGTGATGTTAATTGTAATTTAATTAGGGTCTAATTTTAGCAGTATGGAGCATTTTATTAGAAATGTACCCATATATCTGAGGTAAATGGTGATATTCTGGATGTTGCTGTCTCATTTCTGCTGTAATTCTAGCTTTTTCATTTTCTGTATTTCCTAAATCGGCGACAATTTACGCTTGCAGCTGCTAATGTATGATGCTAAGCTAGCAGCTAGCATTAAGCAACCTTTACTTGTTAGCAACATAAGCGTCGTAGCATCCAGTACAAAACCTAAAGTAGCTAATGTTTGGTCAGGTGTCAGCTAAATGAATAGATTCACCAGAAGAGCAGTATAACAGTTATTAAACATACTTTCTATTCATATTCTGAATGTTGTTGCTGTCGGTTGTGTTGCAGAAAGCAGACGACCGCGAGAAGAGACAGGAAGCTCATCGCTTCCACTTCGACGCCATGTGAGGAACCAGAGTACATCATGGGAAAAAAGAAGGTCCATCATAAGCATTCATCTCACTGGAGAGTTTATTTATTAATTTATTTGATATGTTTTCCCCACTGGATATGATTTATCTGTTCCAGTTGAATGATATTGAATGTTGGAGATTTCGGGAACGTGTGGCTGTTATTCCTCACTTCTGATTTTTTTTTCTCCTTATATTTGTATATGATGGACGTTTACTTGAACGTTACAACATTGCAGTATGTGCTTATAGGTGAAGAAAACAGGGAGTATTGATTTTCACAAAAAGCAAATGAATGTTTTGGTGCCATTTTATTTGTCCTTCTGGCATAAAGTGTTAAATGTATTTCTTACTCTGACGCTGGAAAAAAGGGAAAAAGTGCGTCTCTTGCGCAAAAGAAAAAGACCAGGGCCAGTTATGGGAAATTAGTCTTTATTTTTGGTGCTTGTTTTGATGTGCTTTAACAAAATGGCTGCACCAGTCATATTTGTCTGGCTTGTTCTTGAATAAAACTGAAAAATTTTCCTGTGCTAATTAGTGAGGTACACAAAAAACAAACAAACAAACACAAAAAAAACACATTTTATTCATGCAGTTTGTATTTCTTGGCTTCCTATAAGAGCATGTTACTTTTTCTCTCTGGCAAATGATCTTCAATAAACTAAGAAATTTGCTTCTTTAGTTTTGCACTCCAGCTAGCCAGGCATCTTACAGCCACCATTTTAGCATCATGTACTAACACCATTCATACATGAATAGTCTAATAAAACAGCAGATTTTGTAAAGCTCCATATTTAAAAAAAAAAAAAAAAAAGTAAATATGCAAATCAAATTGGAAATATATCATCATTTATACAATTCAGCCTTCAGACTTTGGGGAGTAGTTGTAATGTGAGCACTGTGATACAAAACTTAGGCCAATGAGGAAAGAAGTTTCTTCCATAATGAAAACGGCACACTGGAAGTGCACACTAGGTGTCTGACCCATGACCTTTAAATCATTTTCTCCATTTGCATCAAACAACGTACCCCATTTGCATCTAATACAGAAACCATCGCAGTAAGTTCTGCCATTTTGGAATTGTGCAGATCACATGACAGGCATTAGAAAAGTTCCCTCTTTCGCGTTCCTGCAACTCAAAATGCGAAAACTCTGCTTAACAATTTATCCAGTCCAGACAATGGTTTCGAAAAGATGTGTTTTTTTTTTTTGAGGTTTAAAAAAAAGGTTTTGTAGTTAAAAAAGATGCAGTTTTAGTGTTGATAGAAAGGCATAACTTTTTTTTTTTTTTTTTTTTTTTACATTTTTTATTTTACCCATGTTAGTGTAGACTTTAGTACCAATAAGGAAAATCATTCGACTTCAAGATGGAGCTGTGCCTGTTTTTACTTCTGTCTTTTTTGACTTTCTGTGGGTGTCAGAAGTGACATAAACAAGTTTACAATGCTGAATAACTACACAAAACTGTTTAAGTTGGTGTGAATGTGTAATGATTTAGATATCCAGTTTGCACAAAGCTAAACCTGAGGCTATAAGCTTCCATTACTTCTTAGCTACATTAGCATCAAGGCATCAATGCAAAATTTAGAAAGCAAACGTATCTTGGCTATTATGCCATAAGTATGAATTTGTGTACATTTCATATTTGGCTCAAGTTTTCCTTTAAGAATGTGATTTTTTTTTTATGTTAGCTTCATGCTCATCAGTTAAGTCCAACCAGTCATGTGCACAAATGAGAATATGCAGAATATTTCCCATCATGCCCTTTGGTCCAATCAGGTGTTACTTTAGGTTCCACTTACATACATAATAAAACATCAAACAATGAATCATTTTTGGTGGGAAGTGGCAATAGAAATTGTTAGTGGTGAGAAATGGATATGATTTTTGATTGTGTGTGTGTGTGTGTGTGTGTGTGTTTGAAAATTTCCTGTTAATTGATTAGTATTAATAGATTTGTTAATAGCTTATAATGTCCAAAATGTCATGTTCCCAAAGCACAGAGTCTTACTTTTAATTCAACTTTCGCTTTATTGCTTTAATGAATTACCTGCTGTTTGCTGTGTGGAGGTCATTCCTGACTAATTCAATGTTAGCATTAACACTGGTATTATTGTTTGTATTTTTGGTGATTCCTAATTGTATATTAATCTTTGTACAGCATTGGGTTATGGGCGTGAATTAGATTCACTAATGATGAATTGTTCAGCTTGTGAATGCTTTTCATCATGCTGTATTAGTCAATACTTACAGGTTAATATTATTGACTCTCATTTGACTAAATAAACGTTTTTATTTATGGAGAACTTGCAGGATAATAGAACTCTAAAGCTGCTGTTGGTTTTCAGGCCTGTTAGCAGTGTCTGATTCAGAGCAAGTTGATATTATTTGGTTTGCTTTCACACTGCATTTAATTAAATGAATCAAAAAGCAAAAAAAAAAAAAAAATTGTCTGAGGAGTGTAGGGCTGAAAACACCCTCACAGAGCTGTGTCATCCATTGGTTAGAAATGCAGCAACAGGAAACATAGAAATCGCAGAAAAATCACTGAACATGGAGAACACGGAGCCAACACTTAGATTAGATAATTATATAAATAACTAGTTTAAAACAATTTGTGTACCATATCCAGCAGTCATTTTCACTTTTTTTTGTTTGTAGGTCCAAATCTCAAAAATACTAGAGCATAGTGCATTTCTGCAGAGCTACAGCTCTGTCCTTTGGCTCAGTCTGGCCTCACAGCTCAGTTTAGCAGCTCTCACACAAAAAATAATCCTGTGTTCCTACCTGCCTAATGAACTGCAACAAGGTTGGGAACACATCAGGATCCCATTCACCAGGACTCAACACTGCGTATGTGGCACCCTTAGGGTGATTTCATATATACAGTATTTTGTCCATTAAATAGATCATTGGTGCAAACCCTGGAGCTGTAGCACTGCAGAAACCTCATGTGTTGTGGATACCAATGAACGAAACAAGTAAAATAAACACTGGACATTATATACAAAATGTTTTAAACTAGTTATTTATATATTACCCAGCAATTTCTTGCACTTTGATTGCTCTGTGTATTTATCACTAATAATAAAAGAGTTTCAGTAGGACGTTTTCATGTGCAGTGTGAAAGCAAACCAATCCATGTAGCAAATGAACCAAAATGATCAATTTTCGCACTGATTCAGACTCTCAGACAGATTAATGAGTATAGAAGTGTCCTTTGTGGTTAAAGTGGTCTGTGGCAGCATTAAGGGTGTAAGTGAAACTGGCATCTCTGTGGCCACAACATACCCTGGTCTCTTTATGCCTTTAGGTCTATGATATCTATAACACGTTTGTTTTGTCTAAACTGTATTGTAATAAAATACTTTCAACTGGGTTAAATTTAATATTGAGAATCATTAAATGTACATGGATTCAACACTGGAAAATAAACATTACCAAACATTCACTATACTGATGTTGGTTCTTGTAAACTGCTGATCTATCTATCAAAATTGCTCTACTTCTAGTATAACAGACTTTAATTCCAAATTATATTAAAAGAGGTGTATCTGTTTAATCCTTATGTAACTGACCACATTTTCTCCAGGAATCTTTCCAGAAAGGGTAGGCACTGATCCAAACCACCGATCACAATAAATTATTCAGAGAATATTTCTGCTCCTGTTATTTTGTTTTTAAATCAGAACGGAAGGCTATGAAGGGGATGGTGAAAGGAGGACAGTCGCACCAGCTGTCGGGTCATTCCCTAGTGAAATGTCGAAAAACAAGCACTTTGTAGAGACCAAAGTAGCTCCTAAAATTTTTGTGGTGTTTATACTCTGAATGGAAAAATGATGGCAGTAATTTAAATTTCACCTGAAAACATAGGTCAAGTTCAAGTACAAAACATATTAAGGCACAGTGGTACAGTGGGTAGTGTTGTTGCTTGACTGTTCCAGGGCCCCTGTTTCAATCCAGAGCTCTGATTACTTTCTTTATGGAGTTTCCCTTTCTCTTGTGTCCATGTGGGTTTCCTCTAGGTTCTCTGGTTTTCTCCCACCTTCCAAAAACATGCCCGTCAGTGGGTTGGCGATGCTAAATTTCCCCTTGGTGTGATTGAGGGTGTAAATGTGTGTGTATAGTACACTATGATCCACTGGTGTACCATCCAGTGTGTATTCAGGCCTCAGGCCCAGTGTTCCCAGGATGGACTCTGGACCAGGATAAAGAAGTAAGTGAGGACATATGAATGTCTCAAGCATCCATGTTATGATCTCCTTTCTAAGACTCTTCTTTAGGATATTTCTTTGTGATTGTAGTGGTTAAAAAACATGTTCCAAATTGCCAGTTTTGTCCCTTGTTTAAATGAACATATAGAAAAATTAAATAAAAGATAGTAACCATGGCTCCTACATCCGACCACAAGTGAGGGTTCAAGCATCAATTACGCTAAATTAAATGTAAATGTAGCCAAATGTGCTTATACAAGGAAAAATAATACTCATCCTTTAATCTTTATCAAGTCATTCTAAGATTCAGTACTAGTTTTCTGCATCTTCTAACAGAAGGCAAAGTTTGGTAATAGGTCTTTCCAAGAAACCAGTCTTTGTCTTAAGTTTAACAGTTCTTATGAGTCCTTTGGAATCAGGTAAAACTTCTGTTACTTTTCCAATAGGCCACGATCCACGAGGTGCTGAACTGTCCACAACTAGGACAATATCTCCTTTTTGCAGTCCTCTTTTAGCAGTAAACCATCTTTGTCGTTCCTGTAGTAATGGTAAGTACTCTTGGGACCACCTCTTCCAAAACAGGTCAGCTAAAATTGTACTTGTCTCCATATACGTCTGACTTCTGAAAAGTCTGGGTTTTCCTTTGCCATCTCTGTGTCTGGACCAGAGGCACTGGCATTCGTCTCCATAAAAATAACATCCTCAACTTCAGTCAGATCAATAACATCTGATGTTGAATTCTCCTGGGACTCAGGGCTGAGTCTTGGATATCACCAAATATTGGGTCTGAAACAATGTTAGCTTGTTTTTCAATGAAGCTGACAAGATCTACCATCTTTACCTTGTCACTCCTTTGTTCTTGTAACTCGAACTGCCTTTGTACACCACCTCTCTCTGAGCTTGTATGGGATCTTGTGAGTGATACTCCTCATATTGGTGACTGTGTCCAGTTCTTCCATGAACTCCAAGTCTTCCATGCCATTGCAACAGCTTCTAAGAAACAATGCGAAGGCTTGTAAAGCTTTTGGATCTTCTGATTTAATTGAGGGCCAGGAGAGTGCTTTCTCAATATAAGCACACGAAATTTTATATTCATTACCAAAGTGTTCTTTCAGCAGCTGTTTGCCTTTGGGTAGCCTCTGCTCGGTGACATGTGTTGACAGCTTCTTACAAGTTCCTGTGGTAGCCCTCTTGTGTACTGAATGAGAAAGTGCAATCTGTCTTCATCGTCATCAGTTTTACTTTCTATGGTGTGCTCAAAAGAATGAAGGAATGCCCTTTACTGCAGAATATCTCCATTAAAAACTGGAATTTCTCCCCTTGGTAAGGTGGAAAGAAGTTGTTGTTTCACAAGCATGTCTGTCAGGTTGTTTTGTCTTTGAAGAATTGTAGCAAGATCAAGCCCCTAAATGATAATAGATGAAGATGATTCTCTACTTGCTCTAGCTGAATGAGAGATTTGTGCAGATGATTTGGAATCTGTATTCACAGTAGTGGGTTGTTGAATTGCATTACTGTTCTGAGGATAAAAATGTCTTGAAGTCACAGTCACACTTGGTGCTGTTGGTGCTGTAGAGAGCTGTGCATCAAAAGTCTCTTTTGGCCTCACTTCTTGTGTGTTTTTAGCACTTGATGGGGTTTTATTCAACATTTCCTCACAATACACATTCATGAGATCTTTGGTGACCACATGGTCATTCGTTACAGAGTTTTCAGCATTCTTGAGATATTCAATTTTAGCTGTGGTGGCTGCAGTTTCTGCTTGAACTTCCCATACCTTCTTCATCTTTCTACGTTCTTCTTCTTCCTTTTCTATAGCATGTTTTTTTGCAGTGCATTGGCTTTTGCAACTAATGCTGCTCTCTCTGCCTCTGCAGGGATACGTGCTGAAGCTGATGTCGACACACTTGTTCTGCTTGAACTTGATCTGCTGGACCTGCCAGATCTATTACTATGGACAGACGAAACCACTGAGGCATT
>JAKKZN010000025.1:1662589-1674083 GCA_033441825.1 Pangasius elongatus
AAACACCCTTAAACATCTTCAAAATGCTTCAGACAAGAAATAGTGCTTAGAAATGCACCAAATGAAAGTGAAGCTAACTATAGTTTTGTCCTGTATGAATTAGTTTCTCATTTAACTACTGTCTCTCATTTATCATTTATATAGCACTGAGTAGCTACATTAAGTCAATATGTATAATTGAAATGACCCATTCAGTGGAAAACTGCCAGTGGGTTCATTAGTTCAGAAATAGTTTCGAGTTTCTATTATAGCTCTTATAGCTTTTTTTTCAATTTGCTGATGCCTTTAATCAACTCGCACTTTTAGAGCTATCTAAAATAAATAAATCAGAGCTCTATAAGCTTAAAGGTTTAAAGCAGAAATAAAAGATAACTTTTCTGCAATCAGAGAGAATTTAAAGCTGAAATTCACATCAAATTTATGTTCCATTTCACACCCCTCTAGGAAAATACTCACCTTCGAGTAGGTCAGTGCAATTAAGTGAATCGTATCGACTCATATAAGTCCGTAATAGCCTGACAAAGTCTCCCTTTAACCTTGTAGAAATTAAAGCCCCAGTCCTGTCGCTGTCCCCAATCCAAAGCTGTCAGAGCCGTTATTTCAGACGACGTCTCTGATTTCTGCACCGTCTGCCGGCTGTAAAAGGTCTGGCCCGATATTATCCCAGCTTTCCACTTGATTTGCTTGTGAGTCTGAGATGGTCGGTGCAGTGACAGATAAATCACAGATAGTTAGAGGCTTATCAGCGAAACACACGGATAGTTTGGCGAAAAGTGAATATGGGCATTAAAGCTTATCGCCACATTAGTGCTCCGTCTCGCACAGGAGAGCTGAATACAGAACAGCCTTTAGAGATATTTTATTGACCTACTTCAATTATGCTTGGGCTGATTTTAGAGCAAGGAACGTACTTAGCAGATTATCTCTTATGACTCTGAATGTTCCTTTACCATCTGCTTTTATATCCTTTACTGCCAGAGGCAGGAGCAGTGAATAAATATAAAGGAAATGTGCAGTAAAAAACAGTCTTCTATATACAGTGGAACTCACAGGAGCAGACGTTGGCTGGAATTGGCTAATAATAATTTATAATGAGCATGCACTGTGTAATCACCGTTCTATGTGACATGACATGACATGACACGTTAAGTTGAAAGCAGTTGAGCCACGTCTAAAAGCTTCATCGTCCGCCGTTGTCATGGTGCGTGGGCTGTAAAAGGGGACTCGGCTCGTGATCGATGTCCTCATATGTTTTCTCTACCCACAATGCCGCTGGCCTCTGACCACCGAATGGATCAATCCTGTCAAACATAACCGCTTCACACACACACTTAGAGATTATGGAGCTTCATTTTAGTGTAGAGCAGCTTGTGAGAGCTTGAGGCTGCCAAACACACACACACACACACACACACACACACACACACACACTGAGCTATCACTTATCTCTATTATGGACATTAATGCAAGTCCACTGGGACTGTTAATTTGGACCACAGGGAGCTAACCCTTTTTTTGCTCCTACATTTTTCACGGATATGTGCACATTTTTCATGGATAATCACACGATAGATATCCTGATCTTTGACCACACCCACTCAGTAAACAGTGGCATGATGCGGAGTTGTTGTTCCAGTTATCTGCAGTTAGCCAACCAAACAAGACATGTCTTTGAGTTTATATATAAAAATGTTGGTGTGTCAGTGAGCCCTTATATGTAACTGAGAGCAGCTCTGATTGGGCGTGCCTTTAAGACCATACATGGGAATACCAAGAAGAACATGTCTTTATCATTACATATACATTTATAGTACAAATGAGGTAGTGATGTGGATCAGGTGAGAGTCCAGATGACCCAGATGTGACATAGTATTCTGGTGATGGAGAGCTGAATTTTGGGGCACTTTGTTTTATTTAGGCGGAAGGTATTTTTGAATCATTTTGGCATCTTCACTCTTTCACCTCTGAAAACTATAGCTCTAGTAGTTCCTTTCGCATACTGTTATGAAGCAGGTCAGGTCATAAGAATTCACAAAATGTAGCACCAAGCCCTTATAATCCTGTAGAACAGTAGAAAAAAGAGACACAGAAATGTTCTGGACATGTTTTGATAAATGATTTATCAACATCATCTTTCACAGAATATAAGTTTCCATGTAATTCTGTCCAGTGTTTAGGACAAATTTCCAAATACCAAAGCACAAAGACAATTTGTTAACATAGTTTTTCAGTATTTCAACAAAAAAATGTTCATACACTTGATATCCATTAGGAGGACATGGTGGTGCACTGAGTACTGTTGCTTCTTCACAGCTCCAGGGTCCTCATTTCAATTCTGAACTTGGTTTACTGTCTGCGTGGAGCTTCACATGTTCTACTCATGTCCGTGTTGGTTTACATTTACTTCATCTGGCTGATGATTTTATCCAAAATGACTGTGCAGATGAGGGTTAAGGGTCTTGCTCAAGGGCCAGCAATGGGAGCTTGGCTTCAGTTTGAACTCACAACCCTCAGATCAGTAGCCCAATGCCTTAACCACTGAGCTACCACTGACCCCTGTGGGTTCCTACAGGTTCTCTGGCTACTTCCCAAAATATTTCCCACGCAGGGTTTTATTCCTGCCTTGTGTTCAGTGTTCCCAGGATCCACTGTGATCCTGACCTGAAGATGAATAAATGATATCCGATAATTAGCATTATTATTAACAGCAGATAAGAAAACCGTGAATGAGCCATGCAGAGAGATTGAGTTAATTAATTTGGAGACCGTTTTCTCTTTGTACTTTAGAAACTACACTGTAGAAGTGATTTCTGTTCTAATTTTTTTCCCTACTGCTATTTTATGCATTCATGCTGTTGACCGAGTTTCTTTTTCCCCCAGCTTGGATTCTTCTCATTGTGATAGAAGAGGGCTTTGCTCTGGCGCAAAAAATCAGAGGTACGGTGCACAGCATCCTCACTGCCATATCAGCATCTATATTAACCAAACATGGCATTATGTAGATTGGACATTTGTGCAAAGAGATTAATGTGTTTTCTTTGATAAGCCAGAGAGTGGCATTTAGTTATTAATCATGTGAACAAGTGTTCTGTTGACTGATGACAAAATTGCAGAAGAATCATCCTGGTATGATGATCCTTCTGAAAAAAATCAATGTCAGGACTGGAAATATGTCTGCTGTGTGACTGTCACTCTTTCACGC
This sequence comes from Pangasius elongatus, assembly GCA_033441825.1. Classification (NCBI taxonomy): domain Eukaryota; kingdom Metazoa; phylum Chordata; class Actinopteri; order Siluriformes; family Pangasiidae; genus Pangasius; species Pangasius elongatus. The sequence goes on from JAKKZN010000025.1 coordinate 1,665,792, forward strand.
CATTAGCATTATGTTATAATCTTCCCGAGTGACTAGATAAATCTCCTGTAATCTTTCTTCACAGAGACGCAGAACGAAGATGGGCCGCCAGCCAAGAATGAGCAGTGTGGCATCTGGACCAAAACCATCAGCGGGGGCCAGTTCATGTCCCCCAACTACCCCAACACCTACCCACCTAACAAGGAGTGTGTCTATGTCCTCGAGGGTGGGTAAAAAAAAAACAAAAAACATCTCTACGGATCACCACATTAGCCAATGGCCTAGTCTTTCTTTGCTGTCATAGACAGGAGTTATTAATTAACACAGAGTGATTAATGTTGACCTCAAATAAATAGCGACATCATTTATAAAAGCCTCTCAAAGGAAACTTTGCTCCACCATCCTGACCAATCAGGGCCGGCCTCACGTTTGTGAGCCATATGGTACTTTTTATTTATTAATTTTTTTTACACTTTCTACTAAAAAGCTGTGCTCTTCTAAATCTGTCTCAGCACTGTGTGACACAATCCCCGTTTACAGATCATGCTGTTGGTGTAAGAGCGCCCCCTGTTGAACAGCTCGTAAATAATTCAGCCATGAAGAGTAAAATCATTATCATATTAAAGAGACACTATATAAAGTTGATTGACATGACCTTTTGGGTCTTGTATTTTATCTAATACAAGGGGAAATTGTAGAGCTTGATTTTGAGCTTGAGAAAAAAACAATAGCAAAAAAAAAAACACAAAAATTGCAATTTAAAAAAAAAAAATAAAAGTGGCAAATAGATCACAAATGCCCCGGGTACAAGGACACACAGCCAACACGAAACTTGTGAATTGATAATTACATTTTATCCTAAAGACCAAACTCATGATTTTTAATTATTTTTTAAAATTTTTTTATTATCATTATTATTATTATTATTATTATTATTATTATTATTATTATTATAGAAAAATCCTCAGCTTCTATTCTGGACTGGAGTATGCACTAAATAGGAATTAATCAAGATGATAAAAATGGTTTTATCTCATGAATAAGTTGTAAAAAAAAAAAAAAAAAAGGATGATAAAATGACAGAATAAATTTTATGTAATAAAATAATCTGTGTGTTTGTAGTTAGTAAATCTGAGAAGTACATAGTTAAATATGGAATGGTAAAGTTCTGGGAGAAAATCTCAACTAAATCATTGATTTTAAAGTGCTGTTTATCTTTAAAATATGACAGAATATGCTGTAGTTATTGAGCTGATATCTTCACTAGAGTAAGAGTATAAAATATGTACTGTATACTGTATGAACCCAACCAGCTTTGATATAAACTTCTCTCAGCTCAAATATGAGAGAAAACTAAAAAAAAAAAAAAAAAAAAAGTAAGCTTTTTCTAACCAGCGCTGTGCAGATTGCGTTAGTTTCCTCATTGACACTTTATAACAGCTTATAAAGGCTTATTAAGTACTATCAGGTGTCAGCTGTCATAAAGTCTGAATCAGGTAACATAGAGAAGGTGTGTATTGACATTTTCTGGGCTGGCTAACTCCATGTAGTCTACTTCTGCTATATCAGAGTGCGATGATGATAATAATGCGACATAACCTGCCAAATGAGGTTAATAGAAACTTTAAACAGAGAGAGGCACACTGAAATGTCTTTAGATCTGTCTTCAGCTCACACACAAATACATAAGATGTCATTTAGAGGGTATAAATTGTGGTGTTAAATGGTGTCATGGTGTTGTTAAACATATTCATAAAATTCATATAAATAGTAAAATATATATAGAGTCCTCCCCAGGACTATTGGTGCTCTTCAATAGAATGTATAGAATTTTATTCAGAAGTAATTGTTTAAAATGTTACACAAGTAAAATTTTTGAAACCAGTGTTTAAAAAAAGGGAAAAAATAACTATGACATCTGTGTATGTTTAAGCTCAAAATATCCGTCACTGCATGCGTCATTCATTTCTGCTCATTTTCCTGAAGGATGCCAATAATTCTGCAGATAATCATATAATGAGGCTTATTGGATCCGACTGTGCGCTCACAGTGATGTGCATCATTTTTGGAATACATTTCCATATTCCCATATAAGTGCAATAAAAAAGTTAGCACGCATTGCATCATCTTTATAAAAGTGTGTGCATGTGTGTGTGAGTGTGTGTGTGTGGGCGGAAGGTTGAATCCATTGGTATTATTATATTGACCCCCTGAATCTGTTGAAGTGTGCTTTAGAGTGATGTGAGCATGATGGCTTGCAGCAGTAAAAGGTTAAATCACACTACACGGTGCGGCTGTGTGCTTCCCACGCGTTCATCGCAAAAAAAAAAGAAGAAGCTAAATCCCATTTTCCATTCTCACTTCTCCAGCTTTGCCTCGCCAGAGAATTCAGCTGGTCTTCGACAAAAACTATTACATCGAGCCCTCATTTGAGTGCCGTTTTGATCACCTGGAGATAAGAGATGGTCCCTTCGGTTTCTCCCCACTCATCGATCGTTACTGCGGGCCGAAGAGCCCTGGCGTGGTCACCTCCACCGGCCGCTTCATGTGGATCAAATTCACCAGCGATGAAGAGCTCGAGGGCCTCGGCTTCCGCGTCAAATACACCTACATAGCAGGTGGACCACCGAGTCATCATCTATAACACTCAGATTACCCAAATTATTGTATTAAGGCTTGTTAATGAAATATTTGTACTGCTTTATAATAATATCACCTTATGTTGTGTTCATAAGCCATTAAATGGTGATGATGTGTTATAAAAAGCCCTAAAACCTTCACTGTAGTATTATGTAGAGGTTATTGTAGTAAAGACTCTTATGTAGAGAATATGTACTAACTATTTATCAAATCAAGTCAATCAAGTAAAACTTTATTTATAAAACACATTTAACACAACAGAGGTTGAACCAAAGTGCTTTACAGGAAGAAATATAGTAAATCAAAGACAATGGCTTCAAAGACAACAATAACAACAGAAGATTTAAATTAATCAAAAGCTAAAGAATAAAAATAAGTCTTAAGACTAACTTTAAAATCACTCAATCACAATGTTGGAGAAGCCCTGATGTTAAAAGCTTAGCTGCAGCAACAGAAAAGGCCGATCTCCTTTAGATTTACAATGAAGAACAGATAAAAGAAGTTGAATGTATGATCTTGATGATCTAGGAGCTGTGAAGAGCTGAAGGAGATCACAGATATAGTCAGGAGCCATTTTGTGCAGTGCCTTTTACGCAAATACGTAAATATGCAATGAGGCAAGATAAATTAATGCTCAAAACTTCATTTGTATTTTATAATCTTAATACATAAACACTTAAATATGAGTTAAATATCCTCTTATCACTAAGGCAAAACTATCTCAACCCATCAACGATCTATTATCTATATTTTCCTTGGAGATCTAGATATGAAGGCTATATGTCAATATAACGATTTTTTTTTCTCGAACAGATGACTATTTTCTTAATGTCTTTTTATTAAGCACTCTTCCTGATTCGATTTAGGGTTTACGTGCTGTAACGCTCAGTTCAACTCTTGTTAATAAGCTGTTGAATCATGTGTTAAATTGGAAATGTTTCTGTCCATGATCTGAGGTCTCTGCTTTAACACAGTATTACTATTTTGGTTAAAATATTTTAGAAATAAATATATATTAAAATATATAAGCTATCACATCAAAGAGTGCTAAGTATAACGATCTTTTGCTGTGCTGCTGTCATTCCAGTGTGTTAGCCTCCTGCATGTTAAACAGGGACAAATAAGTCAAACATTACACGCAGTCTATTTAGATCAAGCCTCAGATTTTCCTGCTTGAGCTTCAGCGACTGCAGCTGTTTCAAACGTGACTTTCTGAGCAGCTTGAAATTCCGCACTGCGATATCTAACTGATGCCATGTCTGTCTTATCATTTCAGACCCGGATTTTAAATTGCATGTGGGCGGACTCCTAAATCCGATCCCGGGTAAGCCTTTCCATCTTTCACTGCCCCATTCAATTCCTCCTGAAGAGCCCTCTGTGCTGTGAGGCCAACTGACAGCTATCTTTTACCAGCACTCTCCACTACTCCATCCATCATGCTGGCTATCTTTGCTTGTCTGAGATTCTGTCAGTCTTATTTTCACCCCCCAGTCTACGATTCCTCTTCATCACTTCATCTTCAACCTCCATTTGCACTCAATTCTTCCTCAACCCTTCTCCTTCCCCAATTTTCCTGCTGTCTCTCTCTCTCTCTTTCAGTTTTTTTGTCTTTACATTGATGATTTCAGATTGTCAGTTTGAGATCAGCGGCTCAGATGGGTTGGTCCGCTCCAGCCAGGTGGACGAGGAGGAAAAAGTCAAACCCGGTGAAGCTCTGGACTGCATCTGGACGATCCGAGCGCCTCCTCATTCCAAGGTGACCTTCACTGGTTCATCTCTGTCATTCTGCACACCCCAAACCCTGGCCACCATGAATCCCAGCCTTGATTAGACCACAGGGGATTGCCAGGCCCCCGACTGCTAGCCTGTGATGAGGAGACTGTTGAAGGCGAGCTTAAATTAGCAGTGCAGAGCTAGCAGGTATTCGGCCGATGAGGCAGAAATAATGGAAGCGCAGACTCAGCAAGAGCAGGAATAAGAGCTGAGGTGGGAGGATGTAAGATGGCAATGGGATTGCACACATGTACACACTTTTACACTCAACAAACCAGACAGAGATGAACATTCCACATGTATCAGACATATTAGCAAAGAACAAGTCTACCAAATCTAATCTAGCTCATATTTTCTTCAATAATTGAATCCTCCAGTGTTTATAGCTTTGACCAATAGACAAACAGACAGAGACATGTGTAAAGAAATAGAGGCTGGAAGGATGAATGTTTGGATAGATGGATGGATGGATGGATGGATGGATAGAAAAAAAGAGCTAGACAGCCTCTCAGACAGACAGCTTGACAGTCGAATAGATGGATGAATGATTGGACAGATGGATAGGTGAATGAATAGATGGACAGACATACAGATAACCTCCAAGAAAGACTTGCAGTTAGATGAATGAATGGATGGATGGATGGATGGATGGATGATTGATCTATGGATGGACAGACAAGACAAATAACTATTCGATTCCTGAGTTTGAATCCGGTTTTATTTGATAGGTCCAGTTTTGAAAGGCTTATCCAAAACAATAATGTAAGTTTTTGAACTACCGGCCACAAATGGCTGGTATCACTGGGAGTCGAGCTCATGATTTCCTAAGTAGCACAATAGAAACATTTCTGGATTTTTCTGTTGTGCCATATAGGAGCACTGCATGATAATTACACTGCTCTCAAATAAAATCCAGAGTAAAATAATAAAATATCCCACACAGTGCCTGTAATGGTCAATAGCACACAATCGCCACTGGACGTATGAATATGCAAGTAATTATCCACCTGCATAATCATGTACATTTAAACGTAGGATACATGAGATCAGATGTCAGATGGATGACACAGAGATGCCATATTTCATTTTAATTTTATTCAACACTGTAAAGTTCACTGTAACAAAACACTAACTAAAATCTAGAGGTCTAACGAATGAGCCAAAGTGGAGAGTCAGAAAAAAACCTCAATATGAGTTTCGGGGATAAACACATTGAGTAATACTTTACACTATGAACAGAACAGTATAGACACTGAGATTCACAAAGAGACTTGGCTAAAACACATTAAAGATCCCAGAGATACAATAATGAACAGTGTCAGAAGTTCAGATAACTGTCATGGAGAACCTGCATTACATCTACAGGAAGATAAATGAATAGGTAGAACAAGCAAGTATTAGAAGCTCAAATAATTAGATGCTAATTACAAGATTGTGTATTTCTGGGCAGCCAGGAGCGTCGCGAGGGTGGAAGACACACTCAGCTGGCTCAGAGCTGCCTTTGGCGTGCATAATATTTGATATATGGTGCGTATGATAATTATATTGCAAGCTGAGCCTCCTGCAGTCCTAGGTCTAATAAGCATGTAAATCCTGCTTATGTATTTCTTCTAGTTCCGTGCAGTGTGTGTCGTGATACTTGGGTAATAAATCATAGTGTGATTGTCCATGTCACATATGCAAGTCCACTGCATCAACCAGGTTGCTGCTCATCTTAAGAAGTTGTTTCACACTTGCAGATCTACCTGCGCTTTCTGGAGTACCAGATGGAGAACTCGAACGAGTGCAAAAGGAACTTTGTGGCCATTTATGACGGCAGCAGCGCCATCGAGAACCTGAAGGCGAAGTTCTGCAGCACGGTGGCCAACGACGTGATGCTGGAGAGTGGAGTGGGAGTCGTGCGCATGTGGGCCGATGAGACGAGCCGCCTCAGCCGTTTCCGCATGCTCTTCACCTCCTTCATTGACCGTGAGTATGTTTTTAATAGCTGTAGAGGAGCTATAAATGAAACATTACAGATTTCAACTAGACGGATGGATGGGGAAACCAATAGCATCCTAGAAAGACAGTTTGAGAATAAGATGGATGTGTGGATGGATGGTTTGACAGACTTATGGATAAATGCATGGATGGATGGATGAGGAGACAGCCTCTCAGAAAGAGAGACTAACAATTGAATGGATGTACAGATGGATTGTTGGACTTATGGATGGATAACTAGAGGTATGGATGGACAGACATCTAGTTATCCATCCTTGGAAAGATTGAGAATCAGACAGATTGAGAATCAGATGGATGGATACATGGGTGTAAGGATGGATGGATTGATAGATTTATGAATAGATAAATGAATTGATGGTTGGATGGATGGATTAACGATTTGATATCCTTATGGATAGATGGATATCCATAGATGGGTAGATGGCCAGTTGAATGAGTGATAAAAGGATTTATGTATAGACAGATGGATGGAAGAATAGATAACTAGATGGATGAATGGGCAGAAAGACTCTGAGAAAGGCAGATTGAACGTCAGATGGTTAGATGCATGGGGGTATGATAGATGGATAGATGGATAGGTGGTTGGTTGGATGGCTGGTTAAATAGGTGATAGATGGATTCATAGATGAATGGCTAGACAGATAACTAGATGGATGAATGGACAGACATACAGCCTCCCAGAAAGACAGACTGACAATCAGATGGATGAATGAATGGTTGTGCAGATGAAAGGATGGGTGATGAATGGATAGATGAATGGATGGATCCAATCATTTTGGGATTTGGAACGCAACTTATCTTAATTTGGGCAGAAAATGTTAGCAAGCAAGAACTTCTGATTTTATTTATTTAGTGCTTACATACCAAGCTAATATCTTTCATTTATCTGTGCAAACATAAGAACAATTTTGAGGAAAATCTTAAATAATGTTAATAAAGTGACTACACGTTAAAAGAAAATGTCAGAACATTTGAATTTTATGCGATGTCCTTCTTCAGTCAGTTTATTGGCGGTGTACACATCTTGAATTTATAATGAAATTAGATTATTTATTGAATCATGTAGACCTGAAGGGTTTTAATTTTTTCATCATCACCTTATTTTATTGCATAAATCCCCAGAACTCCTGATGCTTATCTTCTGTTTTGGATTGTTTTTCTTTGACGATAAAAATCTGTTTAAAATCTATATAATAAATAAACTGTAAAAATTGACTGATGCCATTTGCTAATGAAAACCTCCAAATAAACTTTTTTTTTTTTCCTGTTAGAAAGCTTTTGCAAATGCAAAAGTCCCTCTCTGACAGCACATATACTTATACATCATCTAAAAATTGCTGGCCATTAGTTCATGTCGCTTGCCTACCAGGCTTCATGCATGATTCATTGTTATGAATTCTTTATTTGACTTTCACACACACAGGACCATAACTGATAACTTAACATGGCTGCATATTCAACCTGGCAGAACTGAAATTAACACTCCAAGTATTTTATTTTATTTTATTTTATTTCATTCTATTTTTTTCCTGGCTTATTATGGGTATTATTGAAAATGAAAAATATAAGTGATTAAATGCATAGATGTATCTTCAATATACTGAAACATGGCAATAAAAAATGAATACATGGCTTGCTTGGGTGTAGCTTCCACTCAAGGCTTAAATTTGGGAGATGATGCAAAGAGATGCTGTCACCAAGAAAAAAAAAAAAAAACTTCCCGTGTAAAATAGTCACCTTTTCATTCATTTTATTATTATTTTTTTTATTTACATACCTTTGTGAGGTAACGACAGTTCATAGCTGCTATAATGTAAATGAGAACAGGAAACTAACTGGTTTAGTGGACGTTCTGCAACATTAAATGTTTAAAAAGCATTAAAAAGACACTAAAATATC
>JAKKZN010000025.1:1729962-1740302 GCA_033441825.1 Pangasius elongatus
ATGAACACAAATCCCCACAGCCACGCTCCAACATCTAGTGGAAAGACTTCGCAGAAGAGTGGAGCTCATTATAACAGTAAAGGGGGAATAAATCTGGAATGTTCGACAAGCACATATGACTGTTTTATGCTCAGGTCTGCACATACTTTTGGCCATATATTGTATCTCTATCAACCTTTCAAATAAAATCACTTATACAACAGTGCTGTTGAGTTCTGGATTCTAACTGACCAGAAGATGTTGATTAATTTTCTATAACAGCAGCTCTGACAGTAGTGCAGCTGCAAATCACAGATTTATATTAATGTACTCGTTCTAATATCTTATTATTTCTATAGTAACGGCTCAATCACAGGGACTCGTGCAGTGGATGCTCCACGTAAACCGGTTAAAAAAAACTTGCATAATCATTGATTTGGTGAAGTTTTCAGCATAGAAGGAGTCTCCAGTGTCAGCACTATGTAACAGTCAGAGGTAAAGCTGTAACTTTAGGTTTTCTGACATCTTCAGGAGAGAGGAGTTTACGCTTTTCTCTGTAACATGATTTGGCTTATTAACTCCATATAAAACCACAACATGGCGTGGTTTATTCCTTACAGCAGCAACACTACTTATGGCTGAATGAACACATCTACATGAACTAGACATTTATTGTGACATTTAATTGATTTGCTTAATTAGTCCAAAGAATGCAATAACAATTATCCACCTGTATGAATTGTGCTGGACCCTGAAAATACTGGAAATATATCCGCTTCACTGGGGAAAAAATGAATAAAAAGTCAATTTCCTTTTGATATAAACAGAATACACTGTTATAATTTCAGCTCTGGTCTCTGTAGTGGAAGAAACTTACCTGTATTTGGTGCCAATTTAGCCAGAAATCTCTGAAGCGAAAATAAAAAATAAAAAGTGTCAGTTCACCTGCAGTCTGTATGACATGCATATGATATCACTGTACATAACCTCTGTCTATCGGTTAATAAAAGTTCAAAACCATGTTCAATACATGTCCAGAAACCAAGAGCTAAATATGCCTTGCTTTGAATGATCTAGTTTCTTTAACAGAAATCCAGCTGGACTAATTTCTGTAAGCACATGACAGTTCTACTGAAACATTGTCTGTCCTCAGTGAAAATGTACTGAATCCAGAGGCCACTGTGAAACTCATGACCTCACCTCTCTGTGACTGAACAAACTACATGAACTGAACGTTATATACAGGAAAAAGAAATGACAGTGTATCATGGTTGTGATACCTGTCTGCTTTTCAAACCACATAAGAATAAAATTTACTCACACAAATGAGCTGGAGTATGTAGTAGATTAAACAAAGAATAAAAGCGGGTAAACGGAAAACGTATCCCAAAAAAGTCCAAAGTGAATCCATAATTGCTGTCCTTCGAACGTCAGCCGCAGGAAAGAGAGATATGAACAATGTTAGGCTTGTACAGAACTTTCTCTCTCGGAATGAAAGTGAAACCCTTTTAACGACCGCATGGCTTGCTATAATAACAGTCCCTGGTCACATATATTACATTACGTTTTACATTACATACAATTACATATATATTAACATTATAACATTGTAATTGCTTATGTTTTATGTATCAACTGCTGCATTATGTGTATTATATAAATAGGTCTTATTGTCTAAGTTAAATAAGTTCTATTTAAGAGCGCAACATAAAGAGTCCTGTGATTCTGTCTCCATCTGTTGGTCATGTGCGGTATTGCACTCAGCAGTCAGTTAGTATGCGCTACTACCCACGTTCTGTTGTATTATTGTTATTAGTAGTAGTAGTAGTATTGATATTTTTAATTGTTTCTTTGGCTCATACGGATCTCTTACGACTACATATGTTTAACTTCTATCCATATAAAATGGGGTCCTGGGGGGAAAAGAAAGAAAAGAAAAAAAAATCATAAAGTGACGCAGCAAGGAAAGGTTATGGTGCCTTCACCTGCTCCTATGTGTTACTGTGCAGTTGTAATTACGAAGTCTTTGCGTTCAGCTGCATGTTAGTTGTTAACTAGCCCATTCTATTTGTCTTTCTAATATTTTCACCTATTAAATTGCAAAAATAAATAGATAAAAAAGTGCATAATGGAGCAGGAGTTAGAGATGGAAGCTTAATTGTGTCTGTGGGTCACAATTAATAATGAGTGACTAAAAAAAGTAAATTTTAGATTTTTTTTAACATGGTGATTCAAATATTTTATTGCTTTTTCAATTTTATGTTTTCAGTAAATGTTTAATGGGAAAGAATAAGGAGATTCTGAGCACATGCAAATCTAGTAAGCTATTTGAGGAAAAGAGAATTGAATACTCGAGTCTCGCAGACTTTCCACAACATTAAAAAGTTTAAAAGCTCAATAATGTGTCGTTCATTAATAAATGTTGGTATAAGAGAAATTTGTTTATCTATATATCATTAATATTATTTTAGCAGTTGCAGTTAAAGGGAATAACAGGAAAAACAATCCAGAAAGGTTAACTAGGACATTATTCACACAAGCAGAGTGCATTTTAGTTCCTAAATCCAGTTTTTCAAATTCAAGTTTTATTTGTCACATGCATAACCATACACAGTACAACTTGCAGTGAAATGCTTTATACAACTGTTCCGACATAGAATAAGAAAATATAGAAAAATATTAAACATAAAGAAAAATATACATAAATATATATAAAATACAGAAAAATATTTTATATATAAAAATATATGAAGGGATTTTTAAAGTGTATAAGAATATATATATGGTTATATGGATGGTTGTAGCATCAGTTTTTAGACAGAGTGTCCACATTGTGAGTTAAAGTAGGCTCTTCAGAGTGCAGAGAATATTTCCTTCTTAAATCTGATATTTCAGAAACCTTATTTTGAGCTTTCTTTCTGAGCATAGCTGTTGAGGTTTTGAAGTTCCTTTTGTAACTGGTATGACTCTCTTATTGCTGCCAAAACAATGTTTTAGCATTTAGTTTTCCACTCAACACTGCTCTGGTGTTCTTCTAATTTGACGTGCACTATCCAGTGTGTTTTACTTTCCTGTGTATTTATTGTATTTTTGCACTTTTTTAACACTGCCATAAATATCTACACTTTATGTTGTCCTATGTACTGTGCCATTGTATTCTTATGTGTTGCACCACGATCCTGAGGAAACAACATTTCGCTCAAAATGTGTACAAGCTATAGAATTTGAATGACAATAAACACCACTTGACTTGAAAGGAAGTGCATGCTCAGTGCAGCTTAGTTCAGAAACGCGTTTTCCCCATAAACAAGGGAAAACTTGAAGGAAGCATGAAATGCGTCACACCGCGCATGCGCATACATCTCCCTCCGGGACGGGACGTTAAAGTAGCTCCACTGCGCATGCGCCAGTTTCCTCTCTTCACCTCCCTGCGCTCAGCTTCACCATGGCGAACGTTGCCGACACAAAACTCTACGACATTCTCGGCGTGTCTCCTTCAGCGTCTGAAAACGAGCTCAAAAAGGTAAATTAAAGTGTTAGAAATCGATCGCTGTCGGTTTAAGATCGAGAAACGCTCCCGCGCCGCTTTATTTCAGACCTCAGTCCGACTCAGGTGTGCGGCTACCACAAGCAGGAAGGACGGATTAGCCGCTTAGCTAGCTTTGCTAGCAGGAGTAGGGGACGTGTTCCGAATTGCCGCGCACTTCCTGTCTCAGTGCACTAAGTAGGCGCTGACTGTATTGGCTGATGCGCACTATGTAGTGGTCGAGGAAGCGATTTGGGATGCGTCCCCTGATAACGCTGTATGTCTAAGCAATGAGGCCTAGTAGATTTAGCTGGTGATTATTACACATACGCTTTTAGAGTCTATTTTCTTGGATTGGATATTGACTGTCTCTTTGAATCTCTGTTTATCTATCTTTAACGAATTTAATTGGCCAAATTTAGTTGTAACGTTTCTTGTGAGCTAGGAAGCATTAGCGTGATTAGCATAACGTTGATAAAGCCGGTGAACAGGCCGGTTTTGCTAGCAAACCGCTTTCTCTCGTGAGAAATTAGCCTCCACATACACACACTTCAATATTTACTAAAACGTTTTGAAGAGTGTATAAATGAGTGGTTTTACATTTCTATATGTTTAGATAAACGACATTGGGGAAATAATTGGGTCAACTCAAACACAAACGCAGTTATTAAATCAACATATTGTTGCTTAATAATAATAAAAAATATTATTCAGTTTGATTTATTTCACATATATATTTATGTATATATTTTGACGAGTCGTATCCTGGATAACAAACAACTTTTTTTTTTTTTTTTTTTTTTAAATCATGAGTGTGTAGTTGGCTAGCTAGCTTTATGTGCTTTAGCATAGCAGGCCTGATTTCATTGTCTTTTATATTCCAGTTATATCAAAACCTACAGTTTAATCAGCCTCGCGCTGAGGTCGTAGTCATGGTTACGGGTAAAACTAGCCAACTAGCTAACTATTTATCAAGTGAAACGTGTTGCTAGCTAACAGGCTAACTGGCTGAGTGAAGCTAACAAAAGTTGTTCGCTACGAAATATGACTTACGCAATTTTCCCATGACGTCATCAAGCTAACGGTACGTTACATGTTTTTTCCTCTTTTTTTTTTTTTTTTTTACGCATTTTTTACTCACACAACCTTTCTATTCACGGTTTAGTTAACTAGCACCTACCACACGTGGTGGTTAAAACATAAACCAGAGCCTAAGCTGTTAGAATTATAACTAGTGTTGCTAACTTTTTATTTTTCAGGGCAAGTCGCTGCATGATGTCACGGGCTAATTTGCATATTCATTAAATCTCCAGGGTCGTTTGAATACCGTAGGATGTTATAAGGAGAAAGATGGATTTTCAGAAGAAATAGGATGTAATAACGGTAACATTTGTTATAGAAAGTAGACTTTTGGTCATGACATCGCGAGCTATTTAAATATTCGCAAAATTCTGTCATTTCTATCAATAATGAAGCCGCGGCAGTGAGGGGTCGGGAAACAGTCACGCGGGAAACGGTTATGAACGAAGGAACTCGCTTTTGTTACTGTTAATATCCCCAAGGAGAGAGTTGTAAACAGAGAAACAGTGGTGATCAGGGATCAGTCGGCGGGGAACGGCAGGGATCGTGGACCGGTCGTCGGGGAACGGCGGGGATCGTGGACCGGTCGTTGGGGAACGGCGGGGATCGGAGGTCGGGGGACTGTGGTTATTGGGGATCGGATGGCGGGGATTGGTGGTCGGGGGACGGCGGGGATCAGGGATTGGCTGAAAGTCACTAGATTTGTCCCCACACACAAATTGGCATCAGATTAAAAAGGAGAGAATGAAACGTTTGGTCCAAATATATTTTAACACCTACATATTTTAACAGATGCCGAGTCAGACTGGCGAGCAGGATGAGCTGATCAGACGAGTGGAATCAGGTCTGACTCCTGCTTAGCTGCACTGAAAGCCTGCAGCCACAAACGTCCTTTCTGGATAAAACTGAAACCCACTGATTTATTACTCGTTACAACACTAAACGTGAGGCGTTTCAAAAGTCTGCTCTGGTCTGAATGGCATCTTACTGACAGGAGTATCCTCCATTATCAACGTAGAAATCTGTAACAACCACACTGGCGTAATTGTACTGTTTTTTTAAATCTGAAGATATTGTTCCTATTCTGGTTCATTAAGTTGTTTTTGGACCGACAAATTCTCACCTTGCGCATTGGTTCTTAAATTGTTGATAGAAGGAATATGTTTAATTCTGTGTCAGAGTCAACACTGTTGCTTTTAAGTAAATATAAACTTTTAATATGGCTTTAATAATACTGATGGGATTCTACATGCGAATGTTTTGAGGCATTAAACATCACAAGAGAGTAGTGTTTATTGTTAATAAAGCAATCCCTTCCTGGTGGCGTCTGTGTAACTGTCTGTAACGTACATTTATTTCAGGCTTACCGCAAATTAGCAAAGGAATATCACCCGGACAAGAACCCCAATGCTGGAGATAAGGTAAGGATTCATAAACAAGCTGTACTATGTGAGTGTTTATCCTTATGGATCTGGGATTAAAAGCTAATAATGAAGCAATATGATGAATATGTTTTGTCAAAAAGTCTCACAGATTTTGAGGACGTTAATTTTGAGGAATGTGTCAGTTTCATATCTGGTTTTATTACAAAATTAAGAAATCCCTTTCTTTTAGACTGTAGCAAAAAAAAAAATAATAATAATAATACGTCCAAGGTCTTGCATTGTGTAGCTCCGTAATGACAAAGTTAACTAAAGAATAAAGATTTTTTGCAACAGTTTAGTGTGATCAGGATTCAGGAAACAATTCCAAGGAAAATGACCAACGTAGTACAAATCAACTTCACGAAATCAGCCGTGTTGTCGGTAGAAAATGTCGTTTCTGCTTGTCATTTACACCCGTCGCCGAATAGCCCACTCCTGACTCGCTATTGTTAAACAGGTGAAGATCCTCCTTCATGCCCCTTATGCCGAAGTCCAGCATCTCTGAGGCATATTTTAATGGACTGTGATGATTTTTAATTTATTTATTCGGTTGATTCATACGAAAAGGTTTTATGTATAATGAAATGATTTTTTTTTATCGAAAGTAAACTTTAAGAGACTTACAGAAAATTTTTAAATGATATTTTGCTACTGTTTCCTGTCGCGAAAATAGCCATGGTAGCTTGGCATGGTGTTAAATTACAAACAAACAAAGGAAAACTTCACAAACTTCATTTGAATGATTGAACTGCAAGGTGAAGAGCTCTAAGAGTCTTAAACATCTGGGATTTAATTTTATCAGAATTAGTAACGTATTCGTCACTCTTCTGAAATGTCAGTCATATTTGAGCTCAGAGAGGAGTAAACAGAAACGGTAGAATAGCTGAGCGGTGACCTTTTTTTATCTCGTTCACTTCCAGTTCAAAGAGATCAGCTTTGCGTACGAAGTGCTGACTAACCCAGAGAAGAAGGAGCTGTACGACCGCTATGGAGAGCAAGGCCTGCGAGAAGGGGGCGGAGGAGGACCCGGCATGGACGACATCTTCTCTCACATTTTCGGCGGTGGCCTCTTTGGCTTCATGGGCGGTCAGGGGCGCAGCCGGAACGGCGGCCGGCGGAGAGGGGAGGACATGGTGCACCCTCTGAAGTGAGTCGTCGCGTTCTCAGTAGATTAGCGACGTGTAGAAATGGAAAAGCGTCATCGTGGGTTGACCTTGAACTCAGAGGTTACCCTATTCATCCTGTTAGTGCTGATCTAGTCCTTTTAGGAGCCATGTTCTTCATAGTGCGTAGGATATAGATGTATTTTGGCCGTAGTAAATTAGTTTTTTGGTGTATAACTTGGTGTTTTTCCTCTTTATCTTTAGGGTTTCACTTGAAGATCTGTATAATGGGAAAACAACCAAATTACAGCTGAGCAAGAACGTCCTTTGTAGCACTTGTAATGGGTAAGTATTGGGAATGAAGTGATTTTGTCTAGTTAGTGACGTTAATAAAATGTCAGCCATTTTACAAATGGTCCCCAAAAGTCAGTTTTTATTCTCGTGTTTGTTTAAATTAATAAAAACGAATAAGTAAGGAATAAAACAATGTGTCACGCTGTTATAGAAAGTAATCCTCAGTGCAGTGGTGTGATGAAGCACCGTTGCCGTTAAAGTTGATTATTTTCCGAAAACAGCATGTCCTGAAGTGTTTCCTTCCTCTGATACCACTGCAATTTGTCAATGTTAGTATTTTTTTCTTATTCAAGAATGATTATATTTAAGGCATACTTATTTATTTTTTTCTGTTCATTTACACTTAATGTTGTGGAACGTCAATGAAACAAGCTAATTCGTGTTATCACTTACTTTACAGCAGCTATAAACAGTCGTCGTTTCGTCAGCACCTTTTTTTCTCTCTTGAAGTTAATAAGACAAAAAAATAAATAAATAAAACACAGTACATCATGTTAAAGAGAAACCGCAAACTCCTCCGTCCTGAAGATGTCTGAAAGCTTGGCCACAGCTGTTAGAAAGCACTGACACTGGAGACTCCTTCCATAAATGTTAAACACATTTTCCTTATCGAAAATTTCAACAATTGTGTTTTTAAATCTGTTTATGTGGAGCGTCCGTTCGAAAAGTCCCTGAGAATGGCGTAGAAGTGATAACACAGTTAGCGCGAGCGCTTTGATATAAACGCGATCCTGTGATTTGCAGCCGCACTTCTGTGAGAGCTGCTGTTGTAGAGAATTAATCAACAGCTTCTCACCAGTCAGATTTGAGCATTCAACACAGAGTGCTTTATGACTTTGTATTGGCATCGTGTTGGGATTCAGTGAAGAGAGAGAATATTGTTGTCTGTGTTTGCAGCCAGGGAGGGAAGACTGGCGCAGTGCAGAAGTGTACGACCTGCAGGGGGCGTGGTATGCGCATCATGATCAGACAGCTGGCTCCTGGCATGGTCCAACAGATGCAGTCCGTCTGCACTGACTGCAATGGTGAAGGTAAATGCTCCATCAAAGCTAAAACCCAGACCAGCTAACTTTTTACAGTCTGTCTAGCTGCCGTTCGTCAGCTGGAATTGGTCCTGTTTATGCACTGAAACCTTGTATCAGCAGTGAATGTGTATGAAACATGAGAAATGTGCGTTTGTGATTGTAGGTGAGGTGATCAGTGAGAAAGACCGCTGTAAAAAGTGCGAGGGGAAGAAAGTGGTGAAGGAGGTAAAGATCCTGGAGGTGCACGTGGACAAAGGCATGAAACACGGGCAGAAGATCACCTTCGGAGGAGAGGCGGATCAGGCGCCGGGCGTGGAGCCTGGAGACATCGTCCTCGTCCTGCAGGAGAAGGAGCACGAGGTACGCTGCTCGTCCACACCATCACAGCATCTTTCTATTCCTATAACAACAGATACAGTAAAGAACGGAGAACGTCGAATCTTGTTGAAGCTCCACTCCGGAGGTTCTGGAGCGTGGCTGTGGGGATTCGTGTTCATTCAGCTACAGGAGCATTAGTGAGGTCAGGTGCTGATGTTGGGATGTCGAGGAGGTCTGGGGTGCAGTNGTCTTCATGGAGCTCGCTTTGTGCACAGGAGCATCGTCATGCTGGAGCAGGTTTGGGCCTCTGAGTTCCAGTGAAGGAAAACTGTAATGCTACAGCACACAGATGTTCTAGACAGTTGTGTGTTTGGGGAAGAGCCACATATGGGTGTGATGGATCTTATACTGCATCAGCATGACTTTGCAAGTGGATGCAAGTGCAGCAAGCTGATGTATGTGTGTGTGAGAGAGAGAGAGAGCGCAATGCAGATTGCAGTGACAGTGTCAGGACCATGCTGTGGTCTGTTCTCCAGATCTTACCCATCACTAATTCCTGCTCACAAGCACTCAGCTCTCTGTAAATGGAAAAAAAAAGGGTTTCTTCCTCCTTCTTTGTTTTATGTTACATCACTTAAGAAATGCACTGGTGCGAAAGCTGTTGAATCATGATGACTTGCTGATTTTATTTATTTATTTATTTATTTATTTATTTTCCCCTTAACTTCATTCAGCTCTCAGAAGGTCTCGGTGAGATGGAGACTGTAACAGTGAGAGTGTATCAGCGATAGTTTATGGGGGATACAGGTCAAGTGGCAATGCTTTATTCTGATCGTACGAGTTCTTTGTGCACATTCTTGTTAGTCGTTTCATTCTGGCGTTGACGCCTCTTTGTCTGACTCGTAGCCGCAGCCTCTGTGTTCCTGTCACCTCCAGGCCTAGAAGCTTCTGAAGCCCTCTTCAAAATAGCCTGGCAGATCGTGCTGACGCAAGCTTTCATGGAAACCGATGAGAGAGGGCTTAAGGGGAAGTGCTATTTTAGCATAGTCTTCACCGTTAGCTATCACCAAGGCAACACGATCGCGATTGGCCCCCTGGTAGGCAGCCGCATGTTCTGTGGGGTTTTGACTTTTTTATGCAAAGTGGCAGCTTTTAACCGTTAAACGACTATTGTACATGTAAATGTCATTCAGGCAGAGCGAGACAGTTAGAGTGAGTCGATGCAGTGATGACGGGGAAAAAAATGACTTAATATCAAAGATGTGGTAGGAAATTACCTCCCCGTTTTTTTGGTTTTATATCCTGTCCTCCTCCTTTATTCGTTTGGGTAGATTCCAGAGTGAGTGCAGGATATGCAATGTCGTGTAAAAAAAATAAGTAAATATATATATATGTGTGTGTGTGTGTGTGTGTGTATATATATATATATATATATATATATATGTGTGTGTGTGTGTATGTATGTATATAATGTGTATATATATTACCTGATGCACCTTTAGTTTTGTCTCTTAGACCTGTTGCTTTCTAA
>JAKKZN010000025.1:1797017-1807131 GCA_033441825.1 Pangasius elongatus
GTAATTCCTAAATGGTAAATGCCATATTTTTGTGGAACCTCTTAAAATAAAGCTGAAAGTCTACACTTCCATCACATGTTGATTGTTTTATTTCAAATCCATTGTGGTGGGGTATAAAGGCAAAATCACAAAAACTCTTTCTGTTTCAAGTCGCATTGTTTTAGAATGACTTCTTTTATGATTTGCATTGCTATGTAAACACCTCAGACCAGTCAGAATAGTTGAATTTGTTCATTTTCCTTCTGTTTTGTATTTATATTGTGATAAGTTGGAGTTTTATCTGAGTCATCTCTGACATCTTTATCATCGTAAGAAGATTGACAGTCGAGTACAGATAATATTAAACAAACGCCTCCAGAGTCATTTTTATTCAAATGATGCCGAATACAAAATGGATGAAGATCCTTCCTCATATAATCAGTGACTTTCTTCTTATAGCCTGAGGGAAAAAATCCGAACGTCACCGTGGCTCAAAGCCAGAAACGCATCAGCAGGCTTTTTTGCTTCATCCAGATGCAGTCTGTGACATATTTACCTTTCTTTTTTTTTTCTCCAGAAAGACGATGATGCCAGAAAGGCCAAAAGCCCTCGCTGTCACACAGGAACTCAGGCTCCGGAAGAAATTAATGAGCAACCTGCAGGTAGGAGATCGAATCTCTCACCAACGTCAGCTTCCTCAGAGGCAGAGCTTTATCGTCATCCTGGACAGTTTCCATAGAATATTCCTCATCTGCCTAAAACACAGCTCAGCTGAGGCATTTTGGGTTGAAAATAAGATGTGGCGATGACTGAATAATGACGAAATCTGTTGTTTAAAGCTGTGATGTGCAAATTATGAAGCCAACATTGTTATCCAGCTGTGGGTAAAAAATTTACATCCCCCATGGTGGTTAAGTGTAAAAAAATGGGAAAATGGATACCTCTATTTTACAAATTTACTGAAAAAAAGAAATGTGCATGCTCTAACAAGATAATAATACAGAGAATAAATAGAATATAAAAACGCCTTTTCATTTAACTTTGCCATCTTCATTTTGTCTTAAAGGAGCACTGTGAGTTTAGGTATACAATGTGAGCCACAATATTAGAAATTATTTAATAAGAGCGCAAAATGTAAAGAAAACCATCTAAGACATTTAATTCTGCATCCCTACGTTTAGGACTACTACTGACAAACTGATTAAAGTTTCATTGCCATAACACCTTCCTTGCATTTTAAAATGAGAATTCAGTACCAGAGCTTCTACAGCACAGTGTCCTACATGATACTGAGCAGAACTTAGCCTTTTAACATTGTTCTCCACGTGCGCTGAGTTGCCCAGTGATAATGAGAGGTGGGCGATTGAAAAAAATGAGACATGAAGCTTTGCATGCAATGCAGGTCCTCCGAAAGGTTGGAATTTGTCATGTGACACGTGATACCTATAGTAGGGGAAACTGGATACCACTGACATGGGGAGAAGAAATCTTAGCCTCAACATGTAAAGGTGCTTTAAGCTCAGTTGCTAAAAAGATCTGCCAGATGCTAAAGATTTTTCCAGTCAGATTTACTGCTGCTCTCATCATCCTCACACTTACAGTCTTATAAAAGTAAAAAATGAGTGAATCAGCAGCACGTCCTTATCAACAGAGTTAATTCTAGAGACTGTGACAGCTCCACGTAGATCATTATTTTAGTAATCGGTATGGCAGCGACACAAACAGTGCTTACTGAATTTAGCATAACATTTAAACCTCTGGATTTCTAAACTGTAATGTACTTCCTGTAATAAAGTACATTTTTATGAGCTAAAAGTAATTTTAATATATAATATGCAATATAACATTTATTTCTAATAGGGTAATCAAGCAGTCTTCAGTGTCTGCAAGAAAGATTTTCCAAAGGCATATTAAAATAAAAATGTAATAAAAGGGTTGACGTGTACAGTAACAGGATTAAGGTGTACACGCCAATATTGTTAATATACATGTCAGTATTGTTAATGCTTATGTGAACAGTAACAACACTGACATATACAGTAAGAGGAATGACGTGAACAGTAACAGGGTTGACGTGTACAGTAACGATATTGATGTGAACAGTAGCAGGATTGACGTGTACAGTAACAATACTTACTTGTACGCTAAAAGGGTTTATGTGAACAGTAACAATATTGACGTGTACAGTAACAGGATTGCTGTGTACAGTAACAGAGTTGACATGAACAGTGACAGGATTGATGTGTACAGTAACAGGGTGGACGTGCACACTAACAATAACCACTTGTACACTAAAAGGGTTTATGTGAACAGTAACAATATTGACATGTACAGTAACAGGGTTGACGTGAACAGTGACAGGATTGATGTGTACAGTAAGAGGGTTGACGTGTACTGTAAGAGGGTTGACGTGTACTGTAATGATATTGATGTGTACAGTAACAGGGTTGACGGGTACAGTAACAGGATTGACATGTACAGTAAGAGGGTTGACGTGTACAGTAACAGGGTTGACATGTACAGTAACAGGATTGACGTGAACAGTGACAGGATTGATGTGTACAGTAACAGGGTTGACGTGTACAGTAACAGGGTTGATGTTTACAGTAACAGGGTTGATGTGTACAGTAAGAGGGTTGATGTGTACAGTAACAGGGTTGACGTGTACAGTAACAGGGTTGACGTGTACAGTAACAGGGTTGATGTGTACAGTAACAGGGTTGACGTGTACAGTAACAGGGTTGATGTGTACAGTAACAGGGTTGATGTGTACAGTAAGAGGGTTGATGTGTACAGTAACACCTGTTCATGTAACGTACATCTGGAGTTGGATTTGTATTCATATTGCTTCTTTTGCTCATAACTGAGGTTAAAATTAGATATATTTATTTATTTAAAATAAATTTTACAGTTACACTGCTATAAATTTGTAACTCTGCCACTGATTCACTTTTCCTTCTACAGTCCCACACAAGCATCTTGAGCATAAAGTCAAGTCTCCGGCTCTTGGTTCCTCTCCAGCTCTAACAGAGGAAGTTCCAGTTCCTAAATCCCAGCGCAGGCCGAAGGAGGTGACGCTGAGGAGCAGAGAGCCTGGCCGAGTCCAGGCCTTCGCTCCTGAGAGCCTGAGCGAGTCCGAAGTGCCCGAAGTGAGTGAAGATCATAAAGTCTTGCCTGCAGAGACCGTCTCCGTGACAGAAGCTTCTCAGCTCGAGAGGTGAGCCTGTAAAATCTAAACGATTCAGTCTGGTGGAACTGATTCTCTAAAACCCCAGTGCTGCAGAGATTTGGGTTCTACCTCGTCTGCTCTGACACACTCGCTTTAGCTCATAAGCTGCTAATCGCTTCCTTCATGTCTTCAGTCAGGAACGATTGAACCGAGTTCATGGCATTTCCTCCCAGATGGGATTTAGAAATGTCTAAGACGTTAAAAGTTTTACCTTTAAACACTTATCAGTGGGACTTTCTGTGGTGCTACATCACACCACATTACATCTCTGTTCTTCTCAAAGAATTAGCGGGATAAAAGTGGGCTTTGGTTTGACGTTTGTAGTAAGCAGAGGTCGGTAACATACGATGAAGAACAGTAGTGTAATTCCTAAATCAGTAAAAGTGAGAGTAGCACCTTACCCATTACACAAGATCAGATTTATATATTTTTAGAATTAGATCTGGTCACAGAAACTGGACTGTCGAAGATTGGAAAAGCATCATTTGTTCTTTTTCTGATCTTCAGTTTGGGTGAGTCTGTGTCCACTGTAGCCTCAGATTCCTGTTCTTGGCTGAGAGAAGTGTTTTTTTTTGCTGTTTCTACATGTTGTGCCTTCTGCGATGCTTTTCGGCTCAGCACGGTTGTAAAGAGTGGTTATTTGAGTTCCTGTCACTTTGAACCAGTCTGAGTGTTCTCCTCTGACCTCTCTCATCAGCAAGGTGTTTCCACCTGCAGAACTGCCAGATGTTTTTTTTTGTTTGCGCAACGTTCTGTGAAAGTAAATTCTAGAGACAATTATGTGTGAAAAGCTCAGGAGACCAGCAGTTTCTGAAATCCTCAAGCTGGCACTGAGATCACTGAGATCACTGAGATGACTGAGATCACTGAGATTTTCCCCCCATTCTGATGTTTGATGTGAACATTAGCTGGCGTTCAGACTGGTGCCAAAGACACGCTAATGAAAGAGTCAGCACTGTGCTCCTCTTGTCATTTGAAAATGCTGTCTCTTTTTAACCTGTGGTTTGTCCCCTAGTCATAATGAAGGTTATAAAGGATGAAGATGAAAGCATATGCTAATAACTGTTAAAAAAAAAAGCCACCAGGTTGCCATGAGTTTGACAGAGCAAATGATTTTAAAAGCGAGTCAACTCTCAGATGTTAGTTTTCTCTTTCTCTCGCACCAATGCATGCTGTTTATAATGAAAGTATGTTGTAATAACATAGCAGAGGCTGTCTTCACACACACACACACACACACACACACACACACACACACACACACACACACACACACACACACTGACCACATCGGTGGAAAATCAGTGGAAATTTATTGTGGTCATATACTGCATTTGAGAGGCTTATTGTAATTCCACTGCAGCAGAAGTAAACAGAAATACTGCAGAAATAAACATAAAATCCAAGCAAGCATCATCTCAGAGGACAGAACATACACGTACACACACACACACACACACGTACACACACACACGTACACACACGTACTCACACATCCACAGTGATGTATTGTTGCATTGTTTGGAGTGTTTGGAGAGGCACATCACACTCAGACTGATTGCATGCCTTTATTTGATGTATTACTGAAACTTGAAACGTGCAGATGAACAACAAAGGCTTCTGTCACTCATGCTCGAGAACGGATGTGTTTTTGTGAGAAGCGAGGAGACCTTTACATCAGGTTCCTGTGCACTTTCCGTGTGCTTTCTGATGACTGGGGAGATTGCTCAAGCCACCGTTGGTTCACAGCACAAAGGAACTTTGAATTGCAGTGATGGAATTCTCTTTGTCCCTTTTTGTCCTTTGGAAAGGTGTCTCATTGTTATGATGTATATAATTTAAGGACATTCAGGCAAACATAGCTTGGGGTGGGATGAATTAGAAGTTCCTGAATGAGAGGTCAAAGGCCATTGACCTGATTTTCATGAGGTTTATTAGGAACTAAGGATTTTCCTGAAAAAGAAGTCTTTGCAGTTTTCCTGTTCTGCTTCCTCATCTCGTTCCGGGAACTGCGTAAAGCAAAAGTGTCAAAGAAACCTTTCACTTTGCTGGTTATGTCATGCTGCCTCCACGCATGCTTCATTTTCATTTTCAGAAACTCACTAACTTCTGCTGCTTTTCCATCACAGGAACCTTTTCTGTCCCGTTTCACAGGAATGTTTTTTTGGAAACCAGTAACAAAAAAAGCTACTTAAAAATGTCTTTTTTTTCTATAAAACCTCCATAAAAAAGCTCCTTTGTTCCTGAAAACGTTCCAGCAGTGTAAATGTGTTTTCATAGAAAATTAACACTTGTTTAAAAAATCTTCAACATCCAGCCTTTGTGTGTCAATATGCTTGTTTTCTCTCGACCAGCCCACAGTTTAATGAGATGCGAAAACCTAAGCTGTACTTCATGAGGAAAGGAGCGAGGCTGAGGGCTGCTGCATGTAGCTATCACTAATTACACTAAAATATTCCGAGTGAAAGGAACTCCACAGCTCATTTCAGCTGAGCAGAATAAACTCACAGTTCCCGACAGTTTATCTCCTGCTAATTGGCAGTTCTAATTCACTCCAGTGGTCATGCCCTGCTGATTTCTGCCAGTTTGCATGGTGTTCTTTAGACCAAGCTTCAATGTGTATAAGTGTGATAAGAACCATGTTGAAAGATTATTAAACTAATTCTTTGGATTATTGTATTTCTAGTAAAACCCCAGAAGCCCACAGTGCTCCTGGGCGGACGGACGTTTCTGCAGCCGCTGTCCCGCTGACTGTGGACTCTTTAATTAAAAAAGAGGAGCCCGAGCAGAAGAGGGAATGTGAGCAAAAAACTACAGAAGTCCCTAAAGCCGAGCCGAATCTGCCAATCACGGAAAACTTGGAACAGAAGGAGACAGCTGCTCTGGAAAGTCCACAGCTGAGAGAAGCTGAGTGTGATCCAAAACCCGAACCACTCACCCAGAAAACTAACACTGAGACTGCGGATGTGGTTCGGGAAAAGCCCAAAACACCCCAGAACAAATCCGAGCCTTCGAAACATACCGAAGTGGCGAGTTCTGCACCACAGACCAAGGATAATTCGAAATCTGAAGGCCTGGATTTACAGTTTCCTATCATTGGTGCGTAAAAAAAAAATGTTCTGGGAATAATTCAGCCAGAAATGAACATAGATTTCCACTTAAAGGTGCATCAGATTAGGTCTCTAGGGCTTAAATAGTTGGAGTTGAATAAGATTTGAATGATTTGTTTTTACTCCTTGACCACGACGCCATTCCCACCCATGCACACACCACGCTCCGCCCCCAGAACCTACTGGGTTCAACTAGAGTCAGCATTAGCAAGCCCGAGTTTAACACCATAAATAAATAAATAAACAAAATTCTGCTTATACTGATTCATGAGGATGTTCATGAGTTCCTTTGCTTTCCTTTTTTTTTTTGTAATAAGCTTGTAATATGAGCTCTAAGCTCTGATATTAGCATGTTAGCATTGCTAGCTATTCATTCCTGTCCAGGAAAAGCATAGAGTGAATTATCAGGCTGCGATGGGAGCTTGCTGATTTCTATGATGGGGCGGAGTGAAGCGTAACTGGGGAGTTTCTATAAAATGACTGACAGGAGGTCCAAATAAACACAAACTAATTGGGTTTTCTCAGCCATGTGGTCACGGCTCAAGGCATTATTTTTTTTTTATCATGTTCTAAACAATTTCCACATTATTTCTATTAGCAAGAAATAAAAAATAGACCACTGCACCTTTAACACAAATGGAGTCAATCAGACGAGACGTGTTTGGTTTCTGAATTTGGCTCTTCAGTTTTGCACTGTCTAGTCAGTTAGCATTGTGGAGTTGTGGGCTTGCTTGCTACCTCACCACAGTTTGGTGTCAGACCTGGCTCAGGTTCCTCCAGTGGAAATGTAGCTAAAGTTCATGGGTTGCAGAAAAGGTTACTAAAAATGTTTCTGAGTTCACAATGAAGAACATACTTTCCTAAAAATGTCCCACGGCTCTAAAAATGGTTTCTGAGTTCCTGGAAATGTTTCTGGATTCCAGAAGAAGACCTTACGTTCTTAAAAGGTCCTACATTTCTAAAAAAAAAAGCAAAAGAAGGTTTGTGAAGTAGAACATAGGTTCCTGAAATTGATTCTGAAAAAGGTTGCTGAGTTCCTGTAAAAGATCCTTGTAAAAAAGTTCTTGAAGGAGAAACCGTGAGTTTCTAAAATGTCTGGGGTTTCTACAGAAACGAAAGCGTATTAGAACGAGCACGTTAATGTAAACGTTGTGCAGTGTTGCAGCTGCTCTACTGTCACATGTACGCTTATAGAAAATCAATCGCCAGCAATCAGAGTAATGAATTCACCAGCGCTATGGTGGACATCACTTTAAACTCTCCAAGACCTGCGTTTTTACAGAGAGGAAAGTTTAACATTTGGATGTTTTAAGTTAAAATGCCATGTGATGTGTTCGAGCTTAAATCGGTGACAGAGATGAATCAGATAAATTGGCACACTTTTGGTAGCAGCTGCACCTTCCAAGCATTCGATAGGTCATTAGCTGGAATCTGCGATATCGCTTGTGGTTGTGACCGTAACGACAGCAGCGTTCTGTCAAAGCTCCTGATGCTAATGTGCAAACTGTTCCGTTCCATTAGCCGCTGTAAACCGAGTCCCTGACGTCACCTGTCACCTTTCACACCATGCCAAGTCATAGTCAGCTATTTCACACCCATTCCACTTCTCTTCTTTTTTTTTCCCCCCAGATGATTGCCCCCCTCGACCTGCCCCGTTCGAGCACCGCATCGTCAGCGCCAAGCAGGTTCCCCTCGGCTCCTATTACACAGTGGAACCCAACGAGCTGCTCGGAGGGTGAGTGTGTTTCAGCGCCTCTCCTCCTGACTACGGCATGAATATGTCTACTGCAGTGTGTAGGTTTCTTACTCTACAGGGGAACCCTTCAAGGTTCTGTGTAGAACCATGCAGAGAGTATTTCTCTATTAAAAAGCGTTTTCACGTAGATCTCCTATAGGAAGACACAAAGACACTTATGGCCAATTAAGGATTTCTGGTTTAACATTCTTATCTTAAAAAAAAACCATCAAATGCATACAATATTGTTTAAATTATTTGTTTTCTATTTATTTATTTATTTATATGGATTTTTACAGATAGTTATGGTGGCATGGAACAGTTTTTTGTAGCAATAAAATGTAAATAAAAGTGTTAACATCAGCTACATACATCATCCCGTGCTCTCTTGTAGCACAAATAAAGTACACAGTGCTGCTGAAATCTGGATTCTGATTGGTTAGAAGGTGTTGATTAATTCTCTAATATCGTTTCTATAGTAACAGCTCAATCACAGGGACTTGTATGGCGGACGCTCCACATGTAAAATGTTTATTTTACATTTATGGAAGGAGTCTCCAGTGTCAGTGCTTTGTAACAGTCAGAGGTAAAACTGTGACTTTGTTAAGTTTTCAGACATCTTCAGGATGGAGGAGTTTGCGCTTTACCGTCTCTCGGTAACATGGCAAGCTTTATTTTTTTGCCTTATCAACTTCGAGAGAGAGGAAAAAGAGGCTAGAGAGGGAACAACTGTTTACAGCCGCTACAACATAAGTGAGGAGCTAACTTGGTTTGTTGACGATTCCATAAAATGTAACGAGAAACTAGAAATGAGAAATTTGTTTAATAAATAAAACATTGTAATCGTTGGCAAATTGCTGTGGTATAAGAGGAATAAAACACTTTAGGACGTGCTGTTATTGGACATTAATCAACTTTGGGGTGGTATTTATTTATTTACTTATTTATTTATTTCTGTACGGTTCCTAACTGGTAATTATGATTTTTACAGGTAGGAAAATTACCAGTAGCTTAATTCTAAAATCAGTCTGAATTCAGATCCTAATGTTAAAGAAAATTACAAACTAAATTCAGACATTCAGTCTGTCTGTTTTTTTTCTGTGAACTGTATAAATCACAAACTGTAGCTACCGTTTATGTGAATGAGAAACTTTCCTTGATTAAGCAAGTATTATTGTGGAGTTTCTATACTGGACCTATGATATTTTAATATTTTAATATGTGCTATTGCACTGAAAAGGTCAGCATGCAGCCCTGAAAGACCAGGTTACGGTAGGTTACGCTGGGATCTGCATCAATCTTTTATAAGCAGATGAGTTTGAGGATTAACTTGTTCCAGGGTCATGGAATGAGGGAAAGTGATTCAAAAGCAAGGAAGCTAATCTGTGAAACGTGGGTTTGTCCGGCCGCTACATGAACTGACTCGCTCGTATTCATCATGGATGTGACCGCAGGACGAAACTCATTCGATGGAAACTTGGAAACAAAGAGCAGTGACCCGAGGCACACTGCCACGGCCTGATTCAGGAACAAAACTGCAAAGGTCTTGGCTTTTTGAATAAATTCCTGAACCTGAACTGCACTCGGCTGCATTTCAGTTTCCGAACACGAGGCTGGGGTCAAAGAGGTCCCTGAAGCATGCAGAAATCAAAAACGTATTACAGGCAGTGCATCATGGGAAGGGAGTTACTGTATGTAGCTGACTTCATGAGTCCAGTTTCAACAGTTTCAATTCAATTATATTACATTAATTTTTTTTTAACTGATGTAGCACTTTTAACAATGGACACTGACACAAAGCACCTTTACACAAATCCAGATATAAAATTTCCACTAAAATTTTAAACTTGTCACTAATGAGCAAGCTAGAGGCGAAGGTGGCAAGGAAGAACTGCATGAGACGACAAGAGGAAGAAACCTCTAGAGGTTTCTCGAAAAGAGAACCCATCGTCTTCTGAGTAACACCAAACAGTGCAATTATACATCATTTCTCTTCTTTCTTCAGCATATTATTTGGTGTGGTTGATGTAGTTCACTTGATATTCTCCACTAAGGGTTGCA
>JAKKZN010000025.1:1843885-1854812 GCA_033441825.1 Pangasius elongatus
TGCCGGACCCGAGACTCAAACCCACGACCTTCAGGTTCACCTTCAGGTTACAAGTCCGACTCTCAGACCATTAGGCCCCGACTGGCCCCTAAAGTCAAAGTCAAAGTCAACGTCAACTTTATTGTCAATTCTGCTATATGTACAGGACACACAGAGGATTGAAACAGACCCAGGTGTGAGAAACCAACATAAGACAAGTAATTAAAGGAAGAAAAAAGTAAGATAAAATACAATAAAATTATATACTAAAATAAAATAAAACACGATCCACTATAAACCTACATGGCACATGTGAGTGTATAGATATTTACATTTAGTGCAGAAACGAGAGAGCAGCAGTTGTGGAGGTGGAACTGATTACACTGTAATTTGCATCAAGATGAGAAGACCTCAGTTCAGACGCAGCTCCGTGTCACGCACGTGCATAAAAATAAACCACAGCCTGCCGCTTTTTTTTAATTTTTTTTTTTTTATGTTTCTTCTCTTGTTATTTGTTAGTGCGTGATGTTCTTTGCTTAAGGAAACGACTCGGTTTCTTCAGCGGGTCACGGAGACCCAGTTAATGTGCAGAGTTTCAGTGGAAACATGGCGTTCTGTAACCATTACAAAGCAAACGGAGGTCTTCTGCTCCGTCTCGCTGCACAACACAGCACAGTGATTTCGTAGCAATGCTGTCGTTGCCCTTAGCGACGGAGTCAGGGAGCCTGGAGACAGCTTCCAGCTCAAAGCATCTCTCTCGTGCAGGATCTTTGAAAAGCGCTGATTCATACTTTCTGAGCTGAATCAAGTCATGCTTTGACTAAATGGAAATAGCTTTGTGAGGATGTTTCCCAGATGCTCACACTGTGTGTGTGTGTGTGTGTGTGTGTGTGTGTGTGTGTGTGTGTGTGTGTGTGTGTGTGTGTGTGTGTGTGTGACAGATCCGTGATGGGAAGCGGGTGATGGAGTGCTTGAAGAAGGCCCTGAAGATCGCCAACCAGTGCATGGACCCGTCTCTTCAAGTGCAGCTCTTCATCGAGATCCTCAACCGCTACGTGTGTTTCTACGAGCGAGAGAACGACGCGGTACGCTCACCTCTTTCTTTCTCTCCTCCTCTACTCTACTTTTAACGAAATACTTAACGGAAATATTGAATAAATGGAATCGTAGACGTGTTGAGTGCCTCCGTTCAAGCGTGTAGCCGAACGCTTGAACGTTACGGCAGCCATCTTGGACATCCACAGAACGCTTTAAATGCTCCTTAGCGTAATTCATAATAACACTGGAGCAGAAGTTTTTCTTGACGATTTTAAATTAGTTCATTTCTCATCCTTTGGTGTTTTCTGTTTACTTCCTGCGGCGCGTTTAACCCGCACTGACCCCGAATTTATCACCGCGCTCCAGCATCAGACTGCTCTGGCACCTCTTTTGTCCTTCTTCCTTTTTTTCTTCTTGAAAAAACAATGGATTCTTCTTCCTCCGCAGAGTGAATAATTTTGGTCCTGTGTTTGGTCTTTAGTCTGTTTATTCAGGTGTATGTCTGAATAAGCTGACGCGATGCCGAGGTAAATTTGTTCTTAGGAATTTTTGAAACATTTTCTTAGTACATTGTCACGCAAACATCATGTGTAGAATCAAGACCTACATGTAACCGGAAAAAGGCGTGTGTGAGCGTGTGTGTGAGCGTGTGTGTGTGTGTGAGAGTGTGTGTGCGTGTGTGTGTGTGTTTCTAAATATTAAATCCATTTCTGCAAAATGATCAAAGAGAAACATACATACTGAACCAGCATGCTGTGTATGTCTCATATAGTGGTTATTCATCCATTTATTTATCCAGCAGGGAGAAACACACACACACACACACACACACACACACACACACACCATTCTTACAAAAGGATCAATAGGGTTTAGGTTATATCTGAAAGCTTGAAGACCAGAAATGCCCTGAGATGAAAGAGCTCGGTGTGTGTGTGTGTGTGTGTGTGTGTGTGTGTGTGTGTGTGTGTGTGTGTGTGAGAGTGAGAGTTGTGCCCTCACTCATCACCACACACACAGCAGATAAACACAGAGTGCACACTGCTATCGATCTCAGTCCACCTTCAGCTCACTGTTGCTCATGTTGTATTTATTAGTCCTGTAACTTTATCCAGCAGAAACATCCATAAAACAAACAAAAAATAAAATCAGAGCTGGAAAATCATCAGTTCATCCGTGCGCTCCGTGTGCTTCTCATGGAAAGCTAATTAACTACGCTAAAAAGCAGAGACGTGGCAGCTAACGTAAAACGAGAGAGTAACCAAATTCCTCCTTCTGCTCTGATTAACGCCGTCGATGTAGCGCTATACTCGCTTAACGCGCTTGTTATAATGCATCGTCGTTTCTATGGTAACGGCTCGTTCCCAGAGGACGCTCCACGTAAACGGCTTAAAGGAAAACGATTGTTGATACGGTGACATTTTGTGTAAGGAGATGTTTGATAACATTTATGGAAGGAGTCTCCAGTGTCGGTGCTTTGGGACATGTTCAAACAATCTAGCTACAAGAGAGAGAGAGAAAGAAAGAAAGGGTGGTGATGGAGTGAGTGTTTATAGCGCTGCTGTAATGTGAGCTGGCGTATAAGAGGAATAAAACACTTCGGGATGTGGCGATGTGGGAAAGTGATCAACTACAGGGTGGTGAAAGTGACGCCACTTCATAACAGCACCCTGTTGCGGATTTTGATCGTGTAACAGCGTGACGGAACGGTTAGCGGGTGATTAGCGCCCTCTAGGGGTAACACGTGGAGCTTTTCTGGAGAACAGCCACAGAGACGATGTTCCATCTGCGAAAAATAAATAAACGCCGATTGTATCCTCTAAATATGAAGACAACCAAGGCTGATCCTTGTGCTACGTACAGGTGATTAATACTCTAATCTTATCACAAGGACGCCAGTCTGTGGCGTGTCGGTCTGTGGCGTGTCGGTCTGTGGCGTGTCGGTCTGTGGCACGTTCCTTCTTGGACAGCAGCGTTTCAGATCGACTCCCTGCCTCCGGAGCACATCACAGTCACCACAGTCCATCGCACAGCACTGATGAGAAGAGAAAATACTCTCTCTTCCTCTTCCTGTTCCATCTCGCCCTCACTCCTGTTCCCTCCAGGTGTTCCCAGCTGCAGCCTGCTTCTCATTACTGCCTCATCTCAGTGAGCTCTCAGGTGCAGAAGCACACCTCTCGCCTGCTGTAATTTAACAGGAGACCACCAACACACACACACACACACACACACACACACACACACACACACACACACACACACACCTCGCATGTGTTTCCGCCAGGCTTTCATCTCGTCGCGTTTCTGGCCGTCGGTATTTCTCACACATGACCTACATTAAGCCTTTTCAAGCCTCTTCAAGTCTCCCCGGTGTAAAGAGCTGAACAGCAGATGGATGTTCTCACCCGTCTTCCTCTCGCTCTCCACTTCCTTTTCCTCTTCCTCTCTCAGGCTGCATTTGTGTATCGTGTGTTAATAACTCTTTCTTTTTTTTTTTTTCTTTACTTCCCGCTCTGTCAAGCTTTTCTTTCTGTGCACATACTGGCCAGAGGAAGTTGATTAAGTCGGACAGCAGTGCGGCTGCAAATCGCAGGTTTATATGAATGCACTCGTTTTAATACATCGTCGTTTCTATGGAAACAGCTTGTTCACAGGTGGGCGCTCTGCTAGTAAGGAAGGAGTCTCCAGTGTCAGTGCTTTGTAAAGCTGTAGTGTTAAGTTTTCCGACATGTCCGGGACAGAGGAGTTTACGCTTTGTGGATTCTGGGCTACTTTTTTTTTTGTCATATTAACTTCAAGAGGGAAAGAAAAAAAAAAAAACGGAGGCTGGTGAGGGAACGAATGTTTACAGCTGCTATAGAGCAAGTGAGAACAGGAACGAACTCGTCCGCAAAACATTAAACGTAACTGTGAATGGATAAAAAGTATGATGTGTCATTCTGTAATAAATGAAAATATAATCATTAGGGACATGGCAGTGGTGTAAGAGGAATAAAACACCTTAGTGACAGAGTGTTTTATTCCTTACTGTCCTGGCTGTTATCTGTCTGTCTGTCTGTCTGCAGGATTACATTATATATGAGCTCATTAATATTCAGCTACGTTCCTGATTTCGTGTGTGTGTGTGTGTGTGTGTGTGTGTGTGTGTCACAGGTGACCGTTCAGGTCCTGAACCAGTTGATCCAGAAGATCCGTGAGGACCTGCCCAACCTGGAGGCGAGTGAGGAGACGGAGCAGATCAACAAACACTTCCACAACACACTGGAGCACCTGCGCCTGCAGAGGGAGTCGCCCGAGTCAGAGGGCCCCGCCTACGAGGGGCTGGTGCTGTAGAGGCCACGCCCACTTCGTCCAACACGCATACCTAGATCTGTGCACTCACCCCCTATAGACATAGTGTGAGTGTGTGAGTGTGAGAGTGAGAGTGAGAGTGTGTTCACACCTGAGCATCTGCTCCAGTTAATAGAAAAACCAACCCACACACAGCCGCCATCGTTCTGTTACTGTTCTTCGTTCTTTCTCTCTTTTTTTCCTCCTTTTCTCTCTCTGCTTTTGTTCTTTTTTTTCTTCTTTTTCTCTTTCTATAAATAAATTTAATTTAATTTTTTTTCCTTTTATTTCTTTCTCCTTTTTCCTGTTTTTCTTTCTTTTCTATTTTTGTCTTTCTACCCTTTCTATCATTCTTTTTCTCTTTCTATAAAAAATAAAGAAAATGACGAATATGTTTTATTTTCTTTCTCGTTTCTTCTCTTTTTTTCTTTTTATAAAAAAAAGAAAATATAATTTTGTTTCCTCTTTCTCTGCTTGTTTGCTCTTTTTTCTCTTTCTCTCCTTTCTTTTCTATTTTTTCCCCTCTATTTTCCTCTCTTTCTCACTTTGTTTGTTTGTTTTCTCTCTCTTTTGCCCTTCTTTCTCTCTCGGTTAGACGGAGGTGTTTGCTTGCTCCGTGCGTCTCTGGAGGTTCGTTAGGAAGTGCCGCGTTCTTCTCGTGTCCTTGCGCTTAAACAGAATCTCTGCTGCTGCTGCTGTTTCTTCTCCTTTTTACCGTCATCTCTGTGTGTCCTTCGCTCCATTTCTCTCTCTCTCTCTCTCTCTCTCTCCTTTTCTGCTTTTCCACTCTGATTATTTCTGTGGTGGTGTCGTCAGCGTACGCTGGAGTAAAATGTGAAGAGATGAAATGGGGTGTGTGTGTGTGTGTGTGTGTGTGTGTGTGTGTGTGTGTGTGTGTGTGTGTGTCGCACACTGGTGCACTAGCTTTCCTACAGAGCGGAGGCAGACGTGAGCGTGCATGGATGAAAGCTCTGTGTGTGTGTGTGTGTGTGTGTGTGTGTGTGTGTGTGTGTGTGTGTGTGTGTGGCTACCAATTTCCTCAGCCTCCAGCTCTGTGTATCATGCTCCCTTATATTTTTTTAACTCATTATCTCCCTCTGCTCCCTCGTCGTGTATTGTGTGTATAATCTAATTGTAAATCGGCTAAAAGCAGAATATCACTGATTTCATGACATTTGCGCAAATAAACAAATCATTAACCCTGTCAAGCTGTTTTTTTTTTTGTTTTTTTTTAGCCTTCATGTCGTTTATTCATCAGAAAATAACGCAGTCAGTGACGCAGAATATAATTTCCACGATTGTGTCGGTTTATCAAAGGTACCAAAGTGGGCGGAGTTTCAGACCACTGAGGAAAAAAAAAACATGACTGAACACCAGGTTCAAAACAAATGAGCCTAGTGATAATTTCTTAACTCCAATATTAATTTTTTTTCCTAAGGAGATGTTTAACATTTAAGGAATGAGTCTCCAGTGTCAGTGCTGTAACAGTCAGAGGACAGACGAGTTTACGCTTTATCCATTCTTGATCGTTTAGAGCTGCTATAACATAACACATTTCATTAAATGTTACTAGAATTGGATAAAAAAGTATGACGTGACAATTTAATATGTATTATAATATATATCTAATGGCTGACGTTGCTGCGGTGTGAGAGGAGTAACGCAGCAGGACGTGCCGTTAGAGGAAAATGGCTCCTTTCGGGTCGTAACTGCTTGTTTTTTGGCTAATGTTCTCATCACAGCATGACTCGGAGTGTTTTATTCCTCACTTCAGGATTGTGTTTTTCCTTAAAACGAGACGCTTTATTGTTATTCCTACTCTCTCTGCTGTTTGTCATCATTTTTAAATATTAAAACCGTGGCCTTGGGTAACATTTCGACCTCGGCTTAATGACACCTGTGTTTAAAACAAGCTCAGTGTGGATCAGAGTGTGTGAAAGGGTAATGAGGTTGTGTGTCTGTGTGTTGCTGGCTCCGTAGGACACACTGCCCTTTTTTCGGTTTAACCCTTAAAGCACAGACAGTCCCTAAAGATCACGCTGTAATTCCTTTCGCTTGTTTGTTGTTGCTGTAGTTGTGGTTTTTAGACCGTTTGTGTCTTGTCTCCTTTCTGGAGCTCAGCTCAAGTGTAGCTCAAGCATGAGTTAGTGTAGTTTATACTACAGCGCTGCTGAGTTCTGGATTCTGATTGGTCAGGAGGTGTTGATTAGTTTTCTATAACAGCAGCTCTGACAGTAGCGCAGTTATATTAGTACACTCGTTCTGATACGCTATCGTTACCGTAGTAACGGCTCTTTCACAGGAAGGCGCTTCACAAGAGCATTAAAATACGTCTTTAACTGTGGATGTGGTGAAGTTTTCTGTAAGGAGTTAAATGTTTATTTTACGTTTATGGGAGACGTGTACAGTGTCAGCGCTTTGGACCAGAGGCTAAACTGTGACCTGACGCTTTGTGACATCTTAAGGACAGAGGGGTTCTTGTCGTTTCTCGGTAACATGACAAGCTGAAGGGTTTTTTTTTTATTTTCTTTTTGTCTTATTGACTTCAAGAGAGAGGAAAGGAGAGGCTGGTGAGGGAACGACATTACAGCTGCTATAAGATAAGTGAGAACAGGAACGAACATGTCACGTGGGCATTCAACAAGTGTAATTATCATCTGATTAAAAAGTTTGTTGTCTTGTTTTTTTTTCTCTTAACTTCCAAGTTAATGAGAGAGAAAAATGCAGCTTGTGAAAGTTTAGACACAGCTTTACCTCTGACGGTTACAAAGCACTGACACTGGAGACTCCTTCCATAAATGTAAAATATGCACATTTCTCTTTACAGAAAACTCGACCACGTCAATAATTACACACGCTTTTAATCCGTTTTTGTGTTACTACAGAAACGATAATGTATTAGAGCGAGCGTGTTAATATAAACCTGTCGTTTACAGCAGCTGTTGTATTACAGCTAACTCTAAACAGCACTCTTCCCTGAACGCTCGTGTAATTTACATGAAGTGAAGTGACTTTGTGGCCAAGTGTGGTGGCCCATACTCGGAATTTGTGCTCTGCATTTAACCCATCCACGTGCACACACACACAGTAGTGAACACACACACACCCGTGAACACACACCCGGAGCAGTGGGCAGCCATTTTAGCTGCNCCACCTACAATCCCTGCCAGACCCGAGACTCGAACCCACCACCTTCAGGTTCACCTTCAGGTTACAAGTCCGACTCTATTTGCCAGTGGAATAAGAAAATTCAGAGCGTGAAATTGTAGTGTCTGTAGTCTGTATCAGATCCTGAATGGCTTAGTCACATTTCTGTATACTTCTGTAGAACAGACTTCTGAACACTGACACCATTAACTATTTGGAGTAAGATATAATCACTGGCATGAACACCATGAACGCCCGTTTTTAAAAGTCATTAGACAGTTTGATTTGAAAGACTTGGTGGTAACATGGGTGTTTGCTGATGGGAACAGTCTGTGATTTGCAACGTTCAGTTCAATTCAGTTTTATTTGTATAGCGCTTTCAACAATAGACACGTAGTCAGAAAGCAGCTTTACAGAAATCCGGATGTAGATTTGCTGTAAATCCCTAATGAGTGAACAGCGATGAGGAAAAACTCCCTGAGACGAAAAGGAAACCCATCCTCTTCTGCGATTCCAAATAATGTCAATAAAATGTCCGTCTGTTAAAGTAGGCCTTGGTCATGTTTAGCCATGAAACCTGGCAGAGTCTGTAGAGTAACTCGAATCTGGCTTTTGTATTCAACTGTAGGATTGTATTCAACCATCACACAACCTCTGAGAGCAGATGCTTCCCTATCGTCTCTCTCTCTCTCTCTCTCTCTCTCTCTCTCTCGCTTTTGCTCTCGCTTTCTATCTCTGTCTTGTTTTTGCTCTCTCTCTATCTCTCTGTCTTGTTTTTGCGTTTTCTTTTTCTCTGTCTTGTTTTTGCTTTCTCTCTTTCTCTCTCTCTCTCTCTCTCTCTCTCGCTGTCTTGTTTTTGCTCTGTCTCTATCTCTCTGTCTTGTTTTTGCTCTGTCTCTCTCGGTCTTATTTTTGCTTTCTCTCTCTCTCTCTCTCTCTCTCTCTGTCTCTGTCTTGTTTTTGCTTTCTCTCTCTCTCTCTCTCTCTCTCTCTCTCTGTCTTGTTTTTGCTTTCTCTCTCTCTCTGTCTTGTTTTTGCTCTCTCGCTATCTCTCTCTCTCTCTCTTACCTTTGCGCTCTCTCTCTCTCTAACCTTTGCTCTCTCTCTCTCTCTCTCTCTCTCTCCTCCACACCCTGGCCTGTTGAAATGACTCAGCTTCTTCCTGTCAGAACTGACGTTTAAGCCGCTGTGCTGTTAGAAACCTCCCTTTACATTCAGCACCTTGCATTTAATGATTAATGCTTAGCAGTGTTTTTTTTGTTTTTCTTCACCCTGGACTAATTAGCCAATTAATTCTTTAGTTCACTTGAAGGGCTGCCAGAAAACGGCTGAAATAACATGATTATTGGTTTCAGTTTTATTGCTCTTTGTCATTTTATCATCGTATTAACTCCTGCATTATAATGATTGAATCCTTCAGCAGTAAGTCTTCAGTCTAAATAAGATCCGTTATGATGGTGCAACAAATCCTTTAAAGGGGCAGTGTGTCATTTCTTTCGAGCCCTCTGCTGCACGCAAGGAACATTTCAGTTGTAAGACTGTGGCGTGAGATGCTTTTCGGGGAAAAAAACGGCACAGCTGTAAAGTAGAAAAAAAAACTAGAAGTCTGAAGTATAGAAACTAGCAAGATCCATTGTTTAAAAAATCATCACAGTATCATAAAAATACGTCAGTAATTACAGTGATGGTGGTGGAATGTCTATGAAACAAGTTACTTCCTGTTATCACTTATATTATAGCAGCTATAAACAGTCGTTCCCTCACCAGCTTCTCTTTTTTTCTCTGCCTTGAAGTTAATAAGACGAAACTCGGATGTCATGTGACTGAGAAACTAAACTCCTATGTTTCTGTAGTGGAAAACATTACAGCTTTTCCCTTGCCTGTTTCAAAGCCCCGATACTGGAGACTCCTTCATTAAAATACGTGAAACAAACATCTCCTTACCCCTTAAACCTTTGCCATATCTTTGATTTATACTTTTTCTTTGTTAAATAACCTTTTGAAATAGTTTGTAATCTTTTTATATAGGTTTGCTAACAAACTGCCATCAGTACAGAAATGCTTCTTTAAATTGATTTCATTATTCATATTTTTAAATATATTATTTTTATTTATAAACATAAAAACTAACACTCAAATGGAGAAAGGTTCTTAAAAATCTGTAAACAAAAAGTTTTAAAGATTGAATACAAAACTGAAACGTCACGTCAGCAGCTAATTATTATTATTTTTTTAAATCCAAAACTTTATTAAAAGATATCACGATTATATAATTTCAGAAAAGTGACATAATTTATCACAATAAATCACAGTATCACGTGGTCATATCGCCCAGCTCGAGCAGCTGCCGTACAAGGTATACGAATAACTAAAATGACACAAATATACAGCACCTTTTACGTAAAGCTTATGATATTAAATAATGATTAAAAAAAGGTTTTAATATTGCTAATCTGGCTACTTTGAAATCTTCTGCATATGCGAAGCCGCTGTTAAGCATTTTGCTTCTAATCGTGCAGAATGACCAGCTCAGGCTTTTTCCACTTTCACTGTTCTGTCCCTGAAGGGCAGTTTTGCTGAAGCCTCGTGTTTTTAGTAACTCGAGATCTCCCGCTGGACTTGCTTAATCAAATAACATCTCAGCGCGTGTTCAGCAGATACGCCGCACAATCTGGGACTATTGCAGACTGGCACTTTTTTCCCAGCGTCGTGTTTTGCAGTTTGTGTCTGTATGGGGAAAAGCCTTACAATGAAAAGTCCAGGATTATTCAGTCACGGTGTGTGTGTGTGTGTGTGTGTGTGAGAGACGGGGGTGGGTTTGGTGTTGGGGTTTTGCTCTGAACTCAGCAAAATGATTAAAAAGTACTATTCGATGTTACCTCAGAGCTCCATGTGAACCTAAAACCAGCACAAAGCTGTTCCTGACTGAAGGTTTGGCTCGTTCTTCAGTTCCCCATCGCTCAGGCATCTTCTTTCAGGCTGTTTGATATAACCTGAACTTGATTTAAAGTGGCACTGTACCTTCAGGGAAATGCTGTGTCATGCAGCAGGATTTCACTATTTAACTACATGGTTTTCAAATCTCGATAACAGGACAAGTTGCGAGAGAGAATAAAGAGAAGTTTCCATAACGTAAATGATAACAGGATCGTACTTGCGTAACTATAAATGATAAAAAGTATGGTGTTGCTGCGGCATAAAAGGAATAAAACTCTCAGGGTGTGATGCTAATAGAAAATAATCAGCTTTGATTATTGGTGGTAACAAGTCTGCTTTATCACCCCACTCCATCTTTGATTATTTTTACCATAACATCTTACCCCTAAGTGTTTCGTTTTTTACTTATTTACTTAGATTGATGTGACAGTGAAATCTTGTTGAGACGTGTGGGGAACAATGGGTGAAGGTCCTGAGATGCTCGTGAAAAAATGGA
>JAKKZN010000025.1:1854912-1869897 GCA_033441825.1 Pangasius elongatus
GCATTTGGCAGACGCCCTTATCCCTTATCCAGAGCCACTTACAATTATCTCATTTATACACTTGAGGGTTAAGGGCCTTGCTGAAGGGCCCAGCAGTGGCAGGTTGGCAGTGCTGGGATTTGAACCCAACCTTCCGATTAGAAGTTCAAGGTCTTAACCACTGAGCTAGCACTTCCCGCAACTCTCTTATGTGGAGTAACTCTTCCCTGAGCGCTCGTGTAAGCAGCCCGAGTTCCTGAGAGAGAGTATTTCATCCTCCACAATCAGTCCTCCACTTGGCCTTTGTAAACGAGACGCTGCGTGCAGTGTTCTATAGACCAGGTGACCGAGCGACTCTGAACGGTGTGAGTCACACTGTTCTCGGTGACAAGCTGTGGTCATTGGGTTGCCATGGAAACTACCAGACTTTTCAAAGCCGACGCATTGCTTATGAGGGAAGGATCGACAAAAATGGCCGCCGTTTTGCTAAGTTAAATCGCGATTTTAAAGTTGGCTGCACTCGGACAGCAGAAATAATCAGGCGCTCTCGCTCATGTAAAATCAATACTGATACACATCTCTAATACGGCGTGACAAGGAAGAAAAATGGCCAGACAATCTTTTTTTAGACAGTGAACCAATTTCTCGGTCGTAAGCATTGCTTAGCTGCTAAGTAGCGAGTGGAAAATCGGAATGGAGCATGTTGCACCTTTAAGTTTTTATTTTAAAAATAGAAATAATCGAGGCTTTAGACTCAGGTGTCAATCATCCCAAACTAGAGATTTTCTCTCTCTCTCTCTCTTTTTTTTTTTTTTTTCTTTTCAGAGCCATATTTTCTCAAATAACCCTTCATTTTCTGACCAGAACGAGTTGCCTTCTCATGAGCAAAGCACGTATAGATGATGTGAAATGAAAATTTGACACATCTACCAGCAAAACCGCTTATGAGTAGGCGGGACTTTGGTTCTATCCAACAGGATTTGATTGGCTTTTGAAAAAGTGGGCGTTCCAAAACAAACGTGGTGAAACTTCTTGATTGTTATATGTATTATCCTGCGAGCGATTTTGCTATGATGTAATAGGAAATAAATCAGAGGCTGGAGAAGGTTACGGACAACGATTAATTTTGTCTTTTAAGCAATTCGTAACAAGTGAATCATGAACAATCTGATCAAGGAAATGAACTAACAAGAAAGTAAGTTTTGATTTCCGGTCTTCATTGATCCTTTTTGCAAATTTCCCAAATAACATCTTTCTGTAGCATTTGGAAATAAGATCATGTTCTGGATGCACTTTCTCTGGTGGAAGAACGATCAGATCCATGTTTAATCCTAAAGATTTACAGAATACTCCATGCAGTTTTAGTACTGATCTTTAATCAGTCAGGGGAGAGAAATACATTTCCTTTCATTTTCATTTGACAGATCTGCAGGATGCAGCGACATTCAGAAAGTACGAAAGAACAAACTACAGCCGAGTGAAAAACTGGCATCTTTAAGACAAAATAAACACAACATTTAATAAGTTTTGCTTCCACAGATGTTCTTTCTTTACCACAAGTAACAAAAATGGTCCAAAGCTAAGATAATAATAGGATATTAACAATGGGCTGAATCTAAATGATACACAAATGTTTGTTTCTTTTTCATTTACTCATGAACAGCTCGAGAATCCTCTCAGCTGTAATGTTTATCTTTTTCTTCTTTGTTTTCCGTTACAAAATACAGTAAAAAAAAAACTTTTTGCACCCCAGAAACATGCACTTCTGACATGTAACTTCCGACAGTCTAAAGGGTTACGTTTTCAGTATTGTTTGGGCTTTTCCCATTTTCTTCCCTAATGTAGACTGTAGGATTGTTAGTGCTCTCCTCCGAGCGTGTTGAGCCCTCCCGTGACGTTACACAAGCTGTGTGTCCTCCAGTTGTGACGTCGTAACATGGGCCACTGACTCCGGATGCTTGTAGTACTGCTTAAGTTGAAACTTTACACAGTTGCACCACATTGGACCTTCTCCTGTAGAACCTCGAAACGACATGATGGATACACAGAAGTGGGTTTACTTCAGTCAGTACTACAGCTTTTACACCAGTCCAATATGGTAGAGATTACTAATACATCCTGACACGAACATCATCTGCACAAAATGAACAGCTCGCAGATCTCAGTCCTGCGTTTGTTAGTATTTTTGGTCCATGTACTGCGGCTGGATCTTTATTTTACTCGGACACAACAGTTTGCTGAAAGCCCTCCTGAAGCTGGTGTGGCAGAGCGGATAAAGCACGGGATTGATGGACGAATTAATCCACAGAAGCCAGAAGGAGATCTCGTACAGGTAGTGCTGAACGCACTGGCCGTGACAGGCAGCTCGGATGATCATCAGGAGTGTGTAGGGAGCCCAGCACAGGCCGAACACACACACGATCACAGCCAGAGACTTTGCCACCTTTTTGTCCCTGGAAAGGCGAAAGCGGCTGGCGAGACTTGACGAAACGTCTGCTCGGTTTCTCTGCGACAGGCACGAATGTCCGGTGCAGTTAAAACCCGTCTCGTTCACCATGTCCCCAAGCTGCAGAGGCGGAAGATCCGGAATCGCACTCATTCTCCTCTTCGTTGTCCTTCCGCCGTTTTCAGATTCGGTTCCTGACACTGTAGCGTTGGACAACCGACAACACCGAGACCTCGAGTTTGAGTTCTCGACGGTGCTGCTCTCTTCAGCCGGCCTCACGAAAAACACGCGCTGGACGTCAGCCGCGCAGAACGGCTTGGCTTCTCCGGTTCTCCCCTTCCTGAGGTGCGCGCAGGTAGAGCGCTCTTCTCTGAGCACACAGCGGTTTCGGATGTTGATGTAGATGCTGAGGTTGAAGTAGGTGACACTTATAAAAGGCGTGAAGAACTCGACAGTGGAGGCGGTCATTAGGAAGTACCAGTTGAAGTAGAACTCGGCGTAGCACTCGCCGTGAGGAACCACGCTCTTCCCGGCGATGTGCTCCCAGCTGATGATGGCCGGGCCGTAGAGCAGGAAAGCAGCCAACCAGACGCACAGCATCTTCAGCACGGCCTCGCGGGTCATGCCCTTCTGGCAGCGGTAGCTCACCTGGAACAGGAAAAAAAAAACACTTGTTTTAAACCAGTATATCCATACAGTCTTCAGTTCTTCGTTGATGAAACCTTAAAGGCCCTTGGGTTGTCCCTCTGGAGGAAACCTTCCAGGTAGAAGCCTTAACTATGCAAAGAATCCTTAAGAGTGCAGGTATAAAATTTCTAGAAATTGCGATATAAAATAAAGTCACAGGAGAATTTATTTATTATTTGTTTGTTTAATAATCTTACAGCTATGCTTCTCAAAGTGACCCCCAGGAGACCCCCAGGGTTTCCTGATGTAATTTTATACAACTAAATTCTGTTTTATTAAAACCAAAAAGTGCTGTTTATAGATCTAAATCTGGCTGAAATGAAAGGAATAACAAGCTGTAATAGCTCAAATAAATTAAAATGTTGGTACATGTTTACTCGTAAGGAGGGTTCTTTAAAATTCTGTTACTCTGGGAGGGACCCCTGTCCTGAAGAACCTTATGATCGATGGATCGTGAACCATTTTTTTCTTGGTGCCTCAGAGAACAAAAAAAATAATCAACTAATAATTCGAATTTGTCACGGAAATTGCTTATTCAGTTTATAGCGGCAACAACAAACAAAAAGATTTCCCTGTTGAAAGATTCTGCAGGAAACCAAAAGCAGGTCGTTGTAAAGAACCGATTCTGGCACCTTCATTTTGAATAGTGAAGCATTGCACCACTTCGCAGCTTTCCATCTCGAAGCAGGAAAGGACTCGACTTACGGCTCTAGTGACCGAGAGGAACCTGTCGAAGCTGATGAGCACGATGTTGAAGACCGACGCCGTACACAGCATGTAGTCCACCACCAGCCACAGCTTACACAGACCTCTGCCCAGCCTCCACTCCCCCGTCAGCACGTAGGGAATATACACCGGGATACAGAACCCACCTGCACGTACAGGTACAGAGGGCACAAACATATGCACATTAACACATCATCATTCCAGGATTTATAGATAGACTATTATAACACACCGCAGCTGTATACTCCTTTAAAAGGGTTTGTTTAAACGGCTTCCTGTAAAGGTTCTACTTGGAACCTTCTACATAGAACTTTTAAGGGTTCTCCGTAAGGGTGGACGCGTCATAGAGCCATTAAAGGTTCTTGATTTTACCCTTCATACTCAGAACCTTTTCTGAAAGGAAGAGCCTCCATTGTAGGGTTCTGCATGAAACTTTCAAGTGCTAGATTCACTCGTTAATTCAACACCACAAGTTCTTGTATTAACAGCAGAACTCGTTGATGACGAGGGTTTCTCCAG
The DNA here is from genome assembly GCA_033441825.1 of Pangasius elongatus. NCBI lineage: Eukaryota > Metazoa > Chordata > Actinopteri > Siluriformes > Pangasiidae > Pangasius > Pangasius elongatus. Next base: position 1,859,270 of record JAKKZN010000025.1, read on the forward strand.
GGTTCTTTGGATACATAGCAGTTCTCGCTTCCGAAATTGGATCTACTCGGAACCTAAAAGCAAAGAAAGGCTTTAGGGTGCTAAATGCAACCAGGAATAAAGTACTTTTCCTTGTCAATGCTGTGGTACCATCAAAGTGTGTATCTTTCTCCTGAGAGGGTATAGGCATGTTTCTCCTTTTCAGAGTAAAACTCTGAAGGTACTGATGAGGTGCCTGAATGATTTTTAAAGGTAAAAGATGCAAACGAAAGGTACCACTGCAACGGCAAGGAGAACCTTTTATTTCTCAGAGTGTCACTGTACCATGTTGCACTAAATGATTTTAAGGTATAATATCAATAATGCAATAAATCATTACATAATTCACTGTTCTATGAGAATTATCATATTTTTATAACACTAGCCTACTCCGATATTTATTTATTTTGTTCTTTAAGAAAGATTATATGCACAACATCACACCAGGCTAGTAATCTTTTTTAAGGTTTCAAGTAGAACCTCTTCAGAAAGATTCATTTTTCTTTTTTTATGATAAATGTTTATATCTTTTAAAACGGATCTATATATCTATATATTCTCAGTTTGAATGTCATGATGCATATAATCAAGTATATATATATATCGCTCATCTTTATTACAATATTAAGTCTATTCTTGCATATACGGTAATAAATGACAGTGTTAGTCTAAAGCTCTTACAGAAACAGTGCATTTTCAGATTTTTTTTTTTTTTTAGATTATTTTGCACGATTTAAATGACATGCTGTTGGTTTGTTTCCCACGTGTTACTATGACGCATGAAGTTTGTATCTAAAAACACGTTAAAATGCGTAATCACGAGCACGAATCCACACGCAGGTGTGTGTTAGTTGCGGTTTTGTTGCTGTTGTTGTTGTTGTTGTTGTTGTTGTTGTTGTTGTGGGTTTGTTTTGTTTTAATTTATGGATTAATTTCTCCAGTGTGTGAGATTTCCGGTCACTCACCGACCAGAAAGTCCGCTATGGCCAGATTGAGGAAGAAAAAGTTGCCCTGGGTGCGCAAACTTTTCTCCACCACGAACGCCAGGATGACCAGCGCGTTCCCGAGCACGGTGGCGAACACCAGGAGCGTCATGAGCGCGGTCACGAGCACCGCGGCGCTCTGGGAGAACTGGCCGTAGGACTGCGCGCGCCGCCGGTGCTCCAGCGCGTCCGCGGTGCCGTTGGCTCTGTCGGGCGCGGACCAGTTGGAGAGCAGCAGCGCGAGCGGCGCGTCCGCGGACGGCTTCCACACGGAGGACACGGGCGTCGGGAGCCCGAAACTGTGACCCACGGCGAACAGCGAGGACTGCATGCTGCTGAGGCAGAGGCTGAGGCTGAGGTAGAGGCAGAGGCAGAGGCAGAGGCATGGGCAATGCACCGGCACCCGCGAGCGATGTGCGCCGGAGCTCAGGGAGAAACTGAAGCGGAGGCGCTGCGCCCGGTGCTTTATACCGGGGACGCAGAGCGGCGCTCATTGGCTGCATCTCCTTCAGCTCAGGGACGGGCTCAGGGACATTAACCCTCGCTGTGGACACGGTGCACACGGGCTCACTGCGCGTGTCCGTAAAAACGCACAATATCCACAACACACTCAACACGTTAGTGTTTCACATCACATCCTTCTGCGCTCTTATAAACATCCTTCGAGTATCAACACTCAGAAACAGCAGTTTACTCTCTTCTGTTATTTTTTAATATAAATGTTCTACTTGCTTCACCACACAAACTCCAGGAATAGATATCAATTAATTTTATGTGTACAGTGCATTTAACAATGGACACTGTCACAATGCAACTTTACAGAAATATATAAAATCCAGATATAACTTTATAACTTTATAAATGTGTCCCTAATGACCGAGCCAGAGGTGACGGTGGTGAGGAAAAACTCCCTGAGACGACATGAGGAAGAAGCCTTGAGAGGAACCAGACTCAGTAGGGAACCCGTCCTCATCTGGGTGACACGGGAGAGTGCGATTATAAACAATTCCCTTCCATGACTGTGTGCTACATGGACAAAAGGTGCAATTCTGTAGCCAGGAAATTCATTACAGTTCTCACCAGAAGTCTGTTTTGTTGAAGTTATCAACTGTTCACTGATGGAGACATAGCAGCTGAAGTCCAAAGCCATCTTCATGGTTTCTAAGTGGCACCGTCCTCAGTAATCTCATGTATCTTCAGACTGTCCATGTGAGTCCATCCTCAGCAACAGCGAGTGATTTCCAAGTGATGAGAACTCCAACCAGAAGTAGGGCATCAGGATGGATCAGACAGGTCCGGAGAGCAGAAGGGGTCAGAATCACTGAATCCTTTTCACACTATAAATCAATCAATCAATAAATACATTTTGGGGTCCCTGATTCGATCCTGAGCTCAGGTCAGTGTGGAGCTGTCTATGTTCTCCCCGTGTCCGTGCACGTTCTCCCACATGACCTGCATAAAGCGCTTCCTGAAGATGAATGAATAATATACACTCACCATCCACTTTAATAGGAACACCTGTTCCTAAACCTGCTCATTTTTGCAGTTATCTAATCAGCCAATCATGTGGCAGCAGCACAACACATAAAATCATGCAGATACAGGTCAAGAGCCTCACGCAACAGTCTCTAGAGTTACACAGAATGATGCGAAAAACAAAAAACATCACGTGAGCCGAGGGTCTGCAGGCTGAAACACCTTGCTGATGAGAGAGATCGGAGGAGAATGAGCAGACTGTTCAGAGCTGACAGGAAGTCTGAAGTAACTCGTATAATCACTCTTTACAGCCGTGATGAGCAGAAAAGCATCTCAGAATGCACAACACATCAAACCTTGTGGTGGAGGAGCTACATCATCAGAAGACCACATCAGGTTCCTCTCCTGTCAGCCAAGAGCAAGCATGTGATCCTAGAAGGCACAGACTCGCCCACACTGGACAGATGAAGACTGGGAAATGACCAGGTGATTTTTTTTCCCTAATATTTAAATGAATCTGGGGAAGGCGCGCTGTTAACTTGTGAATGATGATTATGTACCGAAGTCTGTTTCAAAAGTATCAGAGTTACAGGCAAATTATCTTGCTAGTGTATTTTTTACACACCGGTTGATTTTATGAAGTTATGATTTTTGCCTCGATTCATTTCAATTGTTGCCTTTTTATACCGATCCATTGATCCGAATCGTAAGAATCGTTACACCCCTAGACATGACTGTGTTCTTCCAGACCAGTGCAAATGAACTGATTTAGAAAAAAAAGCTGTAATTCAGAACTCTTTGTCTTCTTGTTCTGGAGAGACTTTTTTTATTATTATTATTCAATGCTGGGAAGAAACTCAGTTGTTCTGTCAGAGCCCCTCAGGGTGCGAGTGTATGGTGAGCTACGTGGCACTCATCCGCTATCAGGGCTCATTGGTATTCAGATCAACTGGTCTATAAAACACAATGCAACACAGTGACGTTGCTGCTATTTTCTAGAACAGTTTCCAAAAAAAAATCTCAAGTGACTGACACTGATTAGATTCATTGGGAAATTAAATTACAGTATCACACTAAGAGAGACCTTTTGGCCAGCGTGGAATTGGACGGGTGTGTGGCTTTAATTAATTCGCCATTATGCAAAACCAGTCTCATTACCATGCTGCTAATGGCTGAAGCTTTTTCACATTCTACATGCCTTATATTTTAGTTATATATAACTCGAATCTGATGCACGTGCCATGCATTCTCTACGTTCCATATGATCCGAGACGAGGCTTTCCTTAAGACCACACGCGAATATATTCCCTCTTATAGCATGATGGTATTTTTCAGCTCAGAGCAGCAGCACCCTGACAGATAAGGAGGTGTTTCTTTTTTTTTTTTTTTTTCAAATCTGAGAACTGAAATGAGAACTGGAGAAGGTCAGGTCTAATGAGGTGCCTCGTGCCGAAAGGACAGGTCCGGCTGCGCATCGTCCACTCCACCACTTCTCGGTGGTGTTCGGACGGAAAGGCGTCTGAGACGAGTTTATACAACACAAAGCACACGTTGAGGTTTAATCCTTTAATCCGTAAGATCAGATGTCAGTCCCGTGGCGCGTGAATGCGGTCCAGTTGAACAGATTACGTCGTCTTATCCCAGATCTAAGATGCACAGAGCAGTTTATCACTTTCACTCTGGGAGAAATTAGCACGTTAGTGAACATGACGTGAAACGGCAGATTTTAGATCAAGGAACAGTGCAGTGCAGTCATTATATCTGACGTCTGCCGCACTATAAAAACCACTGGCCCATCTGACAGCTTTACATTTCTTCCACCAGGCCACTTTACGAACTGTTTGGACAAATTTCTGGTGAGAGCAGGACGAAGAGATTCCAGAAGAATCTCAGCACAGAGATGATTGTTAAATAGTCGAGCTAGCATCACATTCAGTTCTCTCTCTCTCTCTCTCTCTGCTAGTCAAAATAATTTGACATTTCTTCCTGGAAATTGGCACAGGCACTGATTACACAGTTACTTTAAATGTTCCCGAACAAAAAGTAGGAAAAGCTGAGCTGATGTGCTGTAAAGTATATAAGGAATGAAACCCTTTGGGAATGCCGTTATAGGAAAATAATCAGCAGAGTCACTGTTCCCAGCCTGATGTTCATTATTTCCTATTAAAGAATATCCTGAAGTGTTTTATTTTCCTCTTAAACCACAGTAATTTGCTAACAATGACTTTTTTATTAATTAAAGACTGACACATTATACTTATCCATTTATACTTACATTTAATAATTAATAACATTGTTAGTTCCTGTTGTCACTTACGTTATAGCAGCTATAAACAGTCATTCCCTCACTAGCATCTCTTTATTTTCTCTCTTGATATTAAAAAAAATGCAGCTTGTCATGAAACCACAAAAATTTCACAGTCCTGAAGACTGTAACTGACTGTTACAAAACGCTGACACTGGAGACTCCTTCCATTAATGTGAAACAAACATCTCCTTACAGAAAACTTCATGAGATCATTGATTTAAAAATAATCCTTTTATAATTAGAGTTTGATTATGCCAAGCGTCCGCTGTACGAGTCCCTGCGAACGAGCTGTTGCTATAGAAACAATACTGTATCAGAACCAGCACATTAATATAACCCTGTGATCTGGAGCTACAGTCAGAGCTGCTCTTATAGAAAATTAATCAACACCTTCTACGCAATTAGGATACAGAACTGAACAGCGTTGTGGTTGAGGAGTAAGTGAAACGCGCACGAGTCGCCTTGCATGCTGTTGAATTTCCGGCTTTTGTTTTGGTTGGCAAGTCGCCAAGTGATTCATCCTCGACGTTAAGCCAGGATCAGGCACATGTCGGTTGTTTAGAGCTTTTTTGTTACTGAAGCCAGGAATCAGGCAAGTATACGAGCACTCGAGCAAACAAGAGCGCACATCGAGAAACAGGTGGTTTCCATTTACACACCTGTCAGAGGCTGGTTATAACCACACACTGATACGTTCACTAAATGAAAGGGTCGGTAATTGTAGAGCGCTGTTTTATACACACCCAGTCATGTGTGTGTGTGTATGTGTGTGTGTGTGTGTGTGTGTGTGTGTGTGTGTGAGTGTGGGCAATCTGGATTATGTAACCTCACAAAAAATATTATAATCAGCGTAGGCCACATTTGAATGTCCATGATTGCTGTTGTTGTTTTTTTTTTAAACGTAACCTGATTACATTTTTTGACAGCGTATATTCTGAATGTCCATGAACTCCATAAGAGCCATGAGAAAATGTTCAATCTAGTTCAATCTTCCCTTAAACATCCTTCGCTTGTCCTTCTGGAGAACGCTTAAACGTAGATCTATGTATGTATATCTCTACAATTGAGTGTTTGCCAATCAGAAAGAGTGCAAGTAGAATCCTTTCAGGACGTGAAGAACCCTTAACTGACCAGATAACACTTTGCATGTCATTTGTAACGGAGAGAACTGTGAGTCTTTGGACAGCCTCTTTCTGATTTGCATCACCCTTAAAGAGAATCAGGTTGGAGGCGTTAATAGTAGGGATGAGCCGAGGAGGTGGTGGGAGTGGAAACTGCCACAAGGAGCGAGTATAGAGACTAAAGAACGATTAGATCCACTTTCACGGCATTTAGGAGACGACCTTTTGTAGAGCGCCTCAAAGAAATGCTTTGTAGTCTCTATTCAAAACGTCCTCGGAAAGGCTCCCGAGTGGTGCAATGGAAAAGCGTTCAACCTGTCATTGGGAGATTGTGAATTTAAATCCTGAAGATGCCAAAAGAGCCAAGAGAGCAAAATTGGCCGAGCTGTCTGGGTGGAGGAACATGCTCTCTCTCCCCTGTCAATCACAACAGCACTGGCTAGTCATTGGCATCTGTGAGCTCATGTATCTGAAAGAGGACGGATAGGACTTTCTTCCAAGTGTGTTACGCTGCCCTGTGATGCAGCAGTTGGAAAAAGATGTGGTTGAATGGCTTCACATATCTTGGAGGAATCGTGTTAGCCTTCTCTCTCCCTGGATGGTAGGGGTGAGCTGACTTGTGGGTGACCAAAGTGTGGAGAAAATGGGGCAAAATAAAAGAACATCCTTTTGCTAGTTCACTAGGCCAGGAAGAAAAGAAAACACACAATGCTTGGTGAAGAGTCGTGAGTTTGTGACTCAGCTGTATGGCTGATTGGAAGGTTGTGAGTTCAAATCCCAGCATCACCAAGCTGCCACTGTTGGGTTTTATGCAAGACACATAACCTTCAAAACTGTACATGTCTCTGTTGCAGCTTTGGATTAAAGTATCAGCCAGAAAGATTTAATGTAAATGGACATTCATTCCACCACGTGAGAATTTAGAGTCAACCACCGAGAAGAGTCTTCCTTGTACCTTGATCATCTTCTTCTTAGATAGTGAGTCCGGTTGAGTCGTGCTAGAGGCTCGGAGTGCGGTGTGGTATGTGCTTTCTGGTACCTGCGGGTCCAATTTAGGCTTTTTAGGCAAGCATGAGCGTCTTCAATCCGGTGCACGCAGCTACAGAAAGCCAGTGGAGAGAACGCAGCAGTGGGGTGTTGTGGGGAAATTTGGGGAGATTCTGGAAGAGTTGCAGGGATCAGATGGTGCACAGGGTCCGACCTGCCAGGAGTGAGAGGGGACAAGGGACAGAGCAAGCACCTGAGTGTCCTCTGTGGATAGAACTGCTCAAATCCTCCTGATGCTGTAAAGGAGAAAACCTGTATGATTAGTCATGCGACGGGCCATCGTTACTCATCGGATACAGAAGCGATTTTCCAGAAACTTCTATTTGAGGGAAAACCTTTGAGAAAGGCAGTTAACACAGTCTGATCAAAAGTCAATGGACAACACGCTTCCAGAAGATGAATGACTGTATTCACTGTGGATTTTTTTTTTTTTTTTGCTTCCACGAGGGCCAAATAATAATCAGCCTATAGATAAGCAAATGAAATGTGTGGTGCCGTGTTCTGAACAAGCACGCCTGTGCACATAATGGAAGATAATCACTGCAACCGGGAAGCTTAACTGAGTTTGTTGGATGTAGGATCATGAATTTAATTGTAGTGCAAATCTCTCCGGTCTTCTAATTAATGAAGAGATGTTCACTCCAGTCCCTGAAGCAGAGAAATTTTTTTTTTTCTCCGTGTCGTATGACAATATTGAACGTGTAAAAGGTGGGAACGTGTACCAGCAAGAATAACAGAAGCCCACTCACTCCTCAGTCTCGTTCATACTCATGAATTAGCATGTTATAGACATGAAAGCAAGAGTGCTACAGCGTCAAGGACTCTTCAGAACAAGGCACATGAAACAGCCGGTGTCCTTGCATAGCCGTGAGATGACGTGACGGACAAGACGAGAGAGCTAAAAAGAAGTTGTTGAGGCAAGGGAAAACCTAAATGTGCTTTTAGAGAGCACACGAGAAATCGATAATAAGAGAAATTGTGAAGTATCCTGAAGGACGAATCCTTTAGCTGCAGTAGACGTAAACACTCAAACTCCTTTACGATTATGAATGAATACATTTAAGGCACTGATTAAGCAGCGCTTGATGCATTTGAGAGACTTATTAACGTTAATGAAGTTCTTTATTAAGCAAACAAAAAACAATGACCTGGTTAACCCTGAACGTCTCGCAGATTATTTTTTATAATTAACATGATCTTCAGTGACGTCCAGTTTATTTTATAACGAGTCTTTTAGTTTAAACTTTTCTTTGGTTGAGAGTTTCTTTATAGCATTACCCAAAATGCCATGCTGATAGTGTGCAGTGGGATTTACGCTGCATTTGACTAAAGGTCCTAACACGTAATTTCCGACCTCAGACCAGGAAAAACCACAGAAAACCTGGAATTCCTACAGAGAAACTCAAGACCTTGTGACATCACCAGTAAACAAACTGGCACTTCTTACCTTTAAATACAAGTGTTTCTTTTAGATCAATCAACACACAGCCATATTCGCTCGTTAAACCTGTAACACTGACTGTAGAGTCAGAGGAAAAGGTCACTCATCACAGTCACCTGGTTAGCTTGTTGCTAACAAAAGATGAATGTGAAGGTGTCCATGTTTTTTTCCCCACTTTGTAGCTCAAACGAGTTCCCGCTTCCCACTACTGAGGTAAACTGAATGAGGCGTTAGCCCTGATGTCATCTCAACCTAACGAGAACGATGCAGCAGCGCTTTAATCCGTCCAGCTCTCTCATCTCTACAATCAGATCTGCTCAAACAGATCAGCTTCCAAAGCAACTTTCATGCTAATACCACCATCACTACCATCGCACTCGTAATCTTGTAGATTGCTGACTAGCCGAGCTGTAACTGTGATGTACAGCCGCAGTGCATTCTGGGAGGTGTATCTTCATTTTTAAAATGAAATGCCATTGGAACTGACCTAGCAATAACAGTGTCACTCTGTGACATCAGAGTGATGTACAATTGCTCACTTTTCACACAAATACAGCACCAACAAATATATTAGCACCACAACCGCTAAACACATCACACGTATTTCAGTATAAACATATGATCTGTGCTTCAGGGTGGAGTTTTTCTTTAAACATGCGTGTCATATTCATGGCCCAAATTATTTCAGTCTAATGACTGAATCCCCAATCAAAGTGCCCTGGATTACAGCGTTGGTGACCACGGCGTCACACTCGCTCCCAATCAGTGTTGAATCACATTGCTGTGTTTGTAAGCATGTTTGATGGCTTGAATGGACATGGTGAGGTTCGGCCATCTGTACGCTCCCACACACCATGTGCTCCTCACACTAACAGGATCAGGTTGGAGGGGGGTGGAATGCAGTGGAGTGGAGAGGTGGAGGTGGAGGCTGACATTTTGTTTTCACATCCCACAAGCTCCAAAATGCATTCTGTCACACACACATACACAAAGCCCCACACTGGATCACCACATGACCCGAATACGCCCGTGTCCACGGTATATGTGCTGGTTTTAAATCTGATCTAAAAGCAAAAGGATGTAAATCAAAACCATATCATCCAGACTGCGACTGCAAGACAATGACCTGCTCACTGAACCATGACCTCGTCTCAGATAATTAGGAAAGCGGTTGACCTCCTTCGCTGCCTCGTGGCGCGCAGTAAGGACTCATTGTGGACATTTGGATTCATTCAGAGTGGTTACCATGACAACAAAGTGCAGACAAGCAACAGCCAAAGTGGAAGTGACACCCAAAAACCACACATGAAATGAAATGAAAAAAGGGGGGAAAAAAACGTATTAAAAAGAGAGAAAAGAGAGTGGTGAATGAGAGTGCAGACAGTTCCTGCGCTGATATCAAGTGACAGTAAGAAGCAAAGACACTGAGAATGATGAATAATGAATAAAATGAAAAGAAAAATTGCAGACAAAAAGGAATACTGGGGGGAAAATCAAGTACTATAGAGGAACTGAGTACAGCTCAGAATACAGCTGGAAAACTGAAAGATTACCCGAGAGAGAGAGAGAGAGAGAGAGAGAGAATACATGGAGGTATTCTGGTTGTATACTAATTTGCATAATTATAATAATATTTGCATATTCGTACAGCTATTATTACATCATCTCCAGCTCTAAGCCTCAACTATACATAATGATGCCTTGATGTGGACTTAAAAATAAAAGCATGACTCTGTACTGCCACCTCCTGGATACAAGCACAGCTGAGTGCAAAAGTTTGGACACCCCTAGCACAATATATATATACATAAAAGACATTTAATCTGTCAGATGTTCCTTCATCAGTAGCAAAACTATTTATAAGTAACAAAAAAAAAACAATTAAGATATTAGTAATGGAACAAAAACCATGGTTTGCATTGTCCTTTCTGTATATTGTCGTATTGCTGAAATATTTTACGAGTGAGCGCTAATTTGCATACCCATGACCCTGGTCGTGCTTCTTCCTTGGTTACATCACAACATCATTGATTGATTGATTGATTGATTCATTCATTCATTCATTCAATCATTTATCAGCTTCTTACTCCTTTATCCTGGTCACTGTGGATCCCGAGTCAGTCCCAGGAACACTGGGTGCGATTAATAATTACGGTCGTCCCCAGACATTCTGTCTTGCTTTGGACAAAAATAGTTTATGGGCCAGTTTCCTGGACTGGGATTAACCTTAGCCG
>JAKKZN010000025.1:1879653-1893443 GCA_033441825.1 Pangasius elongatus
TGGCCACGAAACAACACGTCACGTAGCTAATGGCCACGAAACAACACGTCACGTAGCTAATGGCCACGAAACAACACGTCACGTAGCTAATGGCCACGAAACAACACGTCACGTAGCTAATGGCCACGAAACAACACGTCACGTAGCTAATGGCCACGAAACAACACGTCACGTAGCTAATGGCCACGAAACAACACGTCACGTAGCTAATGGCCACGAAACAACACGTCACGTAGCTAATGGCCACGAAACAACACGTCACGTAGCTAATGGCCACGAAACAACACTTACGTTATAGCAGCTATAAACAGTCGTTCCCTCAGCAGAGTCTCTTTTTCTCTCTCTTAAAGTTAATAAGACAAAAATCCAGAGTGTTCCTGGAGAAACTGCAAAGCGTGTAAACTGATGTCGGAAAACTTAAAGTTCTTGCTTCATCACTGATTGTTACAAAGCTGACACTGGAGACTCCTTACTTCCAGTAAGCTTAACCACAGCAATGATTATATGTTTATATCACTTTTTTTTAAATCCGTTTATTATTAGTCTTAGCGTTGCTAGGGCCGATATCGATATTGGGATAAATTATGCCACGATACACCTTTCTGAGATATCGTGGGTATCATGATATCTTTTTATGACATTTTTATGTTGGTTTTTTTTTTTTATATTTACACTCGTAACTTGGAAGCAGCTACTGTTAAATATTCACAAAAAAATAAACATAACATTTTTTTAAAGATATTTTCTTTTGAATTTTCCCTTTGTTTGTGTGTTAATTTATTCTTTTAAATAAAAAATATCATTCATATTAATTTTTAAGGAAAAATTACGATTTTGCTAGAGGTTTCTGAGCGAACTTACAGTATATAGTTATACACACGGTGTATCATAGAATCCTGAAGTACTGCGAGATGACCTGTCTGTGATATCGTCCACTGTACAAGTCTGTAAATGAGCTGCTGTTCTAGAAACAATAACGTATAAGATCGAGCGCATTAATGTAAACCTGCACCACTGTCCGTGCTGCTGTTATAGAAAATGAATCAACAACTCCTGACCAATCAGAATAAAGAGTTAAAAAGCACGTATGCATAAGCACAGGCTCTGGTGTTCCTGGTTGTACACTGAATAAGACATTATGTGAAATATGTGTGTGTCGTCTTCCATCACAGTACGGCACGTTGATCTGTTGTCTGACACCTCGCCTCACTCCCTTCGTCTCTCTCTCTCTCTCTCTCTCTCTCTCTCTCTCTCTCTCTCACACACACACACACACACAGACGTTCTGTTCTTCTCTTCCTGTCCCTCTCGCTTTGGGCCAAAAGTGAGGCCCTTGCTGTAATTGTACATTCTGTGACATTAGTGTGAGAGAAAGGAGAAGAAAACAAAAACAGCCACAACTTTGTAGCTCTCAAACTGTCCTGTGTGCCACCATCAGCGACAGAGAAAGGAAAGAAGTGGGAGGACAGGTCTGATACATGAGGAAACACTCAGTCTCACACACACACAGATCTCTAAACAGCAAGGCTTGATGTGAGGGAGAAGGTGAGGATACAGCATCCTTCTTGTTAAAACAAATTCCAAAAAACTCCGTATTCCTCTCCGTAAAAATAACATTTTTTATTTCATTGAGCATTATTGTTATTATTATTATTATTATTATTATTATTATTATTTTAATTTCTTCCATATTTGTCGGACAGTCTGCGAAAACCCTTCCCATGGTGCCATTTTAACATTTTCTACTATACATAGTTACAAAATAAAAACCTACAAACTTCCCTGAAATGAAATATTTTTGTGTTTACCTCAGAAAGTAACGTTCCAGCATTTTAAAGTAAAAAGGGAGAAAATTGCATTTAAAGTTTTATTTTAATTCCACTGAAAGAAGCACCGACTCCCTCTACATTTCTAACCTTATGTAAAAACAACATTTTTAACTTTTTAAATTAAACTTTCAGAGACTAACACACTATGTTTTTAAGAGCGATAGGTTTATGGCGAGAAACGAGTTCTCACTTTGGTTATCAGTTTCATCCGCATCGGTCTCTGTTTCTCCGTCTGAGGCTGAAGTCACTCGTGGTGTTTAAACTCGAGCCTCATCGTCGTCTCTCCACTCCACTGATCACTGTTCACTAACATCAGTGAGCAAATAATCCATCAGTCGCTCTCTTCTGTTCTGCTGGATCGGTTTCGTATTATATACATTTTTAAAAATGAAAAATCTGGTCCGTCGTCATCTGAAACGAGTGTGTGTAAGCGCTCGTGTCTGTTTTGATGATGATGGTGTGATGGAGCAGGAGCGTGGCGGACATTTTGACGTCTGACATCTAATGACAAACTGAATTTATTTGGCTCAGCTTTCCAAAAACCTGAACAAATCATGAGGAAATCACCCTTTATTCCGACTGACTGTTTTTACTGCTGTGTTTCTTAAACTGACTACTTATGATGATGATGATGATGATGATATATGAAAGAGAATAACCCACAGATTCTGGACAAGAGTCACCTCGCTTGCAGCTCACAGTGTAAAACAGCAATATATTCCAGATATTACACACATCCAGTCCAACTGGCAGTCTACTCTGACCCTGTGATTCTTTCATTACAGGATTATTAGCAGCTTAATGGGGTATGGCCAGGAAAATGTAAAAAAAAAAAAATCATAAATTACTCTGAAGTGAACACAGTCGTGTTCGGTCGTCTTCAGCTTGCACAGTAAAATTACTCACACGGAGATCAATATAGTAACCTGCTGCTTATTTTATTTTAGTTCTAGAGGACATGTAGGTGTACTTCTTCACACATCTGAAACAGGAAAGGACATTTAGATGAGTACATTTGTCAATTTGACTAGCTGATTTGACAGCAGAAATGCAAAACATTCAACAGGAAACTTATAATTTAAAATTTTAAAAACTTAAAATTTTCCAGTTTACTTTCACTACAATCTACTGTTTACGTTGTCTGCGTAACTTTCTACTGACCACCGAATCCCTCCAAATAATTACCTCTAAGGTATTTTACTGCGTTCTTTCTCTTTTGCTAAACTAAAATTTAGCTAAATTGTCTTGAAATCTACTGTTTTTTATTCAAAAATAATAAACCGGCTTGTGTTTATAGCATTTAAAGATCTAAACTTATCCAGGATGTCAGTGCACTTTAGCTAAAATGTCTTTTACTGAATTTTTTTAGCCAAAATTATTAGCCTGTACTTTAGCCTTCACTTTCCCACTCGCTTATTTTACCGTCTTATAGTTTATATTTTATATTTATGTCTCCATTTGTCACTGTTTTGTCTCTAATCGTCACTTATTTTGGTCCCGGTTTGTACTGGTCCTTTGCTTTGATCCTTCCTGAGCTGAAATGTACGCACTTATCAGATGTTTTCTTTATTCCTTAACCAGAAGTTAAGTTCTTGCATTTTAAGAAGAAAATTGCATTTAAAGATTTTATTCTAATTCCACCTTAAAGACACCAGCTGATCATAAAACCCAACTGCTATTTTTTAATCTATTTATTTGCATTTAATTTAATATGTAATAAATAAAAAACACAATGATAAATATGACCATAAAGCTCTCTCGTTCTGTCGATCTTTGTACGAGCTCTGCCATGTCATGTCTCGTGCGCATCTCGGATCATTTGCCAGCTGATTACACACTAAATCTGTTAGGCTTGTGTCCTTTTCTCTCCGGTGCGTAAACCAACAGCTCGATTAAAGCGTGACATTCACTGAGTAAGGAAAGACAGCCATTAAAACATCTTTAGACTGAATAAGAGCTTTTACAGCTGTGTTTGTTAGAAAGTAAATTAAACTCAAATGTAAAAAAAAAAAGTAAAAAGCATCAAATAAAAAAGTACATTAAAGTTAAAAAACTTTCGACATGATATCGTTGAAATATTTATATTTCCTGAAAGTAGAGATGTTAAAGTATTTTACAGGCAGGACATTTATTTTGTAATTTTTTTCAGTTTGCCAAAATTCAGGAACAGCAACAGAAACACACACATACACACAGAATGATTCTTTTATTCTGATTTATTCTTTCTTTATTGTGGTATTTGCCTATGCCACTGTAATGCTTAAATGTCTCTTCAGGGATCAATAACATGTTATTGCTTCTCTTACTTTCACTGTGTCTGAATTTCCTGAAAGTCTCTGATGCAGATATTAAGAATAAATAGAAGTAACTGTTTAATTAATTAATAATAAGATTGGAATGGCTCGAAGCCATGTGGCCCCTCAGGAATTTTTTTTTGAGGAGGGGGCTCCCAACCAGGCTGGAACCTTCTCCCACCTTCCCTTAAATGCAATTTCCCTCCACCCCTCTGAGGACACCATTACAGCTCCGGGCCTCTCCACGGGCATCACTCCATCTCCCTGCTCCCCTTCGGATGGCACTATGCTACCGGGCTCTGCTACGGCCATCACTCTGCCTTCCTATTCCGCTGAGGACATTTCTCCGCCTCCTTGCTCTGCTGAGGACATTTCTCCGCCTCCTTGCTCCACTGAGGACGTCGCTCCGCCTCCTTGCTCCACTGAGGAGGTCGCTCTGCCTCCTTGCTCTGCTGAGGACATCACTCCTTCCCTTGGTTTGCAGAGGACTTTGCTCCCCCTCTTGCTTCTCAGAGAACGTTGCTCCCCCTCTGGCCTTGCAGAGGATGTCGAGCCCCTCTCTGGCTTCACGGAGGACATTGCTCCCCTCTCTGGCTCTTCCTTCGACTTCATGCCCCCCACTGGCTTCACGGTGGCTGTTGCTCTGCTCTCGGGCTCCACCTTGGACGTTGTACCACCCCTTATCTATGCGGAAGAGATTGCTCCACCTCACTGCTCTGTGGAGGACGTCGCATCTCCGGCCTGCTATGCTACGGGTACTGCTCCTTGTCCACCCAAGGGTTTCTGGAAACAGAAAAGCTTCAAAATTGATTGCGCAGGGCCCCCTCTCGCACAGAACTACACTACCCATCAGCCCCAGCATGTCACGTCCCTCACTAATCACTCTCACCTGTGTCTCATTATGCCTTGTGGAGGTATGCATTATACCTCCACAATTCAGGTTCTAGTTTTTCAGTGTCTCACTGTCATCTTTTTTTTGGAGTTGTCGTTTGTCGTGTGTGCCACATCATCACTTATAGTCTGGATCTTTCTTGCCCCATATCTGTAGTTCATGTTACTGGTTCTTGTTTTCACTGTTTTGTTTATTTGGCTTTATCTTCTCCAATAAATTGCTTGCACTTGCATCCGCCTCCTCTACCAATTCCATGACACTGGTTATTTATTTATCGATCAACACAGCAGATTTTCGGGTCATTAACCACCACAGCAGCTGGTTCAGGTTCGAACCTTTGCACCAAATAATGAACAACATCAGTTTAACGTGTGCTCAGTGTGACTGAAGGGCAAGACGATGCAGTGCGAGCAGGAGTTATTCTGGTTTTACATGCCTTTTCTGCTCAGGTGTCGTTTTGCCATTTTGAACATTGTTATGGGATTAAATCAGCAGCTTGTTCTGACCTGCACACTTTCAGCCGTTCCCACGGTTCTTTCTATATATCCGCTATTATTATTATAAACCACAGTGGCTCCTTTACATTTATGGCATTTGGCAGACGCTCTTATCCAGACTTACAATTATCTCATTTATATATTGCTCAAGGGCCCAGCAGTGGCAGCTTGGCTGTGCTGGGGATTCAACTCATGACCTTTCAATCAGTAGTCCAACGTCTTAACCACTGAGCTACCACTTCCTCATAAAAACTGTGACACACCGAGAGAATGGGGTTCCAGCTACACAAATATTGGCAAAATCATTAAATAAAAATAAACACTACATATGATAATTCTCCACACCAACAACAGGAAAAAACTTCTTCAGTTTGCTTCTCTAAGTTACACCTTCTTATCAAAGCCACCTTTTTATTAAGTAATAGTATTTTCTCTCAGAAACACTCATTATTGACGCCCCTAAGGAAAACACATTTAAAACGAATGCAAATCCATTAAAAGAAAACTTTGCATACATGTAAAGTCCCTGTCTCGTCCATGTTATAGAGCCATTATAACACAAAAGAGATGCGTAATACAGCGTACAATACAAAAAAAGTCTCCGTACACGGGACCGTGTTCGCCTGCACCACGTTGGTGGTGTCTTCGTTAGTGGATGTTCGCGGACGTTCACTTCTCAGTTGGTCCACAACTTTTCCAGCCTTTTGAATTTGTTAACATATAAAATATAAACTAAGTATGGAAAGTTTTGTAAGACATTTTGCTAAAAAGTGTTAATTTCCCCTATTTATGGAGACTTTGGGGACACTCTATAGCTATAAAAAAATACATAGTTAATTCTTGGGTTCTGGGGGTTCTGAACTTCTCAGAGTGTCATTAGAGCTACAGTGTGAATCATATGGTGTGAATAGATGAGACTAAAATCAAGAACATCATGATGTTTGGTGAAAAAAAGGTGAACGAGTGCCAGTAAATCCCTCAAACCCACTGGCTGTGGAGTGTTGATGATTTCAGCCTATTTCACAGCTAGTGCTCCAGAGGTTCTTGTGTTGATTGATGGCATCATTCATTCTGCTAATTACCAGCATTTTTTATAAAAACCAATCACTGATCACCGTCGTTTCCCATTAACCAATCACTGATCGCCATTGTTTCCCATTAACCAATCACTGATCGCCATTGTTTCCCATTAACCAATCACTGATCCCCATTGTTTCCCATTAACCAATCACTGATCGCCATTGTTTACAATTAACCAATCACTGATCGCCATTGTTTCCCATTAACCAATCACTGATCGCCATTGTTTCCCATTAACCAATCACTGATCGCCATTGTTTACAATTAACCAATCACTGATCCCCATTGTTTACAGTTAACAATCACTGATTGCCATTGTTTCCCATTAACCAATCACTGATCGCCATTGTTTCCCATTAACCAATCACTGATCACCATTGTTTACAGTTAACCAATCACTGATCCCCATTGTTTACAGTTAACAATCACTGATTGCCATTGTTTCCCATTAACCAATCACTGATCACCATTGTTTCCCATTAACCAATCACTGATCACCATTGTTTCCCATTAACCAATCACTGATTGCCATTGTTTGCCCACATGTGCACTTCTTTGTTGTAAACTCTCATCTTGGTGATATTTACAGTAATGAAAGTGAGTTATTCCATAACCATTTTCTTAGGCTTTATTTCCTGACTCTCCACCACAGTTTCATTTTTCAGTATTCTTGATAGAAATGATATAATTTTGTAAATGTATAAATATGTAAATAGGGGCTTTGTGAGACCAAAGATTTCCTCTTTCTATAAGTACCACGTTAGTAATGTGTTATTTTCTTTTCTGATGAAACTCTGCTCTATGTTGCAGTAACTGAGTCTTATTTCGTCAGGTAACATATTTGGTTATGCAAATAATCATGACGATCAACGAATATTACAACGAGGCTATGACGTCATCTGATGACTTCTTAGCGTCTAGCTTCTTTCCCTTGAAAAGAGCTGCCAGCATTCACTGCACAAACTGTACACTAAATTCACTGAGTATTTTCTTTCTTTCTTCTGTTTGGAGCACGCCGTCATTTCCGGTTTCTTTGTACTCAGGGCAGACAGGTGCGCTCCAGGTGTCAGGTTAACGCGCGCGCGTTTTCCTCAGGATGCGACCAGGCGCAACTTGGCGCGCGTTCAAGAGTGGATTGGGTTTGTTTCTTTTCTTGCGCATGCGCAGCGCGCGCCGCACATCCGCCTGCTATATGAGAGCGAACTCGGGCATGGTTTAATTTTTTTTTTAAAAACACTCTTCGAGATGGACGGGACCGAGGCGAACCGGAGGAACTGTACGAGGAGCGACGCGGTCGCAGATCCGGGACCAGACCGGAAAAGCGGCTCGAACGAGCGCGTGACACTTAAGAAGGAAATCGGTTTGATGAGCGCGTGCGCTATTATTATAGGTACGTCCTTTCCTCGTGTTCATTCCACTGTATGTGTGTGTGTGTGTGTGTGTAAAGTGTAGTTTATTTCCCTTGTTTTTTTGTCATTTTGTTTCATACTTTTACAGGAAGCTTTCACGTTTCATATAAAGATTAAAGTACAGTTTTTGCTCGTGCATGCTTTAGATCTAATAATAATAATAATAATAATAATAATAATAATAATAATAATAATAATGGTGAATAATGAAGCACTTGTTTCTGAAGAAGAAAACTTCTGAAGTGGTGTTAGCAGCACACACATCTCTCTCTCTCTCTCTCTCTCTCTCTCTCTCTCTCTCTCTCTCTCGCTCTCGCTCTCATCCTCGTGCGGTATTGCATCATTAGGAAGTTGTACTTGAACTACAGCGCCTACGTGGCTACAATGCACTTTCAAGCACGCGTTCACTCGCCACGTATTCTCCCAACTCTGGCGCACAGCAGCAGCACAGAAACGGATTTGTCCCCAGTTTCAGTGTCAGCGTTAATAAAATCCCGCTTTTAGCGCTTTTCCAAGCACCCAAACGCTCATGTTTGTTATTATTATTCTTATTACTGCTACCACTACTACTGACGAGGTGAACTCGTAAGAGCACGTGCACGCAGAGACACGTAGCATGACTCCACGTGCCATCTTTATATATGTGTGTGTGTATATACTATATATATATACTGTAATGCATAATGGTTGATAATAATAACATATACATGTATGAGCTTGTTATTGTATAAACACATGGTGTTACATCATAATAATACATGTCATGCATTCACAGTCTCAGGAGAAAGGGCACTAAACTGTGCCTTTCCTTCTCTCTTGTGTGGAGCTGGGAAGCGTACACCTTTTGTACCCTTAGTCTCTTTTTCGTAGAAAGATGCATGCAGTGTGCCTTACCGTAAAAGCTAATTATGGTGCATTTATGGACCTTAGATTAGTTTTACTGTACACTATAACCATGTTGCCAGATGCACACTAAAGCACACTAAACATTTTTGGGCAAATGACGGCAAATCTTTCATTGGCCTCCAAGTTTCAGCATATTTTCCCGTTTGTTCTCTTGATTTCTGTTTTTCCACTGAGTCAGAGTTGCTCTGTGCTTTCATGGAGCTAGCGGAGGTAGATGGATGGACAGATGTGTCCGTTTTATTGCTGAACTCCTACGCCACTGCAGCTTAATTTAGACGTAGCCTGTCTGAATCCGACTCACAATAACATTTCAAAATAGCAGCCCGCAAAATCCGTCGTTATAGTTAGAGCTGTTCATAACCTTACATTGTAAAATTAATGAATAAAACGAAGGCGGAGATTGTGAGATCCTCTCACGACCCCATGTGTAAATCGAGTGACCCTTTAACTAAAGGTGTTAAACATGTACTCTTAACGGTACCGGCCCAGGGACGAGGAAGGTTCCAGTTTAGCAGTGTCTTCAAGAGTGTATCTCTTGGCAATATTGCTCTCCATCTTGCACTAGATGTGTGGAACATTTCGAAATACGGCGCATCATAAAACACATTAAGGTCGTAATGGATATTCTCTGTTCCATGTGTTGCTGCTGGCTCCAGTTCAACAAACCACAGAGGTCATGCTTCTGATCTTTCTCAAATATAAATCACATCAGGATCACGAGCAAAAAAAAACTTATAAATAAAACTTATTTATATCGTCCTGGTTAAAGCCTTAAATCCCAAGATAGTTCTTTAGATATTCATCTAAAGACAAGACACTATAGGTGAACAGATTTAATTCAAATTTAACAGACAAAAGTATTTTCATTACTGTAATTTTTTCCCCCCAAATTTTCATTTATTTATGCAAATGAGGCTAATTAAATATGTAAATGTAAAATTCATGGGATTAACATATTTATTTCACTGTGAGAAAGCTCTTCAGAGCTCTTTCTGTAGGAAAGTCGTTTATTTATTGATGAATCGAGAAAATAGCACAAGCATAGCACGTCATATAAATCGTTTTTCATACCAGTTTTCATAAAGAACTTATGTATGACATGGTGCGATTGTGCCAGGAGGCGGAGCTTAAAGTCTTCTTCATTGTTGCTGACTTTCAGATGGACGAAAACAGTGAAGTAAATATACCGCGGTTGAGATTGACATTACTACACTCTAAGAAGAAGATGTTATAGATTCAGTTTATTCAAAAATCTGACAAATAATTGACCAAATTCATCATTTCTACCTGTAACGTCTTGCCTTAAGGCGCATTACTCAGTAACGAAGCAGTGAAAGTGCAGACCTGCTGAGGTACTCGGAGGTTAATAATACCGGGAGGCTGTTGGATGACCTTCATGAGAACATGTTATCACAGAAGCTGTATCTCAAGCACCTTGGGAAAATTTCGGATATTTCCATGCTACTCAAATAAAGTTCGTCCTTACTCAGCAATCTTTACTTAGCGAGATATGGCGTTTGTTTTTCTGAACTTAAACGTAGCTTTCCGATTTGACGCTTTGGCTTTATTGGGACTGACACTGCGAGGAGCAACAGAAGCGTAGGTGCATCTACTACAGCCTACAGTCTGTTAGTAAACACAGTATGGTCCCTTATTTAAATTCCCGCGACGCTCCATGCCAGGGTTAGCCATGCCCGGGCTGAATGCCGGAGTTTGATGGACTATCCGCAGGTCTGCAGGTCAACATGCTGAGGTCCATTTAAGTGGAAGAAAGCCTCTGACTTTGTGGCCGAGCGCCAGAAATGAGAGACGCATTAATTCTATACAAATCTTACATGTTCAGTAGAAACAGTCCAAATAAATGCTTCCTTCCTGCTCTGCATCTTTATTTCCAAAAGAAAGAACCGTTGTCTGGAAGAAATCAAGGATGAATGAACGTAATGGAGATGTTTAGTTACTGCAAATGCTTCTAAATGGTTCGGTACAAATGACCAGGAAAGACCGAGCCAGTCTTTTGTCCGTCAGGCGGCTGAGAACTGGAGGGATGTTTCCTCAGGTCGTCTGTCAGAGAGACGTCACGTGTTTAGAGCGTGCAGTTCACCTGAAGAGACGAAGAGACGAGGAGACGACACCAGACCTGTTCAGGCACATGTCTGACCCCGAACCCAGCAGTGGCTGAAAAAAAAGGATCATTAGAATAAATAAAGGCTCAAAGCTCATAATTACAGCAACCGTCAGCTGTAGATAACGACCCATGTGGTTCACGCTTTCGGGGAAAAATTATTAAAACATATCCACCTCCTTTAGCTGTTTTTTTTTAAATTACATAATATAGCATATCATATGAATTTGAGCTTTTTCTAAATATCAGCTAAATGGAATATATATGTGTAGGAATTCCATGAGGGAAATTATATCTGAAATAAAATTTTAAAAAATGTGTTCATGAACAAAAACCGTTAACATTCAGGACCAAAATTATGACCAAAAATATCATTTTTGAACAAAATATGCCAATATCTTGCTAATAGACATGAATAAAATGTATACAGTTTAGGACTGTTGCATGATACAGCAGGATTCGGTGGAAAAAAATAATAAAATTTTTAAAATCTTCAGCAAAAAGCAAATCTGAGGAGTTCATTGGAGTATGGTGTGTATATAATATTAGATATATTTTTTTTTAGTAATTTGGGATTTTGTGTCGAAAGTTTGTAAAGATATCAGAGACGTGCTGCATAGAGAATGATGAACAGTCTACAGAGTAATTACAGTAAATGTCTCGAGGGATTGGAGATGAAAAACACTGCATATATTTTCCTAAAAACAGCTTTATATTGGCTCCATGTGTGTGAACACTGTGCATGAAAGGGCTTAAAAACAAGACAGCGTAAAGACAGTGATATAAAGACAGTGATATACAGACAGCGTAAAGACAGTGATATACAGACAGTGATATACAGACAGCGTAAAGACAGTGATATACAGACAGTGATATAAAGACAGTGATATACAGACAGTGATATAAAGACAGTGATATACAGACAGTAATATACAGACAGTGATATACAGACAGCGTAAAGACAGTGATATACAGACAGTGATATACAGACAGTGATATAAAGACGGTGATATACAGACGGTGATATAAAGACGGTGATATACAGACGGTGATATACAGACGGTGATATACAGACAGTGATATAAAGACGGTGATATACAGACGGTGATATACAGACGGTGATATAAAGACGGTGATATACAGACGGTGATATACAGACGGTGATATAAAGACGGTGATATACAGACGGTGATATAAAGACGGTGATATACAGACGGTGATATACAGACAGTGATATACAGACAATATAAACTGTTTACTTAAAGTTTGCTTTTGCACTTTAGTTCATTTTTCGACATTCCTACTATTTCCTCCCACGCCCAAACAACAATTTCCTGTGGAAAAGGAAGGAGACGTGTGAAAGTGTTTTTGACTGTGGATTTCCACAAACACGTCACACACACATGCACACATACACACACATACACACACATAACCCGCCTCGTTATGAACAGGACTACAGCCGGCTTTACACTGTGCGTTTTGTTCACAGACAAAAATCGCACGTAGTTTAAGGATTCTTTGGTCGTGAGTTGAGATTTGCGGTCTTAGTGTTTGCGTGTTTACGTTATTGGTGGACAATTTAAGACTATTATGACCGAAGACAGTTGACGACAAAGTTCTGGTAGGGATGGAAATTTTTTATTCAAATGTCAGAGTGTGAGCTCGGCTATGACGCTCATGTAAAATCCACCAATAGGAGGACGGCAACAGCTACGAAGCTTTATGTTTAAGTGACTGAGCTCACAAATTATTCACCCTTGATTATACCACGCATTGATCAGTTCATTCATTCATTCATTCATATCTGTCTATTCATCCATCCATCTATATATGTACCCATAGTTTAGTTCGTTCGTTCATTCATTCATTCATTCATTCATCCATTCATTTATATTTGTCTTTTCGTCCATACTTCCATTACTCAATCCATCCACCCATCAGTTCATCTATCTGCCCATCCATCCACCCACCCACCCATCCATCCATCCATCCATAAATGTACCCATTGTTTAGTTAATTCATTCATTCATTCATTTATTCATTTATTCATTCATATCTGTATATTTGTCCATCCATCCATCAGTTCATCTGTCTGTCCATCCATCTATATATCTACCCATTGTTTAGTTTGTTTGTTCATTCATTCATTCATTCCATCCAGTTATCCATTTATCCATTCTTCTGCATAATCCATTCTTCTGTCAATTCAACTTTCCATGAACTCATGCAATGAAAATGCTATTCATCCATTCCTTCATTCTTTAGTGCATCTACCTATTAATCGATTCATCCGTCCATCTTTCCATCAATGCATCCATTCATCTATCCATTAGTTTGTCTATCCATCAGTAAATCTATATGTCCATCCACAAATCTACCCATTGATCAATTCATTCATTCACTTAATTATCCTTCCATTCATGCATTAATGTGTTTATCACTGAATCCATCCGTTTATCTCTTCATTCATCTGCACATCCTTCCATCAATCTATCTACTCATCCATCTATCCTTCCATCCTTCATTTCATCATCAAACATCCAACATCTATTTATTTTTTTGTTTTTTTGTTAATTTATTTGTCTGTTCATTCCTCCATCCATCCATCAGCATTTAGTACATGAGAGGCTCTAGCTCTGAGCGGTAGCGATGACATCATCTAATGCAGCATTGATTTTCCACCCTGTGATGTTTTCATCCGTTCACTGATGCTCAGCTCGTTCCCGTGCCCTTTCCTGCAGCACGCAGAGAGGATGTG
>JAKKZN010000025.1:1924117-1934530 GCA_033441825.1 Pangasius elongatus
GAAGAAGAAGAAGAAGAAGATAAAGATACACATGAATGCGTAAGTACAGGAAGCATGCTGTTATAAACACGAAGTATTTCCTACAAAGAAAACATCACAGTTCTGCTCATCTTCCATGAAGGTTACGACATTAGCAATGAAATTTCAAGCACACTTCCTTTTTTCATTTAAATGTAAGCACAAGTTTTCAGTCTAATTAGATTTCAGTTTGACTTCATTTGCATTCATATGGCAAACGCATGAAATTCAGCATTTAAATCTGTAAAGTACTGATTGTATCGGCGTATGTGATGGTTTTAAGTTGTAAATGATGTAAAGCCGTACTCTCTTGCTAAATAGATTTTAACCAGCTAGCAAAGGTTTTTTTTTTTGCCACACTCTATCCTTTAAAGCTTCAGATAGGACACACTGTTATTTTATTGAACCAAGTGACTAAGTGGGGAAAAAACCCACAGAATTTATTTAGGAATTAAGAAATTCAGATAAATTTGTCATCCACAAGTATCAGCATTAATCTCTGCTGCCCTCTGCTGGCTATTTATCCTCATTACATTTAGCGGCCTCATGTCTACTTACGGCTTCTGTAGATTATTTATTCATTTTTAACTAAATCATCAGTGGAAGCTGTTTAATGGTCAAGAGCCAACTCGAGCCAATCTGCTGGATATTAGAAATATAAGAAATATAATCACATCACTTTTCAGACTTATCTTTCTGTGCTCAGAGATGATTATGTCAGTTCAGTAAAGGATGTATAGATCAGTTACTATTTCAGTTATTAGTTACTATATGAGCATTAGCTGATAAAGTGAGTCTCCAAGTGCGGTGGTTCCTTAAAGGTTCTTAGCTTCCTAAAGGCAAACTCTCTGGTGTAGATTTCTACATGAACATTTTTTAAGGATTTCCCCCTGTGCGAAAAAAATTTATTTAAAAAAACCTTCCAGACTTTTTAACTGTATAGTAATGTATAATAGCAAAATCTTTTCTTTGTCTCTTTCAGTTGCCTCAGTGGTACAATCTGAGACTAAGAATACAAAAAATGCCCTTGTCCTTGTATACAAGATCCTGTGGCTTAACTGGCTAAGCTTTGCTTCTGAGCCAGAAGGATGTTGGTGCGAACCCTGAAGGTCTGCGTGACAACACCTGAGGTTTAAGGTGCATGGATTTGGGGGAGTCTGTGTCTGGAGGTGTTGTTGGTCTTGTGGCTTGGTATGGTGAAGTGTAACAGCTTGCACAATGCTGAGTGTTTAAATGTTGAATGTTTGTATCTTAGTGGTGTTTCATAGAAACTGATAGATTGCTTTGGCTTATAAAGACTACTCATGGTTTTAAACGATTATTCCGTCATTTACCCAAGATGGTTTCATCCTGAAATCTGCTGTAATGATGACACCATTACCTAACTGCTGTGATTTAATAAATAAATAAATAAATAAATAAAGTAATGTGAGGTGTGCTGGAAATGACACAAAGATAAATGTGCTTCTCCATATGCTTGGATTTGGAGGAAAATTGACAAGAGAAATGATTACCTCTGTATGAGTAAGAGTAAGCATTTTAAAAGTTCCCAGAAAGCACACAGGTACAGTGGTCCAAGGGTTCATCAGTGTGTTGGTGTGCGTTGCTTAGCAATGCCACCATAGCTACACGTCATGTTTCCAAGAGAAACTATGAGCGCTGAACCTCCACCAGCTCCTCTTACACTAAATAGTTCATTGTCGTCTCTTTGACGTACATTGCTCCATATTATTAGGACAAAATCCAATAAGCAACATCATCATCATCATCATCATCATCATCTGTCATATGCATCTTGTGGTAGCGCAGTGGTTAGCATCATGGTCTCTAGTGCTTGAGGTCCCAGGTTCGAAGCTGTGTGTTTGCTTTAGCTTTAAGTCAGGCTTAAAGAATATAAAAGTGAAAAACCCTATAAAACAGTACACTTACATGAGATCCTGTGGCTCAACTGGATGAGCTTCGCCTCCGGGTTAAGAGGTTGCTGGTTCGAACCCCAGCCGGGTCTCTAGGATATGAGCGCAGAAGGTCTGGGAGTTGGCGATGGGTGATGGAAGGCGGAACCTGAGATGGGGGGGTAAAATCCGGGCAGCTGCCCCCCCAGGGTCCAGACAGAAGAGATAAGGGGTTATGGAGCTTAAAGAGAGAGTGTCGACTTAGTTTTGCATATATAGGACATGCGCTAAAAAACCTATCACCCATAGTTTTCTAGAGTCATGAAGCACCACCACTTTCACGCTTCTCCACCCAACATCACGTAAGGACAACCAGGATTCGAACCAGCAACCTCTGAGACGAGAGATTTACCACAAGGTTTATGCCACAAAGCCACCGAGGCACACATGAAATCTCAGATGATCTCCAGGAGCTTTGTCTTTTAAAATGACAACCACAAAAAAGCTCAGGGGTGCAGTGGATCCTGGGAACACTGGGCATGAGGCAAAGTCAAAGCTGTGATTGTGTAAGTATTCGCCCCCACTGCTGTGAAACCTCTAAACTAATACTTTGGGAAAGAGACGTTGTTAGAACGTCACATGTTTAGCTTCGTAATGAACAATTTCATGTGAATTTCATTAGCACATTTTGTCAGTAGCCGAGTTTATCGCGTTATACTGCCTCCTAGTGGAATAACAGAGACTAGCTCTTTTTTCTAATCTTTTCAATTCGTATTCTTTTTAATTTAGAATACGGATTGCAAATCCATTTGGTGAGCTTTATCACAACCTTCATCGGGCCGGTCCTGACCCACGGGCTATGTGTTAGACTTACATATTTAATTTACAGGATGTTACCAAGAATCATTCAGAAACTCGAGGATCTAGGCTTTAAACACAAACAGGAAACGTGATCAGCATTATTAGCTTTTACAGAAGGCATCGTGTTGCATCAGAGAAATGAAAAGTCTAACAAACGTTATCTACTCAAACACAGAATGAAACTTTCTTTCTCTAACAAACTGACAACAGCTTAATTATGTTCAGTTCCCAACCGAACACTTGGCAGATTGTGTTGGGTTTTTTTTTATAGACTTGGTGCCAGATGACGGCTCTGCATCTGTCTGAACAAATCTGTTGGGACAAAAACACTCAGAAGCCTGAAAATGTTCCATTTTTTTCCGCTCGCTTACTGACAGATCTGTAAACACGTCTAGCAAACTATTTACAGTTCAGCTGGTTAATAATGTTGCCGTCTAAAGAAAAGCCGATATTTACAAAACAGTAACTGCACAGAAGAAGGAAAACAAAACGTTCTTCATATTAAAGTCTTTTTTTTATGAACTTGAAAGACGCAGAATCCAAATCAGACGCATTTGGAGATACAAAGCGTTCATGTGGAAGTCACCATCACCAGTCCATTCTCCATAATTATTGGCACCCATTATGAGAATGGGCAAAAATGATTGTATAAGATAAATCAGAAGCATAATTAAACTTCTGAATGTTTCTAAAAATTGGAATCATGAATATTTAATATATAATTTTTTTGCTCATCATGATAAAGGTTGCCGATTCCTCTGGAGCTGAGTGTACAGGAGAAATTCACCATCACTTCACCATTTACTAAACAGTGTTAAAAACGTAACGACAGTGCTAGTTAGGAGATGCGCCTGTGGTAATCTGTATAACCGCAACCAATAAACTTAAAAAAAAAAAAGAGAGAATACTGTATACATCAACAAACTATTTAGCAAAAAATTGTAAGTAACAAGTTTTTTTCCTCCATATTTAAGGAAATCTCTCATCCTTTTCCGCTTGTCTGTTCATGATGAAATCTTCATGAATTATTGGCACCCACAAAACCATTTGTCCGTTGTGTGAAATGCTTTTTTGTGAGGAATTTCTGAATCCTAAGAGCAACTGGAAAAGAGAATTATTCTAACATCACAAATTTTTGCTTTCATTTTTAAAATTACTTAGGATTGTCAAAAATGTTGACGCTTTTTAAGTATTTTTGAAGAGAAAGTGTTACGATTTAAAAATGGGAGTTGGAAGGAAGGAAGGAAGGAGCTCCTGCACATACAGCGATCCAGCTGATGCTTTCAAACGGTGTGAACTTTTTTCTCATTACTGCAGTGATGTACGTACTAGCCAGAGGCTTGATATGAATGATGACAGATAATAAAGAAGTGACAAACAAAGATTGGGAGTGAAAAGAAAACTCGAGCTCTTGAAGAAATGTTTTAATTACGTTTTTGAGTACAATCTACGTGTAAGAGCCAAGGGGAAAAAAAACAAACACACAAAGTAGATGCTTTGTCTTACGCAACTTAGCAGCAGTGGTTTCTGAAAGAACACGATTTCTCCAATGGTGCATTAACTCCAAATTCCTCTCGCTCTAAAAACACGACACATTCAGTATTTGTTCTGATCGTTCTCTCTGCGTTGGCACGTTATCTAACCAGGATTAAAAAAACAAAGGGATTTTACCACTTTAAATTAGTACAGGAATATTTTTTTTAAAAAAAGCGTGACCAATAAGCATTAGTGGCCCTCTGGATCCTCCTACAACGAGTCCAACATTTTAACTGAGTCTAAATAATTAAAGTTGACCATCAGACCACTAAGATGTGGCTAAAGTAACAACCCCAGATTAATCAGGAGAAATAAAAATGAACGATGTCCCACTCACAGTTTAGAGTCCCTTATTGCTCACACCTTTTCACTTCCAAAAACAGTCCTGGTGGAATAAAAATCAAATCCCAGAGGTATATGATATACAGAAGGGTGACGAATGAAAGGAAAAACCAATGTAAAGTATCCTCCAGAACAGCTTCAGTGCTCCTCAGCATCAACTCTACGAGTCACTGGAACTGTCCTGGAGCGACAAAAGCGTTCTTCCAAAAGATTTTCCCTTCGGTGTGCTGAGAGAGCGCCGTCTAACACGTCCTTCCAAAATGTTCTGCTGGGTTGAGATGTGGCGAGTGTGAAAGCCACAGCATACGATATTACATCATTTTAATCCTCATAAAACTTACCGTGAGCCCTCGTGCACTGTGGATGGGGGGCGGAGTCATGCAAGAAGAGACCACACCCCCATCAGGAGAGAACCGTTCATCAAACAAGAACTCTGTATTGATTCGCAGTGACGCTTCGGTCTGAGGGAACAAGTGGAGTCGAACTATGGTGAGAAAATAAATACACCCCTTGGATCATAACAGGGCCAGTGTTTTTCCTTTAATTCGTCACCCGTTTGTATGTATGGCGTTACTTATGTCCACTTTTTCACAACTTTTCTCTCAAGCAGCTTGCGTCAGAACAGATACCTTAATAAAACAATGCAGTGTGTGTGTGTGTGTGTGTGTGTGTGTGTGTGTGTGTGCGCACGCGCTCAGGGCTATAATCTCACTCCTTCTTCCTCCGAGGTATTTATCCATTTCTAAGTGCTGCCTACAGAAAACTAACAGTGACTACATCCTCAAATCACCACACCTCACCGCCACATGCTGATCAGACGCAAGTATGGATATAAATATAATGAAACATTCTTCCAGAAACCGGCACACACGTCCCTGAGATCTCCGCTCCCCTAAAGAGAGCCTTACGCACCGCAATTACGGCCACGAGTGACCACGTTTAACCATTTTGCACAAAAATTCAGTCCTGAAACATCACTTTGGGCCCAGTTGATACACTTTATCCATCTTTACATTATATTCTGGATTTCAATCCTTAAACCTGTAAAGACTCACAGGGAATAAAGACGTGTAGTGAGAACGAGCACTCCACTGGTTCTAATCTGCGAAGCAAATGTTCAAAAATGGGCGTGTTTTAGTTCTTCCTGCATTCTGGTTCATGTTTGGGAAATGACGCACCTGGGGATAGAGATGTGCACAGGACTGTGCTTTTCAATCCCGAGCCAAAAACTGCAGAAACAGTAATCACGCCCACCTGAAGCTATGACCACTCCCACATGCTTCTGTAGAAACTCTGATCCCGCCCTCATGCATCTGTAAACCATCTAACCACACTCAGATGTCCCTGCAAAAACTGGGACTAAGCACCCAGATGCTCTTAAACAAACTGGAACCAGACACAGATGTCCCTGTGGAAACGATCACTACGCCCACATTTATCTGCGGAAACGATCACCAGACCCACAGGCACCTGTAGAAACACTGACCACGCCTACATGGCCCGGGAGAAACAATACCCACCTCCATATACTCGTACAGAAACACTGACAGACCCCAAACTGTTACACATACTATGACCACACCCCCATGTCCCACACCCATAGGCTCCTGCAGAAACAATGACCACACCCACATGTCCTTGTAGAAACTGTGACCATACCCATATGCCCCTACAGAAACGCTGACCACGCCCACATGTTCCTACAGAAACACTGACCACGCCCACACGTTCCTACAGAAATGCTGACCACGCCCACATGTTCCTACAGAAACACTGACCACGCCCACACGTTCCTACAGAAACACTGACCACGCCCACACGTTCCTACAGAAACGCTGACCACGCCCACACGTTCCTACAGAAACGCTGACCACGCCCACATGTTCCTACAGAAACAGTGACCACACCCATATTTTTTTCTTCACAAACTGTGACCACACCCACATGCCCCTACAGAAACAATGACCATGCCCACACGTTCCTACAGAAACAGTGACCACGCCCATATTTTTTCCTGCACAAACGGTGACCACGCCCACATGCCCCTACAGAAACGCTGACCATGCCCACATGTTCCTACAGAAACACTGGTCACGCCCCCACATTTTCCTGCACAAACGGTGACCACACCCATATGCCCCTGCAGAAACACTCACCGTGGACCTACATGTTCCTGCACAAACTGTGACCACACCCTCTTGCTCCTGGAGGAACCCTGAAACTGCTGAACTCTGAAACTGCTGAACATCCACATGCTCCAACAGGAACTCTAACCCACACACCTGCCTCCACATTATCTAACCACACCCTGCATGTTCCTGCAGAAACGCTCAGTACACTCTCACACAATCCTACAGAAATTTTGACCACACCCACCCACCTGGAAAACACTCACAAGCTCCTGCAGAAACTGTGACCACGCCCCCCCCCAGAGACCCTCTGGCCACGCCTGCACACATTCCTGACTGCTCATGTCTGCACCTCCAGTTATTTCTGTTTTGCAAAATATAAACAGATTCAGTCTACAGCGTTGTATATGATGATGTCATGATTGACGTATTCTGTGCTGTATGGTCATTGTTAAACTTTTCCACATACTGTGATCAAGTTTCTTTTAAAGTTGTAAAAAGTTTAAAAGAGGATGAAGAAGGCCCTTCAGTGCATGAACAGAACATCGTCCTCGTCTTCGTCGCTGCTCGTTTGTCCGCTTTGCATCCCGTCTCGCCTTACACTTTTATCTCTGACTGCCGAGTGTGTGTTAAGGTCAGCGTGTGGATCAGTGCGAGTGTTTGAGCAGGGATCAGTGTGTGTCGGTGAATTCATATCGTCCTCAGTCTGGCTGCTGGATGACGTCAGAGACTCGGGTGTGGACAGAGACGGAGAGAGTCCCAGTACGGAGTAGCGTGTCACTGGCGTGGCTCCCAGTTCTGCCGCGAGCCCCTGGACGACCCTCCTGGACACACGTGACTGAAACGGTAGGCGTGAGGGTCGACGTGGGGCTCCACATGATCTGCGCTCATCTCTGGGCCCAAGCTCTGATGCTCGATTATGATCCTCGTCATCGTTCTCGTCATCTTCGTCCTCCAGCGTGTCTGAGGTGGAGCGTGGCAGGGCTGGTGATGTGGGTGATGACGCTGGCAACCCGCTTTCGGCTAAGCACAGGGCCTCGGCGTGAGCCTGCAGGTCCACCCACTCGCCGCTCTGCCCCTCCACACCACAGTGGCTGTTATTCCCGGTCCGAGAGCTGACGTGTGCATGACCAGAAGACAGAGGGTGTGTCTGTGAGGGAGTGTGCGTGCGCCCGGGCGGTGTAAGGAGGAGGATATGACCACGCAGCCGACTCCCACGCTGGAACAGACGACTCCAAAGGCGACCCAGTCTGCGGCGCGACGCCATTCGGCGGGAAGAATGACGCCTCATCTGTCTCCGCATGGCTGAGCGCAGACTGTGCAGGACAGACGCCTGAGCCGGAAAGAGAAAGCAAAGTGTGTGTACAAACATGTGCAGAGCAAATCACAGTCACAGAAGCATGATAAAGCGAATCGATACAGATGAACAGAATAGATTTGAGTGCGGACATGGATTTTTTTTTTAACACAAGACATATCGTAACCCTGCGTTCACACTAAAAAGCACAAGCCCTCGTATCACTTGTAGTTTTTTCCTCTGGTGAGCGTGTAGTGATCACTACTGTTGGGCGTGGCCTTTTATTATACATAATAGTGTCTGAAATGTATGGCCTACAGCCCACTATACAATATATATACACACACACACACACACACACCACAATATATAGCACATGCTCGGCTTCATACTAGCTTCACTGTCATATTAGCATAGCATGAGCAGAGGCACCAATGATCTTTATGTTTCTTCCTAATGTCTCTATGCACATTTAATGAGAAGTCGTATATGACATGATGAGATGAAACCATGGCAATAAGATTTTTACGCATTTTTATACATCAAACTGTGAATGGGAAATAATTTCGTGTAGGAACTAAATTTGGGAATGGGAAACCCAAGAAGTGTCAGACCTCACATGGAATCATTTGAGCCGATCATTTGGATTTTTCACATTATAGCATCGCGTCTAATTTTGCGTAGAACTGAGAAAAATCTCAGCCTATTGCGCTGTGGGTTTCTCTCTTTGCCACTGTTGCTGAAATCACAGCTCCATGTCCTGAATGCTGACCACTGCTTTGTTGAATGTAGTATGTAATAGTGATATTCTTGAATGTAGGGTTAGAGTTCTCAGTTTGAAAAACCATGTGATAAATTCCAGGTGAAAGTTCTGCTTCTGGTTCTGGTTCTGTCAGTTCCGAGTCTCCAAACCTCATGGCATTTACTCAGGATGTAGTAACGCAGTGAGCTGGAGGAGTGTGAAGTGCCGCGTGCTCTAAAAACAGCACGGCTGGAGCACACTAACAAGCACCAGCTGTAGCACACGAGGCCTTGTTATCACTGTGCCATGAAGAAGAAGAAGAAGAAAAAAAAAACATCAAACAAGTCTGGGCATGTGAAAGCGTCTCAGCGAGAACTTCCACGTGAAGTCCACGTGAAGCACTGCAGAGCGCTAATTATGCCAAGACAGATCTTCTCACTGCTCTCCCTGAGAAACCGTTGTACGCTGACATGCACGGCGTGCTACGCACGGCTGAACCGCTCCTTTTCATAATTCAGCTTGTATTAACGCTGAGCTCCGAGCGCTGTCCTGTCACACTCCTGACACACACACTTAAGAGTCCTGACTTTGTGAAAATGTGCTTTTGTGTCTAAGAGTCGCTCGGAGAAAAATAAGGGCGTGTCCAGTGAGCAGACCTGTCAATCAACTGGCGATACATTTCCCATTCCCACAGAGGCAGTCTGCGCCTGCTCATCTCGCATGCAGATCAGTCAGTAAGGAGAGAATTTTCACTCCTGCAGAGTTTGGAGGTAATAAAAGCGTCTGGCACTGACTGCGTGCAGAAGGCTCTGACGGCTGCAGGCTAAAGAAGACAGCACGGCTGTTCTACTACACAGTTACTGTGACCTTCACCACGTTCTCTCCCTCGCCGAAGTCAGCCGTGGTTTTTGTTTATGCTAGTATGATGACGGAGTGTGTGTTACTTGAAGGACGTGCTACATTAGCACAAAAGCAAACCAGGAGGCTGTCTTTAATAAAGCCAAGATGCCGAAATAGTCACCATAACGTCAATATCTGAAAATAATCATTACATTTTTAAAGAATATTTGAATCACACACGCTACACTAGCAACACAGCGCCACTTTTAGAAACATCTAACAAGATTCACTGAATCTGTAAAACAAAATATTAATGTATATTAAGCGAAATCCTCTGACTGAGCACTGACTGATCTGAACACGCTCACTGTGAGGAGCTGAAATCTTTTTCTTTTTTTTTTTTAAAGAAGTTTCGATTAATAAATCTTAAAAAATATACCTACAAGCAGCGATCACCAAGAGGTCCAAGCACTAGTTAACGCAACTATTTTCC
This sequence comes from Pangasius elongatus, assembly GCA_033441825.1. NCBI lineage: Eukaryota > Metazoa > Chordata > Actinopteri > Siluriformes > Pangasiidae > Pangasius > Pangasius elongatus. The sequence continues at coordinate 1,934,268 of JAKKZN010000025.1, forward strand.
AAAAAAAAAAAAAAAGTAATACAAATGATCTTTGACTGGCTATGACTGACTATATATCATTAACTGTGACATTTATACATTAACAAAATTTCATAAAAATCCATCAGTCACAATGTAAAATGACTAGTGAATATAGATTTGCTGTTGTCAGTCATGTTTGCTGAGTGCCTCAACTCTTAATTTAGTAAATCTTCTTCTTCTTCTTCTTCTTCTTCTTCTTTGGGCTTTTCCCTTCAGGGGTCTCCACAGCGAATCATCACTCT
>JAKKZN010000025.1:2017302-2030528 GCA_033441825.1 Pangasius elongatus
ATGTAAAGCGCAGAAGAGAGCGTTCAAAAAGGATCGCTTAGTGTTAGTAAAAGTGATTGGTGAGGGTAAATCTTGAACATTAGGACTTGGGATGCATCGATACCGATACGGGCGTCGTGTTTCGATCCGATACCGTGCTGATTTACTCACACTCATAGCTGATGCTACGTGACGTAAGCATAGTGTACGTTGTCACGAACAAACAACACAAAGTGACAGTGATCTGAAAGTATTTCATGATTAACGATGGCGTTCTGTGCTCTGTGAAAGCATCTAGACGAGGAACTACAGCTAGAAGGATGTAATATTCATTGGACTATTTTGTAGAATTCGTATTTTGAGTCGTTTACTACTAATCAACCTTTTTTATTCTACAGGGCAACGCTGTCTGAGTGAAAATAACAGCGCTTAATCGACAAAGAGGGATTTGATGTAGTGAAAAAAAAAATCTCCATGGCAACCGTACTCGAGCCAAGGTAACTAATGTAGCTAGCTAAGATACTTCGTTTAAAATCAACTCGCTGTGCTAACTTTCATGGAAACCGTTTAAACTGGGAAAACATAAACGTAGAGTTTTCTGGGACTTTAAAAATCATTTAATATTGTGCTAAAATGACTAAGTCATTTTAATCATTTTTAATCAGACTTTTTTTCTGTTGCTTTTTAATCAGTTCTCCTCTATGTTTTATCTATTTACATCCATCTTGTTTGTTTCAGTTGTTTGAGTTTAATTGTCATTGTGGTTGTTCTCCTTTTCCACTCCTCCAATTACAGGCATAAGTCATTTGTCACTTCATGCATTTCTAGGTAAGTTAGAAATGTCATGAGCTCACACACACACTACTGTGGTCCTTGTGCTTGCTCCATCTCATTTCATTAATCAGTCCATATCCATGTTTGTTATGTAATAAACTACCACCACCATGCTTTATTTATTACATTTACATATTATCCACTTCAACCTAGTTGAGCAGCCATTTGTGCAGGAGCCAGGTAATGGAAGACTGTTTTACTAAAACCAGCAGATCGCAGTTTTTAGTCTGTTTGAGTGGAACCGTGGTGTGTTCTGCATCTCAGTAGGGTTCTGTCATGCTCGTCAGTCACGCTCGGGGCAGAGAGCATCAGAGCGAGGCGGAGTCAGTCTGCCTCCAAGTGAACTCTAGTGAGAAAGTGATTCGACTCTGAATCGACTCACCTGCAGGAAGTGAATCAAACACACGTGTTTTGGGTTGTTTTTGTTTTTTCCCTGTAGACGTGAACTGATAAACTGAGCCAAAGGATAGAGCTGTAGTGCTGCAGGAATGATGTGTTCTGGAGATTTTCGACCGACCATCAAAGAGAGAAAATGAACCCTGGATGCAATAAACACGATAAAGATAATGGTTAATTATATAATTATCTAACGATTTGTTCAGCACTGGCTCATGTTCTCTGTCCTCGGGTGCTGTTTGTGGTTTCTACACACACACACACACACAGTGTGTGTGTGTGAAGACAAGAAAGATGGAAAAATGGAAGTGGCGTAAAGACTTGCTCAAAATGTTTCCACAAAAGTACCCTATACGTTCCTCAGCCACTGTTCTTCTTTGTGTCTTGGTTCTTTTAATTATAACCTCTAACCAACCCAAGCAGTAAACGAAAAAAAAAAAAGTATCAGTTTCACTCTTATTATGACTCGTACAAACGAACAGACTAAAGTTTATGAACGTGCCTGCGCTCAACTTCAAGTTATGTTGCTGGTGTTTTTTCATATTTGAATGATTAAAAAAAAAAAAAAAAAGAAAGAAATATGTGGATATTTCCATTTCTGAATCTTTCAAATCTGTAATATCAAAATCCAACTTGTAGTGAATTTTGCATGCAGTTATTCATTTCATCTGCTAACATGTCTTAGTTAATGAACTGCATTTTATTATAAGTGGAAAACAAAACTAAAAATGGATTGCTTTTTCTCACTCCTCTCCAAAGAAATCCTTTGCCATAAACATCTCCATTTCCTTTTTTTGTCTTAAATGAAGGCCTTGTCCTGACTCTCTTACTCTCAGAGGTGGTTGAGAGACTTTTTTAATTTCTCCTCAAATTGAAAAGTAAAAAAAAACAAAAACAATGTGATTAAGATCTTGTTTTCTTCCTTTCATGTTCTCAAAGATATCAGCTGATGCTGAAGGACACTGAAAGGTGTTCATTAGATTGGAAGGCCGGGACAAGGCCTTTGTGTTCACGCCTCTCTGTTTTCTCGAACACTGGAGCTTAATCCTTTGGGAACAGCTTTGATCTTGAAAATACCGAGTACAGAACATGTGCATGTTCCCCTGCTGTTTCGTCTTTCACAACCCTCTCGGATGAATCAGTGATGAATATTGGTTATTGGAAGGTTTATTGCGCTATAACCTACGTGCATCCATAAAACCTAGATTGTTCCTGGATCAAAATCTGTCTCCTGTAAACGCGAATGAATGAACTTTCGTAAGAATCAGGTTTCACTTTTACATCTGCTTCAGAGTTCATATCGTCCTGCGCCGACCGATGCCAAACAAACCCAAGATGCTAACCCCTTAGCTGATAAATAAAAGTAAAAACTATCAGTTAATAAAAAGAAGGAGCACAAAGTAAATCTCAAACTAGAATTTCCTCCCGGAAACTCAGCAGTTCAGCTGATGGCATCATGTCAATATGGCTGTTTACACCATCAAAAGTATCACATTTCTACTTTTAAAAGACATTATAGTTGTATTTCATTTAGAGTAAACAGCATAAAGACACATTAGTTGGGTAAATCGGTTTGTTTACATCATAAACATTAACTCGTATCTGATATTTTTATGACTCAAAACTCTAGTTCATGAGCCTTTGGCACTCAGAAGAGCACAAATAAAAGAGGCATGGAGGCGTCCATGTTTTATCATCCTCTTTGTAGCTCAAACGCTCAAGATCGGAAATGACGTCATCACGTGCTCGAATTTTCCACTTGGGAGTTGAACGCAGCATAAGGCATGGAGTCCAGGGGTTACTTGGGTTAATGATATTTTAGTTCATTTCCTGCCAAAAGTATTAAAGAAAATTACAAGCAAGGCGTAATTATTTGAATACCCAATTATTAAGATGAAAATTACTCACTTTTTCTGTGACATTTTTCTATTCCTCTGCCCTCTGCTGGTGAGATTCAGAAACTACATGCAAAAAAAAGCTGATTTTCTCTTCAAGCTGCAGTGTTATCTGTTACTACCCAAGATAATTAAGGATAATTAGGTTAATTGAATGTTTAATCTGTGTAACTAAGGCTTTGTTGACCTTCAGGAATAAACAGAAACTCTACTAGAGATACTGAATGTAAAAACTGTATAATTTAAAAAAAAAAAAAAAAGATCATTGGTAAAAAAAATTTCTCCTGATGTAACTATTAGTAAAATTTTCAATACATTTCAAATCATCTGTAGCTTCTAAGAAAGCAAGCACTTTTCAGATTAGATGATTGTAGTTACTGTGAAGGTTAGTGTCTGATGTGCTATATTTCATTATTTAATACTTCTTTCTTCCTTCCAAACTGGTTTTAGTGAGTTTTAATGTTTGTCCCCGACTCTTCTCTTTGTTTAGAGCGCAGAAGCGCAGCCTGCAGAGTGCAAACAGCAGTAACAGACTAGCTCCACCTGCAGCGAGTCCGTTTCCTGCTCAGCGTCGCCTGCTCTCTGCAGAACAGTCATCCTAACCAAACAGCAAACATCGACAGAATAACATTGTGCATGATTGATTTTTTTTTTTCTCTCCAAAAAAATTATCTGTTACCAAAACCTGGTAGAATAAAACAGCGAAATTCTGTTCATAACTGTGGGTTGTTGCATTCTGAGCAAACTGCCGATTGGTTTATGTTCTAAAATCGTTCCGAGTTTTTTTGTTTTGTTCGTTTTTGTTTTTGAATCCAGACACACATTCCGGAGGCCCTTGCATTTGGAAAGTTGGAATGAGATTAATTCCAAAGTTAATTGATTTAAACCTTTTTTTGACTTGATAGTTTACTCAGGGTTTTTTATGCTGAGAATACATGCACGTGCTCCGTTGTGAAATCGCAGATAAGAAACTGATCCCACTTCCTTCTTTTTTTTTTTTTGTTTTTTTTTTTGTTTGTTTTGTTTGTCTTAGGTTCTTAGTTATTGTTGCTCCAAAAACTTTTTAGATCTTTCAAATTATTCTGAAGTTATTTATATAAAGGTTGCTTTTTTTAAAAATGGCGTTAAACGACACATATTGTACCTGTTCCCCCGATGGATTTCAGAAAGTGGAAGAGCATTGTCTCTTTGTCCTGTATGTCCTGTGTTAACCTTTAACTACAATGTTGTTGCTTTACTGCCCCAAGCGCTTACTAAAGAATTAAATATCAATATTGCCAAAAGATCTATTGTTTTGTTTATTCACTGTTATAGAAATGACAGGGTGAACACTTTGGCTTGTGCTGATTTTGACCATGTACAAATTATAACCAGCAGAGGGCAGCATAACAGAACACAAAAACAAGTGCAGATAAAGTTTAAAAAGAAGAGTAGGTCATCAACAGGAACTAAGTAAATAAATAAATTTAATATACAGTGTGTCCAAAAAGTCTCCATACACAGGGGACCGTGTTCGCCTGCACCACGTCGGTTGTGTCTTCATCAGTGGATGTTCGTGGACGTTCACTCCTCGGTTGGTCCTCAACACTTCCAGTCGTTTTGAATTTGTTAATAAGTTTGGCGACCGTGTCGTGTGTGACGTGCTCGCCATATTTCCTGTTAAAGTCCACAGCAACCTTGAGACAGCTTCCCGATCCAGCCATGAGAATGATTTCAGTATGTTCTTCTTTTGTCAAAGACATTCTTAAAGGCTTTCTGAAAGCAAAGTATTAGACTTTTGAGACTTCTGTATATCATACGGAGCGCACACTGTCGGAGACATCGTCATAAAGAAACGTGAACGTTTATCACAGAGAGACCAGGACAACACTGACTCTTAGAGACCGCAACACACACCATACGCTTGCAGTAGACACCTTTAAACACCGTCACACTGAAAAAAGGAACAGAGACCACATGCAAATTGTAGAGAGACCCAAACCCAGACACCATCATGAAGAGACCAGAACCAACGCTGTGACACAGAGAAAGGAAAACACACTCACAGAGAGACACCAGAACACACACTGGAAACTGGAATACACTTTCACAGATCGAGCAGAACACACACCATTTCAGAGCTGAGTTTTCAGCAAGAACATCACAGGATCTGTGAATCTACAGCGGCCCTAAGCCACAAGTTGTGGAAAAATGTGACTTAATAACGTAATATCCTACTATTTCAACTTTCCAAGATATTACATCATTATTTTGTCTTAATATATTATTATTTTGACATTTTTCAAAAGGTTAAAATGACCCTTATGCCCATTTATATGGAATTCTGTCAATTTAAGTGTTAGGAGTGAAATTAATGTGAAAATAACGAGATAGTAACTCGATAATAACATAATATCTTAAAAAATAATGGAAGATAAAATAGTACCTTTAAATAATGAGTCAAAAGAACCACATAACATTTCAATGTTTTTTTTTTTTTTTCACAACACGCGGTTCAGGGCTTGAATATGAATCGGCTCTCACCATTCACCTTAAAGAGTTGACTCGTTTGCAAAAGACACGTCACTATTACGAATCTTAACATCTCGTTTCTACTCCCAGACGCGACTACGGCCAAAAATGGCCTCACTCTCAGAACACTGTAGCAGTTATAACCAATTTATTACGCTGAGCCTTGATTAATACAAACCCTCATCTGTTTTCTTTCTTGCATCTGTGCACTAATGCTTATTTATTTCAGATGTTTAACACTGTTAGATGATAATGGACTGAAATAATGCCTGAACACTTCTGAACATTTCAGCAGCCTCCATCAGCCTGCAGTTTGTTTGGTTTTTTTCTCATTCAACACTGGCTATGCCACACAAACAAGGTAAGTGGAAAGAGGGAGGGGCTTCACTTACTATCTCTCTCTCTCTCTCTCTCTCTCTCTCTCTCTCTCTCTGACTGTTTCAACCATTAAAATGGCTTATCATTGATTCATCATCATCATCATCATCATCCTCTGGCTTGGAATTTTAAAATCCAGTGTTAAGTTTATTAGACGGAGAGTTAGAGCTACTTTATTGAGTGCTGGGAAAAATGAGTGACACACTGTGACGGACGCAGTCCTTTACAGGTACTTTAAGCCTTCTGGACTAAATTTTTAAGTTTAAGAGCTGGACTATATAACTGTACCCTTCATGTGGTGCCAGTGGGAGGGTCTGGACCCATACGAGGGGTTTGGCCGAGAGAATTCAATTCAATTCAGTTTTATTTTTACAGCGCTTTTAACAATGGACAACAATGAGCGAGCCAGTGGTGACATTGGCAAGGAAAAACTCCCTGAGATGATATGAGGAAGAAACCTTGAGATGAACCAGACTCAAAAGGGAACCCATCCTCATCTGGGAGAAACAGATAGTGCGATTAAATAAATAAATCCCTTCTGTTATTGTGTGCTATAAGGACAAGTAGTGCAATTGTGCAACCAATAAATGCATCACAGTTGCCATTGCAAATTCAACATTGCCATTGCTGTGGTTTGTATACGATTCAAACACACAGACTTTCAAGCCTGGGCTTTTGTGTTCATGAGACCAAGATCTCATGTCTGTTTAAAAAAAAAAACAAAAAAAACAAGAGACTTTAATAACAGACATGTGTTATATGATGAATGTGACCTTCTCAAATGATTGAGTAAACATACGTTTTATGAAGAGTAATCCATTAGTAACATGGAATTTTGCATTGCTTGTATTTTCGTCATGTGACACTGTGACAAATCGTTATTCACACATTCAGATCGTGCTCTGCGTCTCATTTTAGGAGTTTTCTCAGCTCCACCCCCAGGCCTCTGGCCCCGCTCCTTATCCAGCAACATCACAATAGGGGTTTGCTGTATGTTGGTATGAAAAATCTGGAATGTTGTGTTACAATCACAGATGCAGATGATCATTATAGGATTATTTTTGATAGGAAATTACCTCCATAGCAGTTTTAGTTTATTTTTAGTATCTTTAGAGTCAGGTATGCTTTATTTTTTATTTAAAATACTCCTGGATTTTATTGTTTATTACAATTTCTAAGATTTATATCAGATTAACAATAAATAAAAGAAGTGAACTCTCAAATCTGGCTTCATTTTTTATCATCTTTTTTTAGCCAGCCCAAACCTACACTGTCTCCATCATTAATCTCCTGTCATTTTATGTCTATAAAAATGTTTACTGCATCTGAGAAATAGTAAACACCCCCTCCCTAAATAATGGAATAACTCCATGTCTTACTTTCCCACCTCCCAGTTCTGGGCTTCCTGCCAATCTGCACCCAGTCTGGCATTGCAGCTCGCACCACAGCCAGTCAGAGACGCCCTCTCCACCCATGTGTCACTCAAACCTAAGCCTCAGTAACCATGGAGATCCTGCCCGCCATGCCAAGTGTTCATTCAGCGTCCTCCCAGTGGCACAGAGGTGGGCGGGTAAGCGGGCAGGACAGCTGCATGCGCGGCACTTCCTCACAGATTCACAGCTGAAGACTAGGCATCTCGGTTTTTATTTACATAAAACCGAATGTGGACCTTTCATGTACAGAGATAAGGCTTTGAGATATGGAGAAATAATTGAGACTTAAAAATATATTCTTAACTTTATGAGTTTCCCCAGTGTAACACATTTATCATATATATTTGTGTTTTCATTCACTCATGTTCAGTAACCACTTTATCCTGGTCAGAGTTGTGGTGGATCTGGAGCTCAGACCCGGAAAACAAGGCAGGAGAGTTCACGCACGTTCACACCTAGAAGCAATTCAGCATAGCTAGTGGGAGGAATCTGGAGAACCCAGAGAAATTGAACATGGGGAGAACATGCAAAACTCCACACAGACAGTAACCTGAGCACAGGATCAAACCAGGAACCCTGGATCTGTGAGACAGCAAAACCACTCACTGCCCCATTCAACCAACAGCCTATTCCGAGTCAGTTAGCTTAGTTATGATCATCTAATTATTCCAGATAAATCTAATTTATAGATTAATTACAGGTTAGCAGAGCTTTAATGTCAAATTTAACAAATAATAAAATAAAAACAAGGTTTTTTTCTTTTCTTGCTGGATCGTAGTGATGTTGCTCGTCATGCAGACATGATTTGACAAGTTGTGTTATAAATTACAAAGTTTAAGTTAGGATTAGGAATGGAGTCAGTGTTCATGCCTTTTTTTAACGTCTGTCTGAAATCTGTCTGAAATCAAATGGATCTGGTCTCACACCCAAAATGCAGATTTGTCAAAATGCTCAATTTGTCAGTTTTTGCTACTGTTGTTGTTGACGGTGTAAATTCATGTGCCATGGTCTAACTCAGTGCTAAATATATTCTTGAGAAATGTGTATTCTGTGACACAAAACTGAACTGTTGCTGTGACAATTTTCACTGAACTAAACATAATTTTACTTGCTGTTGTGACTGAACTGAGAGTGACCATGAAAACTCTGCAAGGTCTGTGTATTTTGTGTCCGACTCACACTTTTTGCTCATTTTAAAGTGATTTGAAATGAGTCATTAAAACACATTTTTTTTCTTTTTACATTGTATTCCTTTTCTTTTAGCTGATACTTCTTTATACCAGATATTTGATTTCCCAGATATCTATGGCCGTCCATTACTGGGCTTTTCCTTTGGAGTCATTGGCGTACTTTTGGGTTGTCCACCTTAAATTGATCTCTAAATTTTGCCTTTTTCCTAGTTATCTTTTATCCATCTTCGAACGGACACATTAAAAACTTTCATGTTGGTCCTGTTAATATCAGCAAAGATGCAACAAAACAACCGGTCTTCTCTCAATCCCTGAAAGGATATCTCTTACACGGACTCCTTCTCTCCTCTCTTACAAGGAAAGGCCAGCCAACTTCTCTTTAGGTTCAAAAATAATGGTGTAATTCAACAGAAAGCTCCAAGGTCACGGCACCAAGTTAGAACTTAGAAATTCGGCATAGGTGAGTACACAGGAAACTGGTGTTGATCTACACTTCAGCTGGTGTTGACTGTGCACTTCAAGAATCGTCAGATTAGCTTTTCACCAATAGAAGCATAACTTCAGAAGGTTTTCAATAGCTCACTCTCAGAATGGAGAGACCAGCTTATGTACAGAGAATGAGAGAAGTGAGAGGGGAGAGATAAGAGAGGCTATTAGCATACAATTAGCAGCTATAACCAATAAGAGAGACTATTAGCATACAATTAGCAGCTAGTCTGACCAATGTTTCCAATAGAGACACTCAGTGTAAAAATTGAAGATTTGAGAAAAATCAGATTTGCTCTGCTGCATGAACAAAGCCTATCGATATATAATATGCAAGCTCTATGCTTTGATCTCTGTCTCCTCAGGCTCTGTTTGACCCTTACAGTTTTTTTTTTCTTTTCAGGGTGTGTGTGTGGAAGATGGCCAACACATGGGTCAGGGTCAGTGTGTGTCAAAGACCCCCAGAAATAGGCCCTCTGAGTGCACAGCACTGTCTGGCCATGCATGTATATGAAGCAGTCAGTCAGAGGGCTGTCTGTATGTGTGTGCATGTATGAGAGAGAGAGAGAGAGAGAGAGAGAGAGAGAGAGATCCCATCTGTGGGCCTCAACAGCTCCCCATCTCTCTGCCTGGAGAAGAACATCCTTTGATAAAGACAGAGAATGGTGGATAGAGGGCTGGAATGAGGGGGGGCACTTTCTCTTTCAGCCCCTCTGAAGGTCAAACTAAATAGGGCTTCTTACGAAATTAACTTACCTGTGTGTGTGTGTGTGTGTGTGTGTGTGTGTGTGTGTGTGTGTGTGTTGTTGGGCTCAGATAGCAAAGACTTGCACACTAAGATAACAGTAATTCGTAGCTTCGTAGAAATGTTAACCCATTCAGCCCCAGTGCCAATCATAAGACATCATAATTTTGCTTTTTAAATTTATCATATAACATAAAACACAATTTAAGGCCAATTTTCAATTTGAAGAAATGAGGCACGGAAGCAATCCAGGCAAAGAGGAAGAGCTATTTCTTTAAAAACTATATAAACTATATTACTCATCCCTTTTCTTATCACTTAATGTTATATCAAATAGTGAAATAAAAGGTCATTTATCAACAGTGTCATTTGCTGATATATATAGTAGTAGTAGTATCTCAGTAGGTCTTCTTAGCAGGAACATGTATTCCCAATTGATGTGTATTGCTCAGCTTCAGGAATATGTTTACAGTGCATCAGAACAAATACTGGGTGAAAATAAGATTAAAAAAAAAAAAAAATTCATGTACCGATTACACAGAGCTTGAAGTGTTTAACAAAGATTGAACTTGACAGTGGAAACATATCAGATTACAACTTTGAAGGAAGAAATGTATGTTATGTCATTTATTCGTTCACCTTCAGTAAGCACTGTCATGGTCACGGTCGCAGTGGATCCGGAAGCCTATCCAAGGAACGCCGAGTGTGAGGTGGGAATACACCCTGGACCGGATTCCAATCCATCGCAGGGTTGTGAACAGTTATGACCAAAATCGCTTCGGTTAGTTCAGGATTTCACCAGACCGCAAGCTGACGTGTTTCTTCCTTAAACATCCTTGCAGATCTCTGTAGAGACACACTGTAAGAGGGCAGAGAAGCAGCGCTTGCATTTATTCTTCATAGAACTAAATAAAGATTTTACACAGTAAATAAAATGATGTTTCAGATATAAAAACATGAATATCTTTGGGCACGGTAGGTAGCACGTGAGCAGGTGTCATGCCTCTGCCCAAACTTTTTGTTTTTATTTACTCTATGGAGACTTAAAATCCTAATTATGTGTTGTAACAACCTGTAATTAGTACCGTGTGTATGAGTACACCTGCAGTATGCTCTCTGGGATTCGGCGTTAATGTCCAGTATTGAGAGAGAAAGTAAATCTTCACGTGTTCCCGCAGTGATAAGAACATCAGCCAGTTTTGACCGTGTGGGAACGTCTGAATCGTCAACATGTAGGAAAGTTTAATTTTTTTTTTTTAACAAAATGGCAGCTTTTGTTAAAAGAGAAAAACCTTAACTAAAAGAGCCCAAATGTTTTGGGTTGGATTCCAAAACCAGGTTTGCCCCAGTGACCTTATTGGGGTGGCAATCTAAAACACTGTGGGGTAAAATGCTAATATTATTATATTATGCTAATATACTGGCATAATGTGGCTGCCGTTATCTGTATATGGCCTGAGTAGGATTCCCTTCAGACATACAGCACATTAGCTTCAGCCACATCTGTTTGTTGTCTAGCTAAACTTGCTTGTTCCTGCATTTCCCAAAGTTTCCCATCGGAAATATCTGTCTATCTATCTATCTATCTATCTATCTATCTATCTATCTATCTATCTATCTATCTATTTCCCCTCTATCTATCTATTTATCTATCTATCTATCTATCTATCTATCTATCTATCTATCTATGACATCACACTCGTTGACAGTCCTTGCCGTTGGACAATGATTAAATGAACTTTCAGGTTGATGTGTTGGTCATTCTGTTATTATTAAATAATAATAATAATAATAATAATAATAATAATGTCTTGCTGGAGTGACTATGCTTCACACTGTTAGCTGGAAGGTCCTCACAAAGACAAACGTGTATGTGTGTGTGTATGTTTGTGTGTGTGTGTGTGTGTGAGTGTGTTCAGTGAAAGGAACAGGGGACTTGACTGCTTGTGTGTGTATGTGTGTGTGTGTGTGTGTGTGTGTGTGTGTGTGTGTTCAGTGAAAGGAACAGGGGACGTGAGTGCTTGTGTGTGTGTGTGTGTGTGTGTGTGTGTGTGTGTGTGTGTGTTCAGTGAAAGGAACAGGGGACTTGACTGCTTGTGTGTGTGTGTGTGTGTGTGTGTGTGTGTTCAGTGAAAGGAACGGGGGGCTTGCCTGCTTGTGTGTGTGTGTGTGTGTGTGTGTGTGTGTTCAGTGAAAGGAACGGGGGGCTTGACTGCTTGTGTGTGTGTGTGTGTGTGTGAGAGAGAGAGAGAGAGAGAGAGAGAGCAGCAGCAGCTCGCACGCGTTTAACAGTCGCTCTCAACATGGCGATGAGGCGCGCGCTGACACGACGGCTCTCCCCCGACTGAAAAGCGGGGACCGTGTGTTTTTATGCTGCCTGCCGGAGACCGCCTGCGTTTCCCGGGACACTGCGCGAGCGAGGACTTACCGAGGACGGTATTACGGATCGTGTCGATTTGAACGCATGTAGCTTTCCTTTTTTTTTTTTTTTTTTTTTTTTTTTTAATTCCTCTCGGCTGGAAGAAAAAAAAAAAAAAAAAAAGAAGAAAATCAAAAGGAGGATGTCCATGGCGCTGGATACCTGGCTCCTCTGTCTGCTTTCGATATTCCGCTGTGGACTGGCTGTGCAAGGTAGACAATAATGACTCATAATCAGTTTATTTTATTTTATAGAAGGCTAACTTATTTAAGGCTTCATGCTGGCTGGTGCTTATTGGTGCATTTTTCTGTTTGACTCATATGTGTACAGGGAGTCTGCTTTAAACTGCTGAGAGTCATTGGCATGTGTTGCAGTGGGATATTTAGTGTTATATCGATTACAGAAACGTGGTCCATGCTTGAAGGGCAATTTGTCCAGTCCAGGGTGTATTTGTGATATATCTGTGCAAGCGTGCATGCATGATATCAGTTATTAACTTATTAAATGTATTAAGAGACCCTTTACAATGGAGGGGTCCTCGTGTAGACTTTACAGCTGCACTGTGTGTAATTTGTTCTTGAATAATGGAAAAGTAGAATACATGCACTGTAGTCTGATTTTAATGTGAACGTATGAATACCAGAAAGATATTTTATGAGGCACGAGGCTCTGATCGTCCTGACATGGATTTGCCTATCACGCTTTTCCTCTGACCTCTTTTTCGGGTTTGCAGCTTGGAGTTGAAGTTTGCAGTGTCAAAAGGGCAAAGTAAAAATGTGGCAATCATTTCTAGCTGTGCTACTAAAGATCTAAAGATCTAACTGTTGAAATGTAATCAAATTAGACATCAGATCCAGTCCGGCCATGCTCTCACTGTTGCGTATTTGTGCTTATTTTCTTCTTATTCCTCAAAGCAGTTGAGACACTTCGCACGTGGCCTGTGCATCTATAGACCTGAAT
>JAKKZN010000025.1:2074833-2086265 GCA_033441825.1 Pangasius elongatus
TTTGCTGTTTCTTTCGTTTTTAATATTACATATTATACTTACATTAATATTAGTATTATTACAACTAAAATGAAGTCATTTTGTGTCTATATATATATATATATATATATATATATATATATATATATATATATATATGCTAAAAACTCAATATTGCATCAGGGTGTCAAGAGAATTGTCCAGTAGCCACTCTCACAGGGTCCAGAGCCAGATTTTGATATTCCAGCTCTTCATAGGTGCAGTTGAGTGCAAAAGTTTGTGTATCCTTAGGTTTCAGGTTAAAAAAAGAAAAACTGTGTTTAATAGTGTTTTCCTGTTGTTCCTCTTCAACTCACAGGTTTATGTCAATGCACTCGTTCTAATACGCCATCGTTTCTATGGTAACAGCTCGTTCACGGGGACGCGTACAGTGGAAGCTCGACGTAATTCAGGACTACTAAAAAAACAACAAAGAAAAACATAAGACATGTAATCACTGATATGGTAAAGATTTATGTTAGTTAGTACGTTGGGAGATAAGTTAGTTTTATTTAACATTTATGGAATGAGTCTCCAGTGTTATAACAGTCGGAGTTACAGTAACAGCTGTGACTTTATGTTTTCTGAGACAGGAAACTTCAGGACAGAAGGGTTTATTTACGCTTTGTGGTTTCTCTGAAACATGACAAGCTTCATTTTATTTTTTAACTTCGAGAGAGAAAAAAAACGAGGTTGTTGAGAGAACGACTGTTTATAGCTGCTGTAACATAAGTGAGAACAGAAACTCACTTGCTTCATGGACGTCCCATGCAACATTAATTGTAACTATAAATATCATTCTTTAATAAATTACAAGTTGTAATCGTTGCCAACTTGCTGTGATATAAGGGGAATAAAACACTTTAGGACATGCTGTTATTGGAAAATAATCAAATTCCCCCTCATATTTTATTCCTTAATTGATACTTATTTGTTTAAAGGCACGTACTTTATAATAATGATGAAGTTGATGGTTTGTTCATGTTAAGTAACGTGTTAAGTAATGTCAGTTAAGGGAACCTTAAAGTAAAACATTACCGAATAACTGAAAGAATGTAAACAACAGGAAACCTGAACAAGTTCTTAAAGACAGTTAGTATAAAAGTCCATATTTGTATTATATTTAGAAATATTTCAATTCACTAATAATATAAATGAATGAACGTATGTAAAACTGACCAAATTAAACGTCTCGGTTCCTTCATGTTGAAGTGAGGGTGCACAAACTTTTGCACTCAACTGTATATTTCCACCGAAATGTTTTGCCAAAAAAAGTTTTAAAGTTAACTTGGCAGAAGTAAAAAAAAAAATAAACTGTGTGTTTCTGTGAAGTGTTGTTCTATAGCTATCGTGTAATTTATATTACACGTGATTTATATTCGCTCGACGCCAAATTTCTCACCTCAGAGTTCACATCAAAGACAACATTTTAATGTAAAAGTCCAGTCATGATCTCAAAGACCTTCTCAGAAGGATTAGTTTGGTGCTACATCTTAGACCAGGTGCTCAGTACGGCGTTTGTATTTTTCCATCACTCAGGTTCGTCTTAGAAGAAATGAAGCCGTTTTCAAAATCAGAAAATCGCCCTTGGATCATTTTAACATGTTTTTTTTATTTCCTCCTCTGGGTACAATAAACTGTGTGTAATTATTCTATATGTATTCCTCACAGATTAGGCTAAAACCTTTTAATTAAATGTTTAAATTAAACCAATACTAGGCTTATTCTGTGTCTGAAAGTGCAACTGTGTACTTAATCTTGCTACATTATTCATTTTATTTTACCCTTAAAACTGTAAATTTGAATGTAATATTTTGAATTTTACTATTCTACGATAACTTAGATCCAAATTAAAGCCTTAAAGACTTAAAGTGTGATTTAAACCTACAGGAAAAAAAACAGCTTGATAGAACTTAGTGGTGATGTATGTCTGGGAAATCAACCTGTTGTGTGCTTTTCTTTTAATTTTTTATTTTTATTTGGTCAGGAATTAGCACCATATTTTCAGTGTTGATTTGGCATGCGGTTGAGTGCAAAGGTTTGCGCACCCATTTGGACAAAAGGAGTAAGATATGAATTTTTTTTTATGTGTTCAGTTAAACAGGTGCTTCTTCATACAGCAACAGAAATGGTGAGATTGTGAAGTTATTCATAGTAAAAAAAAATAAATAAATAAAAAATGATAGTTCAAATGTTCGCATTCTCCTTCCTGAATGTGATATAAATATCTATAAATCTACTAAATTCTTTCTTTTGGTTCTACCCAAAGTTTTTTTTTTTAATTGATAGTTTTGAATGCTATTCAGAATTATACTTTTATACCAAATTTCCCTGATGTTTTGGATGTTTTACTACAGGAATCATTCACTGGAATCATTTTTATCTATTTTTTAAAATAATCTTTATTTATTTCTTTATTTCTACTACTACTACTACTACTACTACTANTAATAATAATAATAATAATGGGTGCCCTTTATTTAAAGAAAGGAAAAAAAAGTGTTGGGAGAAAAAGTAACATTGAAATTGACTTTTAAAATAGGAGAAGGAAGCACAAATCTGTCATTAAAAAAATTCTCAATTTCCTTTTTTTAGTCTAGAATTCATGGGGATGCTTACTTTTGCACTCAACTGTATTCTCTTTTTTATGTATGTTTATTAAGACTATACCTCATTTGTTAGCTCTTCATTAATGTAACCCGAATCTCAACACCACCCAAATGTAGTGTTTATGACAGGTTAGTGAATTGTGAGTGTTTTACGACGTGGAAGCCGTGCTCAGATATGCAGACCTTTAAATAAATAAATAAATAAATGTAATAAATGTAATTGTTAGATCTCATTAGATTGGAAAACTCTTGTTGAACAGGGGTGGGAAAAGTGCAGAGAAACTGTACTTCAGTAAAAGTACGGCTACTGCGTCAATATCGCAATATCGTACTCGATTAAAAGTAGAAGTGCAGAGCCAGAAATCTATTTGAGTGAAAATCGAAAAATCTAAAGATACTCAAGTATTCAAGAGTAAAACTATATATTTTTAACTGATCAAAAGTGAGCAATCCAGATATGAACGTTTATTTACTGATTTATTGTGGTAAATATTTTGCTAAAATCAAGAATTTAGCTAGCTAAATGGTTAGCTAATGTTTATTAACCCTGTTGGAATGAGTGCTAAAGTGGCATTAGCAACAAAACAAAACTAGCTAGCCAACTTACCAAGTTTAAAGCTGTAAATGTGATTGGATGTCAGTTTAAACGAATCAAAACCACAACTGATCAGCTTAGCAGCTAGGCAAGAGAAAATTAGAAACATAAATATCATGGCGTTTGAGATTTTTAGCAAGTATTTTGAAGGTCAAATTGAAAATGTAAGGAGTAAAAAGCACATTCTTTCTCTTATAAATTTATTTGAGTAAGAGTATTTAATTTAAATAATATTAAAGTAAAGTACAGATCATCCAAAACGGTACTTAAGTAAAGTAACGCAGTAGAATTACTCATGTATTTTCAACCCCTTGCTTTGAAAGACATACAGTTTATTTTGGGTTGTTCATGAGGTCCAGTGTGTAAAATAATGATAGACCACTTTACAAGGAGTCTTAATATTAATAACTCAAGTGGACTTGGCAAGTGATCTGCCCTCATAGTGTTCCTTATGGTGTTCCACAGGGATCCGCTGTTAGTCCTCTTCTTTTCTCTCTACACATTCTTGTGTACACAGCAGTAATTTACAAGCAGCTGTTTTTCTGCCATGAATAAAAATGTCATTTGGTAAAACGTTAAATCTTAAGCTACGTTCACACTAGCAAGTGACAAGTCGCTCGAGTCGCTTGTTGTTTGTCTTTTGTGGCCGTGTAACAAACACTTTCAGCCTTTGCAGTGTTTGTTTAGCAGGTAGTAGCTACGTATATACTGTACATATAGCTTCTAAAGTTTACTAGTTCAACACGAATTAAATAATATGTTAATCAATGTAAAACTAGTTGTTTGTACTAGCTATGTTGGCAGGTTAGCGACTAGCTACTTTCTATGCTACATTGTCCCAAGCTTTATTTTTCTTCGCAATGTCCCTTACTCATTTAATAAGAGGTTGTTTATGACAATATACAATGAAACTACAAATGTAAGATTTTTTTGCTAATGTTTTTTGTGCAACAAATAATAAACAAGAACTAATAGCGGGTAGGAACTAAAGTTGTGAGTGGTAAAGTTGTGACAACTCGTGAAACGTCGGACCACATGCGCCGTAGGTTTGATCCAAGGAATCCAGTTGTTTAGATTTGCCGCTTTATCGCGTCATACCTAATTTGCATAGAAATGAGAAAATCTTAATTCAAATGTTGCACTGTCTCTGAAATCTTGTCTATGTTTCGCACATGTGTGTAGAAACTGTTGCTTTGTCGGTTGCTAGTGTGAAGTAAGGCTAGCGCTATGTTTAAAGCCAGACACGTTTGGTATCTCCATCTTCTCAGCGTGTGTCTTTTCTCAGGTGTGATGTTTTTGCATAGAATCTGAAGAAAATATTCAGAATCTTTGCCTTGTTCTGTAAAACTTCCCTGAAAAAAAACAAACAAAAAATAGACACATTGCACAGACTAGTTCATTTCCATAAAACAGTGGTTCAAACCCGCTGTCTCGCTGGTGCTCTGTGGTGAACTGTCACATCTAGTGCCATCACAGCCCTGTAACTTCCTGAACTGTATTGAATAGGATCCGGTTCGGGAAGAAACTCGGTGCTTTGGTGAGTTTATGTCTTCGTGACAGACACACTACCTCAGTTACAACATGTTTCCTACCAGCACAGTGTCGTCTTATCCCCTGCAAATGTATATCTTTCTCTATATCCATGTGTTTCTGTGCTCACTGTCTACAAAAAGTCCACTGCTGAGAACTGTTTTGAAATTTAATAAAAAAAAATTTATTTGTATGGATTTCTATGAAAATAGATAGAATTTTAACACTATGTTATATTGAATTTTATAAGTTTCTGTTGTTGCAATTCTGCCTTCATATTTATACAGATTCACGTTAGCTAGCTAAATCGTGGCCTCAGAACCTTCAGTATGTTGTCTTTTCGTCTTATTTTCATGAATTTCTTTTCATGAATTCACACAAAACAAATGATATCGTTCTTTTCAAGCTTACGTTTGTTTCTGTGCAACTCAGATTGAAACGATCGGAAATATTTAGTCGTGGCAAACTGCTAGCTCAATCCAATGACGCAACACAGCCTGTTCTGCTAGCAATGTAAGTTACCTCAAGCCTAGCTAGCTTAAACATTTCCTGCTAATAATACTGACCACACTTTTAACTATGACTGTGTATAGAAAGTGTAATCATGAAATTTGAGCATTTGAAATTTATCAATAAAAAATAAACTGCGTAGCATTACAAGATTTTGCTAGCTAGTGAGCTACTTAACCTAGCTACCAGCAAATTTGTACAGCTAAGTTCATTGTAGCTAAATAACTGAAATGCTAACAAACGGAAAATCAGTACAATGCTGATATTAGTGTTAGTGTTTTTTTGTTTGTTTTTTTTTAAATTAATGCCCACTTAAGAAAGGAGAACGAGGCTGTCTTGTTTTGATGTTTTCAACTAAATGTTTTTAATAAGACAGTTTTTAGTAGTGGATTCAGACTTTTTGGACACAGCTTTACTCAAAAAAATCAATCTGTTCCTGGAAACTAATTTGTTAAACGCTGAAATTTGTTCCTGTTTAATGTTAATAGTGACTAGATTTAATCTCGTGACCGCTCAGCTGAAATCTGGAGAAACTGCTTCAGGCTGAGGTTTGATAAACATGCGTGTGAGAAGATTTCTTTTCTTTTCTCCTCCCATCTCCATGTTAGTTCTTCTGTCAGTAAAATGTGTGAACATACAGAATGTACATAAACATCTTAATAAAGACATGAAGGTGATTCAGCAAAGTGCAGCCACCTTGTGTTTCCTTTTGTTAATGAACATCACAGGAAAATGAAGAACGGGAGGAAACTGTCTTTTCCACACCAGAAAAATTGGCACCCCGTGAATCATGAGTCGTTTTATATAGCCTAATACTGTGTAATATTGTATAGTGTATAACATATATATATATATATACAGCCAGCTCAAGGATTATTTGTACTGTTAATAAAGATCGAGAAAAGGGTTAAGGATTTGTAGTCTGTTATTATCTCACAGTAATTCTCACTTTGTATAGGAAGTATTTGGACAATGACAGTTTTGTGATTTTGCCTTTAGACACCACCACAGTGGGATTGAAATAAAATGATCAAGATGTGATGGAAGTGTAACTTTCAGCTTTATTTTAAGACGTTCCACAAAAAATATGGCATTTACCATTTAGGAATTACAGCCATTTTCAACAAAGTGCCTCCATTTTCAGGGGCTCAAAGGTATNACGGCCTGAAGTCTGGAGCCCATGTTCTCAAAACTCACATTCTGAGTTTCCTCCCTGGAGATGCTTTGCCAGGCCTTTGTCCAAATACTTCCAGACCTAACTGTGTGTGTGTGTGTGTGTGTGTATATAACACACACACATGGTGTGTTAAACTTATATGCTAATGGATCATCTTTTTTTTCCCCCTTAGAATACATTATGTGATAATTTTATTCTTGTGAATTACTTTTAGTATTATATTCTTCCATCTCTAATGAAATCAGTGTGTTCGAGCCATTAGGCTGTAGAGAGAATTACACATTAATCAGACAGTAATTAGACCCAGAGAGTGTTATCACAGCAGTACAATTCACCTATTCATCTAAAAAAAGAAATCAGCTATTCAAATGTGCTGTGGGACACCGCTTTCATTTATCTCAGCACTTTACAAAGGGACGATTTCCACCATTTCCCAGTTAAAACGAGGAGAAAATCAGCTTTTTGACTACTGCTGATGCTTCATTTGTCTAATTCTTAAACATCAAATTACTGAACTCTCTCTGAACTATTACACTGAAATATAAATCCGCTTTACATGCTTCTTTCATTCCATATCAGTCATAAATAGATATATGTAGATTTCAGTAAAAAAAAAAAAAAAAAAGCAGGAAAAACACTTCTTAAGGTTTTTAATATTAAAATTGTTGTGTTAATTTGTAAACTTGTGCTACATGCCAACATGTTATTTAATATTGCTTATTTTAATGAAGGGTGCCAATATTTATGCGGTTTATTGTAGCTGTTGTCAATTCCACCCCTAAGTAAACATTTCAGAATAGTATTTATATCCTGTACCAAACTGGCTCGTTTTTATGCTACGCTAATTTACATATGCTAATCACCGAGGCGCTGTTTCTATAGCAACGGTGACTGCTTCCGGTAGAGGTCGCTCTTTCCCCAGATTTACCTGCAGAAACACGTGAAACAGGAAACTGGAATTTGGGATTTTTTTTTTGTTAAAGACGCTTTTATTCAGCATTACTGACTAAAATAAAGAGGTAAGAAGATTCTGTACTGGGATGAAGATTATTTATTGTCTGTTTTTTGTTTTTGTTTTTTTGGTTTTTTTTGTTTCTTTGAGTTCGGTAGAAGAAACTGGACTTAGGAGCGCCATACTGATCCTAAAACAGGCAGTGGCCTAATAATTACAAAATAAAGTTTTGTTTTGTTTTGTTTTGTTTTTCTAATACAGATTGTGGAAAAAATGGCTGACCAAATACTCATACACTATGTACTGCGGATAATTATTAGTAGCTGTAGTTATTTGTAGCAGATAATTATGATTCTGCCTAGCAGTAGCAACTAAATGGCTAATAATTACACAGGGAGGAAAGACTAATGGATGGACTTAGCACTAGGCAAAGGTAGGCTACTGGATGTATGGATGGATGGATGGATGGATGGACGGAGGGATGGATGGATGGATGGTGGGTGGATGGACGGACAGATGAATGGACGGACGAACGGATGAATGAATGCATGGAAGGATGGTTGGACAGATGGATGGATGTATGAATGCATGGATGGATGGATGGATGGATGGACAGACAGATGAATGATGGATGGTTGGATGGATGAGAGGATGGACGGACGGATGAATGGACAGATGGATGAATGTATGAATGCATGGAAGGATGGTTGGATGGATGAGAGGATGGATGGATGGACGAATGGACAGATGGATGATTGGACAGATGGATGGATGGACAGACAGATAGATGAATGGACAGATGGATGGATGGATGGATGGACGGTCGTCCATGCCTTTGGTCCAGGTTCCTTTGATAGATACTGGGAATCCTGATAAAGAACAAACTGAAGAACCCTCCAACGTTCTAGATTTAGATTTGAAAACAAACAACTCCCCCCCCCCCGCACCCGGTTCTTTAGTTGTCCTCTTTGGTGAAAAGTTTGATGTAGAAGTTGTTTCTTTTCACACTGGGTGCCAAACCAGACTGTTTTAGGAAGCTCTAAGAACTCTTAGAACTCCTTTTCTGATCTGGGGTTGTTTGTTTTGTCCCTATCAGGGAACGCTTAATGGTTCTATGTAAAAACCAACAACTTTTAGAAAAGGTTCCAAGATGAACCACATAAAGAGCCTAAAAAAAACTATAAAAAAAAAAACAAAACAAAAACACTTGAAGATTTATTTTTGAAGAGTACCTAATTTCATTCATTCATCCATCCATCCATTCATTCATTTCCTTGTCTATCTATCTATCTATCTATCTATCTATCTATCTATCTATCTATCTATCTATCTGTTATTCGTGGCTAATTATTATTATTATTATTATTATTATTATTATTATTATTATTATTATTATTATTATTATTATTTCTCAGCCTGATAACATCCGTAAAGCAGAATGAAAGGTTTGAGGGGAAGGTGGCAATCTAATCTTGTCGCTGATTCTTGCACTTGGCCGCGTCTTTTGTTCCTGAGAGAGAGAGAGGGAGAGAGAGAGAGAGAAGGAGAGAGAGAGAGAGAGAGAGATTGCTCCGCCAGTCGCGGTGTGTTGTGAGCGCGTGAGGAGCTAACGGAGCGCGGTGGATTAACAGAGAGCCATACAGATAAACAGAGAGATAGACAGATAAACAGAGAGACCGACAGAGAGATAGAGAGATAACGGGAGGAAGGAAAGGAAAGGAAAGATTCCTGGTGGATGTGTAAAATGGCGCGAGGGCGCGCGACTCCCGGGGACCAGCGCTTGTCGTAGGAAGCCGCTTTCTCTCCTCTGCTCTCTTGTCCTCTTTCCTCTCCTCCTCTCTCCTCCTCTCTCCGGTGTGGCTTTGTGTTTATCCGCGCACACATTTGGGAAAGTGATGAACATGGCGACGGAAAGGCGCCTCCTGGCTGCTGCGCGTCTGCTCGGCATCTGGCTCGCCGCTATTGTCGGTAAGTGTTTCCTCACATCAGCTTTCCTGCAGCGCACAGACCCGAGCCCGGTACAGACCCGAACCCAGTACTGAGCCGAACCCAGGACACACCCGAGCCCGGTACTGAGCCGAGCCCGGTACACACCCGAGCCCGGTACTGAGCCGAGCCCGGTACACACCCGAACCCAGTACTGAGCCGAGCCCGGTACAGACAGTGGCTGGATCACAGGAGGCTGCGCGGCGGGGCAGGTCACTGTGCCCCTGGGGAGTGGAGAGGGCTGCGGGGAGGCGTGTGGGACGCGGCCCTGACCGTCCATCCGGACTGACCATGAACCTGGCCGTGGCGTTTATCCCGGGGCTTTTCATTTCGCCTGGTTTTTTGGTGTCTTATTTCTCTTCAAAGCCCGTTGTGGATGTTTAGGAGAAAAGTGGAGTGAGTTAGAGCTGGACACTAGTATATTATAGGCTGGTATATTATCATTAATTAAATTCATTAAAACACATGTGGAAAAGTGTGAAACAGAACATGTGAAGCGTCTAAAAAAAATTAATCCGAGCTGTCCAATGCACAGATGAAGTCTAGAAACGCGTACAGCTACTTGGTTTTAGTTGGACTGATTGTGCTCAAGAACACAATAAGAAATGTTTGTTTTTCATTGCTCATTTGCATATTGCTCATTTGCATGTTGCTCATTTGCATATTACAAACGACATATTGTGCAGCCCCACTCTCAAACATCTAGAAACCTTTCACTGAAATTCGTCGCAAAGTCATTCCTTCAAAGACTGTTGGAATGTTTAGGAAGAAAGAAAGAAAGAAAGAATGATGAATGGACAGATAGATAGATAGATAGATGCTGCTTTAGATAAGAAATTTCAACCTTAACCATCTTCAAGATACTTTGTCTCTTTGGGGGAACCGTTAATGGTTCGTGTGGACGTTTTAGAAAAGGTTTTCTATTTAGAGAGGGTTCCAAGTAGGATCAGAAAGGGTTCAAACTAGAACCTTTTTAAGAAGAGCTCTCAACTATACAAACCTACTTTCTGAAAAAAACCTTAGTTGCATCAACCTGTTGTTTGTCTCACTGGAGGAAAACTTAATGGTTCTATGTGGAACCCTACAACTTTAGGAAGATGACAGGATGTTTAGGAAGAAAGAAAGAAAGAATGATGGTTGGACAGACAGACAGGTATCGCTGATCCTCAGATGGACACTCTCAGACGGAGCAAGCTCCTGCTGTAGAGTTCTGTGTAGATCGTTTAAAGGTTCCTCCAAAGCCACAAACTGGAAAACACCTTCGGATTTTAGACTTTCTTTTTAAAATCTTTACCTTAGAGGTTCTACGTTCTACTCAACCTTCTTCACTAGCTTTTGAAGAACCCTTGAAGAACTTTTTGTTGCATCAATCTGTGCTTTGTCTCTCTGCGGGAACCCTTAAAGGTTCAATGAGGTACAGTGCTGTGAAAAAGTATTTGCCCCTTTCCTGATTTCCTCTGTTTTTTTACATATTTGTCACACTAAATGATTTCAGATCCTCAAGCAAAATATAACTTAAGACAAGGAGAACAGGAGGAACCACAAAACAAAAATATAATCCTTGAAGAAAAAAACTGTATTTTGTGTTTACTCAGGTTGTAAACCATATATATATATAGGTTGTAAGTAGTTCTTCAAAATGCCAAAAGAAGAAACAAGAGCAAGAGACAAAGAAGAGAGAACAGCCTGTTGGATTTTAAATGCAATTTTCAATAAATTGCCAATCTCTGTTTTTTTTGTCTCTTGCTCCTTTTTCTTCTTTTGACATTTTGNTTTGACATTTTGAAGCAGTTCTTACAACCTGGTTATGATCCACCAGCGCGAAAAGCGAATACTTGGAATGTTTCCCCCGGTCTTAAGGAGTGTATATATATGTATATGTATATGTATATGTAGTAAGTGTGACAAATATGAAAAAATAGAAATAGAGGAAATCAGGAAGGGGCAAATACATTTTCCCGGCACTTTATGAAGCCAACATGATGTCTAGCAGCAGGGTTGTGAGAGGTAGCATCGATCCTGATGTGTCAGCGCTCTGTTAAAGCGAGCGTGTGC
>JAKKZN010000025.1:2202632-2215741 GCA_033441825.1 Pangasius elongatus
GGGAGGGAGGGAGTTAGAGGGAGAGAGAGGGAGGGAGGGAGGGGGAGGGAGAGAGGGAGAGAGGGAGGGAGAGAGGGAGAGAGGGAGGGGGAGGGAGAGAGGGAGGGGGAGAGAGAGGGAGAGAGGGAGGGGGAGAGAGAGAGAGAGGGAGGGAGAGGGGGAGAGAGAGAGGGAGGGAGAGGGAGAGAGAGGGAGAGGTAGAGGGAGAGAGAGGGAGAAAAATCCACCTACCGAACTAACTGTTTCTTCGGATCGAGAATGTTCAGCAACTTATCTGCGTAAACTTTCTTCGAGGCGGTGAAAAGAATGATCTGGAGGGGGAAAGAAGAAAAAAAAAAAAAAAAGAAAATCTTATTAGTTTTCAGATTAGAGCTATTCAGCAAGTTCGGTTTTATTCCACACACAATACATACGCTTTATATTTTATATATGTAGTTAAATATATAGATATATAAAATCTCGAACATAAATATACAGCTACCTCATAAATCTGAGACATGCGTTGAAGAAATTCTCTAAAGAACGGCCGCAACCGTACGTAAACCTGTGGATAAAGGAAAAATAGCAAGAAATATGAGTACTAACAAGAAACAAACAAAACAAACAAACAAAAAAAAAAAACAGTACACAACAGAATCACGGTCAAAAAAAGCCACTTGGGAACACAGATATTTAGCGAAGTCCAGAGAGTTATTTACACTTTTCTGTGCTGTTATCTGGAGCTCATGACTTTTGCTCCTCAGGACGATTAGGCGTACACGCTGTACGTCATGAACGAGCGTATGCGCTTTTATTTCTTTAATCGGAGACTGAAACGAGAGGAAATCTCTGTACGTTTTTCCAGCGCTGAACAGTGGACACTTCAGCGATCCCGAACAAGTGCTCCGTTTCACTGCCAGATGATCTGATGGACAGGGAGGTCTCCACGGTTACCGCACGACGTTTGAGAGATGGTTTGCAGCTTGCGAAATATTTCCACCGTTGTCAAGGTGACGAATCGCCGTAACACCGAAATATGATGTATGACAGCGTGGCACTGGCCACGACGACGTAAAACGAGCATGCTACCGCTACGTGATCTTGGAAAATAACCTTTCGCTATGTTGGGAACACGAGAGAGATAAGTCATGATTGAGATAACAGAACAGAAAATAGAAAATAAATAACTTATGGCCTTTCCGGACTTCTGTACACCTTGAACCCTTTCAGATCACCGGTAATTTTTCCCCAAACTTGTCTAATATAGTGGTGCATTAGCGCCCTCTTGTGGAACTTCTTCTAACTGAGATTTTTAAATCTCCTTGAAGTGAAGTGAAGTGAAGTGAAGTGACGTGACTTTGTGGGCAAGTACGGTGACCCATACTCGGAATTTGTGCTCTGCATTTAACCCATCCAAGTGCACACACACAGTAGTGCACACACACCAGTAGCAGTGGGCAGCCATTTTAGCTGCAGCGCCCGGGGAGCAGTAGGGGGATCGGTGCCTTGCTCAAGGGTCTCACCTCAGTCGTGGTATTGAGGGTGGCAGAGANCCCGAGACTCGAACCCACCACCTTCAGGTTCACCTTCGGGTTACAAGTCCCACTCTCAGACCATTAGGCCACGACTGTCCCCAGACGTTACAGTTTTTCCTCGATTGCTAAAACACTATAACCGGGCTTTTGGACTAAAATTTCAAAACCATAACGCCATTTACCTAAAAGCACACCCAATTCCCTGAACTCCGAACACGACTCCCCTGTTTTGACACAGGATCTGTTGAGCCGTCACTGCAGAACTCTCCACACAAATCCCTTAATTTCTTATTGCGTACATCATGTGGTCATTTTGAAAGCACTAGCATTCAATACTGTCCACTCAAGTCAGCACAGCTTGAGCTCAATTAGCACACCATTCCCCAGGTGAGAACACTAAGAGTCAAAATTGAACACACAATCAATCAGATCCTTCAACAGAATCAGTTCAATGAGTTTTGGAATAATGGATCCACAGAAAAATGAAGGAATAGGTTGAAGAGGAGGAGGAGGAGGACTAGAACAAAATAGGCAAGGAGACAAGCACTCTCGGATGAAATTCGAGCCACTTTAGTTGTCCTTGTCAGTTGTCCCTGTCCATGGTATGACTATGAAGGAGGCAACGAGTACAGCCAAATTTGAGTCGCTTCACCGTCGCCTCCATCATCAGAACCTTCAGGGAGGAAAACCGGGAGGTGTATTTACACTAAGACTGCTCTGTACAGTAATCTCTGAGTGCTGTACTCTGTGCTGTGACAACACACAGCCTGTTGCACTACTGCTACTGTAATAAAGAAATGCCTCAAAATCCCTCGCATACAGACAGAGTTTCAGTACGTTTCCATTTTTTTTCCTGTAAAAAGGACATGTGACAGTTACAGTAATGAGTGCTTCAGTTTCTGTAGGACACACAGACGACCACCTGGTGGAGGAAGGCTAAGGTTTTTTTTCAGAGGAGTGAGAGAGGGAGCTTGTAAACATGGTCATTGCCAATAATGTAATCCGCCTGCGAGAGATTCAAAGGAGAGTGATTGAGGATAATCATCATTTTCGAGGGATAAATGCCATCAGCCTCTCCACGATTTAGCGCATCCTCTGAAAGCACCGGTTCCGGTGAAACAGGCGTACCGCGTCCTCTTCGAACGAAACTCTGACCGAGTTATGTTCAGGTAGGAGTTTTGATACTGTATGAAGTATTCTGTGCCATCATAGTATAGCAGCTTATGCTGCCATTTGTGCTCTCTTGAAGTGTGCTTCAGATGTTTTGCAGAGAATCTGTGAGAATTATCTTTGTGGATGAGGCTGGTTTCAACCTGACCAAAAGAAGGAGAAGGGCGAGGAACATGATTGGCCATCGGGCTGCTGTGAATGTCACTATGTGCGCAGCCATCAGCCAACGAGGGGTACTCCACCGCCATGCCATTCTAGGACCCTATAACACCATGCTCCTCCTTGCTTTCCTTGACGGTCTAAGAGAGCACATGTTCCAGCTGGACCACAGTGAGCACAGCCTCACTACGCTGTTGTTTGGGATAACGTCAGCTTCCATCGCGCTGCTCTGGTTCGTGACCTGTTTACCAATAACGCCAGGTTTTCTTACTGCATACTCTCCCTTTCTAAACCCGACAGAGGAGGTTTTTTCGGCATGGCGGTGGAGAGTGTATGACCGAGAACCTTATATCCGTGTTGACCTCCTCCAGGCCATGGAAGAAGCCTGCTTAGACATCTCAGTAGATGCGTTCCAGGGGAGGATCAGGCATGCAAGAGGATTTTATCCCAAGGACGGGATGCTGAGGCAGAATAATTTTTATTTATACATTGGTTGTGTCGTTTGTGTTCATCGTGTGAAAAGGTTTTTTTTTGGGGGAGAAACCACAAGCAACATAACTGACCAGTTTTGGAAATATTGTTTTGAATTTATTGCACCGGTGTGTAAGACTATGTTGTGTGTGATGTCTGAGGGCAAAGTTTGGTTTTTCAGCAAGAGTGAATGGTTTTGGGTGTAGAGAATAATAATTAAATAAATTAATCAGTTAGGACATTATGTAAGAGAGTGTGTCTTTTTTAAAATGGAGGTGCTCAGGTCATTTTTAGACTTCAGGTAATACAAATTTTGCAATTTCTACTGGCTATTAACTCAACTAACAGTCGCAAATGAACTAAAACTAACATGTAAAACTCATCAAAAGTAGTAAATAAATCCGGTTTACACCGAGGCTTGATTGAATAAACCGCTAGATGTTACACAGCCCGCATTTCTAAATCAGCTAGCTAGTCGACTAAGATCAGTATCACTATCGAGTCTCTTTCGACCTTCACTAAACTCAAATCATTTGGTATTAGATTCCCTGTTATTGTATAACTAATCATAATGAGATTAGCTCAGAGATATTATGCTAATTAATTACAGACACATTGAGCGTAGTGATATTTTCATTACCTGGTAAATAACATCTTGGAAAAGGACGGGAAATGTCAGTGCTGCATCTTCCAGCTCGTTCAGACTGCAATGAACTAAAGTTTCGTCCTTCGAACAAAACAACAAACAGTCACACGGTAAAACAGAACAAAAGGCACTCCTTACTATAAACGGAAATAAAGGATATGTTGTTTATTAGTAAGTAGAAACTGCTGCGGTGTAAAACACATCAGACGTGACAGTAGCTCCGCGTCATCACGCAACTCCGTCGTTGATTATTTTCCCATAACGCTGTGGTTGATACTTACGAGGTCTATGACGAGGGAGAACTCGGGCGTGCTGCGCGTCTTTAAGGGCAGTGCAGGTTTACGAGTTAGCTGCTCTTCGGTTAGTGGAGGTACGTGCTTGATGAAGAAATACCTAAAAACATCCAACGGCAACGCGTTCAACACAACGCCAAGTAAAACTCAGGATATCTAGATATGATAGCTATAATATAATAATGCTGGATAGCTAACTGCTTGTGCACGAGCTCAAATTTGTCAGACATTGACAACAATCCATCTGCGGGTATTTTTAGGAGGTGGGAGGAAACCGGAGAACCCAGAGGAACCCAGTGATTCTCCTTAAACTCTGGACACTAACTAGTCCAAAGCCGTGACGTGTTCTTAGTGACATCACTATCTGAGTGCTGCGGTACTCACGGGTCAAACACCTCCCAGTCCTCCTCACACGAGGGGGCGGGGACGCAGGCAGGGACCTCCACATAGCCACTGACTGAAGGATATCCTGCAGCTGAACACAGACAGACTGATAGAGAGGGACAGACAGATTGATAAAGAGATGGACAGAGAGACAGACAAATAAAGAGACATACAGACAGAGAGACAGAAAGACATACAGATAGACAGAGAGCCAGATGAACAGAGATGGACAGACAGACTGATAAAGAGACGGACAGACAGACTGATAAAGAGACGGACAGACAGACAGAGAGAGAGAGACGGACAGACAGAGAGAGAGAGATGGACAGACAGAGAGAGAGACAGAGAGATGGACAGACAGACAGACAGCTAGAGAGATGGATAGACGGACAGAGATGGACAGACAGACAGATATAGAGACGGACAGACAGACAGATATAGAGACGGACAGACAGACAGATATAGAGACGGACAGACAGACAGAGAGACAGACAGACAGATAGAGAGACGGACAGACAGATAGAGAGACGGACAGACAGATAGAGAGACGGACAGACAGACAGATAGAGAGACGGACAGACAGATAGAGAGAGAGACAGACAGACAGATAGAGAGAGAGTGATGGACAGACAGACAGACAGACAGACAGAGAGACAGATATCAGCAAGCCCACTGCTCCTCGAGAAGCTTTAGCTCTGTACCTGTGAGAGGAGGCAGATCCACATGAGTGACCACGTCCTCTTCCTCATCTTCGTCCCCTCTCTCCGTGGGGCTGTGGTAGGGGGAAATGGCACTTGGGTAGGGCAGGACACATGGCCCCGCTGATGATGTGGCGGTGCCCATCGGCATCTCCTCCACCTGCTCCATGTCCAGCTGCTTTATGATCTCCTCCGCCTCCATGGCCTGACCCGGCAGGTCCAAACCTAACAGACGGGAATCGTCGTAGTCAGTCGTGAAACAGAATAACTCAGGACGCATAGAATATCGCTGAGAAGTCGGTCAGTACAAAAATCATCATATAAAAAGTTACGCAATTATCGTGGGTTTCCAGGACGTGCTGGTGAACACCTCACCTGTCCGGTTGGCCGGGGAGAAGTAGTTGAAGACCGGAGAGAAGACGGTTCCCAGCAAGGTGGTTCGAGGAGGACTGTCCAAAGCATCTCCAGCCTCCAGCTTCACGCTGCTCTTGGTCTGTTTACTCGCGTCATGGTTCCTGGTTTCTGTGTGTCAGCGTTTTGGAGGCAAAAGAGGAATAATGGTCATGTGACACAAAGCTACATAAGGTTAAACAAAAGATCTCCGTGGCTGCAACAAGAACAACTCGTGCGTAGTGCAATGCATTCTGGGTAACTTCCTCTAACGAGCTCAACTTTATGCGGCGCCTCACCCTGGTTGACGGAGCGGCTCCTGCGTCCGACGCTTTTCCTACAGACGCTGGCGCCTTGGGGGGACGAGGTGATGAGGTCACAGGTCAGGCGACTCCTCTTGGCTCCTCCTCCCTGTTTCTTCTGCTCCACCTGAAATCCCGAGTGAGAACGAGACATAATTCACCGAATGGAATCGAATCGATTGAGTGCTTTGTTTTGGGTCACAGCATTTTTTTTAAATTCTAACGCAGCAATGTGAGCTTCGGTGTCGAGAGGAGGAAGCGTGGCGTGATTGTTACCTTCGCTGCGTCGCGGTGGATGACGGTCTTCAGAAGGCCCTTTCCCCCGAGCGAGCACTGCGAGCGCCTGCGTTTGGGTCTCCGGGCTCGCCGACGGACGCGAGACGGGTTTGGCGGCCGAGATGCCTCGCGCATTCTCAGCTTCATGTTGTTTTACGGTCACATCTAAGACTGAGGAGAAGAAGAAAATCGTCAGCGGTGAGATTCGCGGGATCCTGACGCGTCCTCTCGTACGGAAATGAGGACGAAAGATTTCAAACTCTGGAATCGAGTTGTTTGGGACTCAGACCGTGAAGCTTTACAAGACAAGAACAAGACGAGAACATCGATCGTGTCCGGATGTCGATGCAGGATTTCTGTCAGATGGAGCTGAAGAAAGAAAAGAAAAAGGAAAAACAAAGCAGACTACAGCGAGAACACAAAGCCAAAGCTTTCCTGAAGTGAACCATGTTTAAAAAAAAAAAATAAAAAACAACACAGCACTGTATCTGGAAAGGGAGACAGAAAGTGGGCGGAGATCAGTAAATTAACACCAGACCGCTGTGCTGGTCTAGAAACTGTGTCCGAAGAGCCGGCAACTTTTCCTGTCTGGGGAAAATTTATTAAAAAAAAAAAAGGAAGAAGAAGAAGAAGAAGCTCAAGACACACCATCACAAGTGTGATACACAGAATGAAGCGTTACAGTAAAATGTTTGTGTGTCAGTAAAGAAAGCAGCAGATTCCATAAGAGACACTTTTCAGNTGCAAGATGCTCAGTAACACTTACAGCTCATTTCCTTATAAACCTGCACACACTGCACCTGAGATACTGTTTATTTTTATTTCGTCACACCAAATATCGACTTTGTTTCATGTATTACTGTTTACTGCTCTTTATAGCATTTTTTTAAATGTAGAAACATTTAATTTCATTATTTTTGAAGCCATCTTTGCTCTACAGCATTTCTTTGCATGTGTGTGTGTATATATAATCCCTGTGTGTATATATATATATAATCCCTTCACATATTTTTATTTTATGTCGGAACAGTTGTATAAAGCATTTCACTGCGAGTCGTAATCTGATTTCACCCGAAAATACCATTAATAAAATATTCTCCGAGTGTTTAATCATTGACCAAAACTACACATTTGGAACCCCCCCATTTCAACTTCAGTGGATGTTAAACTTTGACGGTTTGATGATAAATATATACAGCATCTTGTCACATTTAGGCGACGCTGATCACGAGAAAAAATTCATGACCTTACCTGATGTTTATCTTTGATCTACAATTAGACTTGAATGAATAAATCAAGTGGGTTGGAGTTAACAAATCTTTAACCCCCTGTTTACAGTTTGCTGATTGGCTAGAAAACATTACACAAATAAACAACCTTAAAGGAGCAGTTGGTAAGATTAGTCATCTAGTGGGCTGGAAAAAAGACTAATCTTACCAAATGCTCCTTTAAGATTGTTTTAATTATTATTATTATTATTATTATTATTATTATTCCTTGAGCATGTTCACGAAGCTCCGCCCACAGGATCATCAGTGGCTCGTTTATAAAGTGACTGAGAGGAAGTGAATCCAAACACAAACACACCTTCCGGACCGGAAATCATGTTTCCAGTCGCGTTTTCTCAGCCACTTAGTCTACTTTTGCTAAAACTACAGTTTAATCCATTGTTTTTTTTGTTTTTTTCCCCCCATGTTCTACAAATCTTCTTGTTTATTTGTACAATTAAGGAATAAAAGAGACTCGACTACTGCACCTTTAAAAGCCACAATGGTTTAATGATGCAGTTCAAAAATGAAGCATATCAGAACATATTTCTTTAATATCTTTAATTAACCAGTCTGTGTAAATAAATAATTTCAATACCTGCCTTCTACTTCTATTTTGTAGTCATAAACAGTAATAAATAATATGAAGAGAAAAGATTAATGAAGAACTTCCCTAATAAACACAGTTTAATAAAGGTAAATAAATAAAACACATTTGTAGATGATAGCAGTCTAATATCAGTGCTCAGCTGCTTTACTGGGGAATTTATAGTCTAGATAAGTTACACTACATGACCCTGATGTGCTAAACTCATTTTCCTAAACAATGTGAATGCAAATGATGGTGAAATGTTTATTTAAAAACAGCCACAAGCCGGTTAGCAACAACAGCAGCAGCAGCAGCAGCAGCACCATCACAGCCGCCAAGACATCAGGAAATTACTGAAAAAACGCCACAAACTTACTGTTAAAGCCCGTAAACCAGCCCCAGGGTGATGTCTGGGTCTTGATAGCTGCCGCAAAAACAATCCCAGGCTCCGGCTTTTTTAATTTAAAGCCGGTTTCCTGTGTTTTGTTGTTATTAAATTAGGTTTTATTCACTGCACCACTAGTCGCCATTTCCCGCCTCCTCAGCCACACAGCGGACTGCAAAATACCCGGATGAAGGAAAGAGCAGTCCGCGCATGCGCACCGCCACTTCTCTCATACTAATTCAAAACTCCTGTCAGCGTTGGTTTCAAAAATGCACCGAAATGTTCGCTTTTCTTTCGAACAGAAAAACTTCCTCATACTTTTTGTGTGTTTTATACTTTTAAATCCTCTAACCCGTGACCTAAATGAATTCAGTAACTTTAGCTGCATGTTCTCAGCACTCTTCATCACAGAACAGGCTAGCAGCTAAAATAATGCCTGAAAAAGATTGTTAAAAAGTCTCTCAAACTCATACATGGCAAATTTATAATTTTATAATTCATGCTCCTTTCATAACTACTATAAATTTATATAGCTATTCACCTGCTACATCCCTGTACCTCCATTATATACAGCTTCCATCCATCCTCATTCCATTTATTTATCCAATTTATATAGCTTTCATCCATCCATCCATCCATCCCCATTCCATTTATTTATCCAACTATATAGCTTGCAGCCATCCATCCATCCAACCATCCAGCATATACAGCTTCCAGCCATTCATCCATCCATTCAACTTATATAGCTTTCATCCATCCATCCATCCCCATTCCATTTATTTATCCATCTCTATAGCTTGCAGTCATCCATCCATCCCCATTCCATTTATTTATCCACCTCTACAGCTTGCAGCCATCCACCCATCTATTCAGCATATACAGCTTTCAGCCATTCATCCATCCATCCAACTTATATAGCTTCCATCCACCCATTGATTCCATATATTTATCCAACTTTACTTTTCCAATCAGCCTATACAAGATCCATCCATCTACCCAACTTATAGATCTTCTATCCCTCCAGCCATTTATTCAACTAATACAGCTTCCATCCATTCATCCATCCATCATCTATTCATCTATTGATGCAACTAATTGAGCTCCCACCCACCCATTTATCCTACTAATCCAGGTCCCAGCCATCCATCCCACCTTTATAACTCCTGTCTTTCCATTCCTTCATCTTTTAGTCTTCATAATTATGTATCCTTCATCCATCCATCTTAATAAATAAATGTATCTTCATTCATCCATCTTTTACAGCTCCCACCCATTCATTCATCCATGCAACTTCCACACCTCCCCTTCATCCCTCCCTCAATCCATCCATCCATCCATCCATCAGGAAAGATACCAATCACAGGAAAACAGTGGGACAGGATTTTTATAGAGGTTGCTGGAAAAATTGCAGTGCTGTACATAAAGCTTTTGAGAAGTGACTATTTGGAGGGACATTTCCTTTTCTTATCTGTAGAAGGGGAGAAATCATTAAATATTTTTAAAGATGTTTTAAAGCATTTCTCTGGGTTCTAAAATGGTGGTTAAGTAGAGAAGTTTCTTTCTCCTGAACATCATTACTCCATTAACACTCAGCAACACTGAAAGCCAGTATAATTCACATTATACCCACCGCTGCTGAGGTTTCATCATTTGAAATACAGGAGTCTTTAATCCTGCTGTTAAAAGTTTTAATACATTTTTACTTTATGGTGTTGTTTTTGGTGCATAATTTGCAAATACATACCGTAATTTTCACAAAAATAAAACAATTTCATCCACCTTAATCAGTTAGGGGTATTTTTGTACCATTTATTGTCTCAATATTTTATACAAATTCATCTTTCCTGATCGCAGTAAAAAGGCAGGCTATTAATAAGTAATCTGAAGTATGTGAACTGCTAAATCTCAAACACATGGACAGCAAAATCAAGACCAAGGAGGACCTGGCACTCCGAGCCTCCATGCTTGTAACGATTAATCTGGCTGTTTGAGCACATTTCTGCTGTTTGGAGTAACAATCTGTTGTCTCGAAACTTGATTGGCTGAGAATCGCTCAAGTTGTCTCACAACCTGAGTGGTTGATACAGACCCAGAGACCCAAAGCTGTCTTGCAGCCCGACTGTCTGATGTAAACACATTCATAGACTGTTTTTATGCAGCAGTTTTGAGAAACGTTTCAGAAAGCCACAAATGAATGACAGGAGAGCGTGCTTGTGCAGTCCAAACATATTCGTGAACCAATTTTGACTGGCTAAACAATATTCCAGCATTTCAGTTTATCCTTTTGTGAACCTTGTTTTATTTTTTGAAGAATGCGCATTATTTAATTGCAAATTATTAAAAAAAAAAAAAAAAAGTCTATATTTAACATCTAGTTATACTGCAAGCAAAGCGCTTCCTCAAGCTGTCGAGTTGAACCGGTTGAGTATATATCTACATGTACAGTACTACCGAGTCGCATCACAGTGATAGCAAAAAAAGTTCTCGTCTAATACAATTCTGCTCTTTGGAAAAGTGGAATAAACGGTTTAACTTTGTACAGAACCGTAAAGATGTTTTATATACGTCTTAAGATCCAGAGCCATTTGGAAAAACTCAGAACAATCGTAGTTATTAAAGTACATTCAGAATGGTGACTAAGTTTCGCTCCATTAGGAAAAGCAACATGTTAAAGGTCCGAGGGCTACAGGACAATGAGGTTTTCTACAGAATTCAGCAGGATCGGTGGCACAAACATGTACAATCAATCAATCAATCAATCAATCAATCAATCAGTCAATCAACCATCGATATCATCCATATCTGGCAGGTAAACAGGAAGCTGCGTAGCTCTCGCTCTGCTGTGGTACAGTGTATTGCTTTTTGTATTTCTGTAGTTCTGGAGGCTAATATCCAATTACACGCATGCAAAAATAAAGTAAAATAAAATTAAAAAAAAATATCACCAGTTGAATCACTGTAGAGTTCTTAACGGACCAGGAACATTAATTTAAAATGATTTGTCAGAATCCTGTACAATTTATTGTCCAAAAGTGTCTCAGAGAGAGGAAGAATGAAAGAACGGAAAAAGGCAACTTCCCATGCAGTGTTTCAGAAAAACACAACGTTCGGAAAAAACAAACAAACAAACAAACAAACAAACTGCGTCCTCTGTATTGATCTCATTCTGATGTGAGTTTAGGTGCTTTCTCTAGAGCCACTGCCACAACAGCGGGCCAGGAGCCTACAGCCCAACGCTGTCGTTAAAAAAAATAAAATAATAAAATAAAATTTTTAAAAAACAAACTTGTCAAGCAGCTGTGTGTCCATTGAAAAGCCTGCTTTAAACTTGACAGAGGAAGAAAAAAAAAAAACACAATACAATAAAGAGAAAAAAAATTTCTAATGTACATATTAAATATATACACGTGCACATTAGTCATTTTACACGTCCTTCAGATATTTTTAAATTCATTTCAAGTCAGTGATGAAAAAAGAAGAAGAAGAAGAAGAAAAAAAAGTGAAATCCTTCTTAAAAGTTGAACGGAAGCATCCACATCCACGCCGTGTTGAAATACAGCTCCAGCTAAGATGCAGGTTCAAGTAATTCTCCTTCAGTATTTCATTATTACTATTTTTTATTTTTTTTGCTAATCCAGTCTTGCTCGTGTGAATATGGGAGACGTCTTGATCTGAGACTCCAGACCGAGGCTACAGGATGTCGATGGCTTGGTGTCGCTTGCCGTAGTCCACGCCGCGTTCTCCTGGAACCTCCCGGTCTTCGTCATCTGGAACAAAAGAGAACGGGAGAGAGTTTAGGGAAGGAGGACGGCAATATCTATATCTATATCTATATCCATGTACCAAAATACCGCATGTACACCAATCCGATACCGAGTACTGGGATTAAACTCAATTTCTGGCTCTACTGGGTTTTTTTTAAAATATGTACAAGTGTGTATGAATGCGTGACGCAGATGATAGTCACGTCCGATTCGGGAGATGAAGTCAAGGAGACAGCACAGTAGTGTTTCAGTCATCACACACAAAAAAAAAAAAAAAAAAGAGAGAGAGAAATGACAGAAAATAAGCAGCTCATAAAAAGTAGTGGACTAACAGGAGCTCCATGGGTCACAGTGTACACTCCACACACTCCGGCTGAAAATAACATCATACATCACTGAAAAGTCCAACACACACACACACACACACACCACTACAAGATTATTCCTTTTTTTTTTTCTAATTGCACTTCACCTTACATTTCCAGCATCTTCAGGCTACACTGCAAAATAATTATAAATCTGTACACGCCGATCAGCCGCAACACTGAACCCACTGCCAGGTGACGTGAATAACACGGATTATCTCGGGCTGGGATACATTAGGCAGCGAGTGAGCAGTCAGCTCTCGGAAGTTGATGTGCTGGATGCAGGGAAAACGGGCAAGCGTAAGGATCGGAGTGACTTTGACGAGGGCCAGAGTGTGAAGGATAGACGAGTGGGTCGGAGCGTCTCCAAAGCGCGCTGTTCCCGGTGTGCAGGGGCTAGTACCTACACTGTATCTCCTGTCACGGCAAACGTGA
>JAKKZN010000025.1:2272074-2286256 GCA_033441825.1 Pangasius elongatus
AATACAGCATTTCAGCAAAAGAACCTCATACCAACTGTGAAACATGGAGGTGGAAGTGTTATGGTTTGGGGATGCTTGGCAGAAAAATGGGGGAAAATAAAAAAAACCTGAAATCTCTCCACTGTGAACAGGAACACCAATACACCAATGAAGGGGCAGCTAATAAGAAAAAACTAAGCATTAAAGTTATTTCAAAATTGTGATTCTTGAAATCGTGCCTTTCTGAGCAATAGAGTTTGGCAGTTCTGGTTCACTGTGACTCAGGAATTAGATGGGATTACATCTGCTCAAATAAATAAATAATTTCTCACTAATTTAAAAAAAAAAAAACTTAATTTAGTCATACATCTCTCAAATCACACTCATGCATGACAGCGCAAATATTCATCTGTCCAATTTGTTTCTTTTTTCTCTCACTGCCGTCTGAATTTGATGAATTTCTGAGTAAATCGGCTCGCTGTGTTCCCAGAGCAGGTGCCAGGACGACATTGCTGCTGTGATCAATACCCCAATCTGGTCGCTGCGTACCTGGATGGCAGCCGGATCAATAACAACACGCTCCACTTTATTTAAAACTGATCTCCCCGCCGTCCACCTTTCATTAGCCTGAGCGTGTGTGTGTGTGTGTTAGGGGAAGCAGAAATCTGCTTTATTTTCAAGCAGGCACACAAGAAGACTGAGTCAGCCCAGATAATCTTCAATAAACTGGTAGAAAATAGTATAGAACAAGGGTCAAAAAGGTCAAAGGGTCACGATACCACATATAGTACCACTCTAATATCTGATAAGAGAGAATGACAAAATAAATAAATTAATAAATCCCCTGGTTGTATGACATTCTGTGAAAGAAAGAAACAGATGTAGGTCTTAGAAAATGAAATTTGGATTGAAAATTCTTCTTCCTGGTTTACTTTAAACGCCATCTAATCATGATTTTAGGCTCTGGTGTACGTCAGTCTCTGTGTTTTTAAAGCTACAGGATGTAAGATTGTGCAATAGCGCCCTCTCTGGTAGAAAAATGCTTTTGCGAGGAAACGTACTCCATAACGTGCATGTGCCGTGTCTAAGTTGTATGCTGTATAAAAACTAGTAAAATTTTATCAAGTATCAAGTAAAGGAGAAAAACCTTATTTCTTTAACAAGAGATTACGTGAGATTACGCATTACGAGATTAGGCATGGGATTATGAGAGATCTGGGTGTCTTTGAGGCTGATTAGCGTTAGCTATCTGGCTCATAGAGAGCAGAAAATATTTCTCTGTTAAGAGGTCACGGCCTGTCAGGCCCGTCAAGCATCTACGTAAAGTACACAGTGATATTATACTACAGGCTTTTCCAAAAATCAACGTTTTCTATTGCATTGATATTTGGGATAATTTATAACCTATAGACCTGTATACTGTAGATTTGTTTTGTTGCAATTTTTACAGTACTGTGTTTATAATCTGTAAAAATAGCATCTGTCATAAGGTAGGAGGCTGAGACAGATGCAGTTGAGGCTGATCTTTAATGAAAGATGTAAGGTAAGATCAGGGTGAAAAACACAGCCTATGTCAGGTGAGACACAAACAAGTGGGCATAGGCAAGACACAAAGGTCAAAAAAGTCTAGCAAAAGTCACAAAAACAGTAATTCACGGTTTGGTAAAGTTAATACACAATGAATACACACAACACACACTGAGCGTTTACTTCGCAGTGATAGTGAGTGTAAAAGTCCAATATATAATGCCTGTTATGATTAGTAACAGGAGTGCACGGTTCGAAGTCAGGTGACTGTGAGCGTGCTAAGGTGCGTGTGTCTTGGGATGTGTAGTCCATAGCGCCTGTCTGTAGCATCTGTAAAACTAGCATCTGTAAAACTAGCATCTGTAAAACTAGACGCTAAAACTACACTGTTTATTCAGTATTTTAGCCTCATATGGCTAATTAAAAAAAAAAAAACTTCTTTCCATGTTTTTTGTCATCAGAAGTTCCGATAAAAAGCATATTTCCAATAATTTTAACAAAGCAAAGTGCAATACGTTTACACTGGAGGTAAAGCTACACAATGCTAGGTAATGCTAACTAATGTTTGCTAGCTGCTCTGATCATTCTTTTTTCTTTCTTTGTTTTCATTTCTGTGGAGTTCAGGACTGTGGGCCACGGATTCTTTTCAATAACACACTTTTTCATACACTTTCCTTTAATAAATTTCTCATTAGACGTATAATTTTTTATTTCTTTCACATGCATTCTCAATTTCTATAAAGATTACCGTAATTATTCATTGTTAGTAATGATTTATATTGTAATATCACATTTAAATATGTTGCATTCTTTTGTAACACAATGTTTTGCTCATATCTGAAGTTTTAACACAAACAAAAGCCCTTGCAGCTAGTCTCACACTTTTATAGATTTTCTGAAAATTAATTGTTTATACTGAATTGATTTTTTTCCCTCTGTTATGCAGAAGTGACGAGCGAAACCTTGAACGAAGCGTTTATCGTGAGGACGATCTAGAGGTCGCGTGCACCCGCTGTTCTCGACGCTCCATTAGCCTTCTAGAGATTTTGTTTTGCTTGCTGTGCTTGTGCACAATGTTTCCCGATAACGCCGCACTAACTCGGCAGCTGTAATCACCAGGATACACACACGCACACACACACACACACACACACACACACACACACACACACACACACACCCCTCAGTGGTCAGCATCCTCTGTTTAATCACCTCCATCTAGGCCAGATTAGTGCTACTGCAATCAGGAGGTGAAAGATAAAGGAACGGTCGTTGGACCTCCTCGATGCACCCACCCAAACACACACACACACACACACACATGCACACACACACACACACACACACTGTACACTCACAATGTTTCTATCATACCTCTTCCATCAGAAAAAAAACATATTTGAGAGCGAATGTAGCCTGTGTTTCCATCAGTAGTGTCATCAGTACATCACTCTCATTCATTTTGCCATCCTCCGTCCTTTATCTCTCCATCATGAGCAGCCAGTTTACCCACAATCCTCCACGTAGTCACTGTGGAGTTAAAAATAATTCATCAAAAATCTTTACTAGAGCTGGTGTAGTTTCTCACTCTTTATATAAATCATTTTCTGGGGTAAAAAATTTTTTAAAAGATTTTAAGATTTTCACACAGTAATGTTTTCGCTATTTATCACAATCTTACATTTCTTACACATCAGTTCTATATTAATTATTTAAATTCTTTACACCACAGCACTGTCGAATTCTCCAAGGTGTTGATTAATTTTCTGTAGCAGCCGCTCTGACAGTAGCTCCAGCTGTAACATAAATCGCTGGTTTATATAAATATTAATGTGCTCATTTTAATATTAGCGTTTTTATAGTAACAGCTCTTACACTTAAGGAGAACTTTGTGCTTCATAGTGTCAAAATGACAAGCTGCGGTTTTTTTTTGGTCTTGTTAACTTGAAGATAGAGAAAAGAGAGGCTGGTGAGGGATAATGTAAGTGAGAACAGGAACTAACTTGTTGCGTGGATGTTCCACATCATCATATAGAAGTAAAAACGGATAAAAAATAGTGCAACGTGTCATTCTTTAATAAGTAAAAAAGTGTAATCGTTGGTAAATAACACACTTATTGACATGCTGTTATAGTGTTAGAGGAAAGGAGTCAACGTCTGGGCGGTAACAGTCACTGCACTTGGCATCTGTTGGTATCACAACACCACGGCGTGGATTATTTTCCTATAACAGCATGGCCTGCTGTGTGTGTTATTCCTCACTATAAAGATATCTTTAGAAACTGAAAATGAGCTCTAAATATTCCATATTCAGGTTTAGGCCACACCCACTTTCAATTCAATTCAGTTTTATTTGTATAGCGCTTTTAACAATGGACATTGTCACAAAGCAGCTTTACAGAAATAAATGGATTCACAAAAAAAATATTGTAAATATGTGAATTATCACTGTGAGTTTATCCCTAATGAGCAAGCCAGTGGCGACGATGGTGAGGAAAAACTCCCTGAGACGATATGAGGAAGAAACCTTGAGAGGAACCAGGCTCAAAAGGGAACCCATCGTCATCTGGGTGGCAGTGGATAGTGCGATTATAAATAAATAAACCCCTTCTATTATTGTGTGCTATATGGACAAATAGTGCAAATGTGCAACCAGTAAATTCATCAGTTTTCGCGGGGCAGGGCATCAGGATGGGTCAGGCAGGTCCGGAGAGCAGAAGGGGTCCGGATCACTGGCATCTCAGAAGTAGCATGTGTAGCTCGATAGAGCTACTTTCAGGTTTACATCCGAATACAGATACGGATATTTATAGTGCTAAAGAGATACAGATATGCAGGCATTGCTGTACACTTCCATTACATGTGCTGTACCATCAGTGTGTGTGTGTGTGTGTGTGTGTGTGTGTGTGTGTGTGTGTGTTTTCCCAGCAATCAGGCACTAGCAGGAGCAGGTCTCGGTACAGCCGTAGCCGTATGGTAATACATCATTTGCTCAGCATCAGAGAAACTGATTGCGAGAGTTATTTCTGACTGCATGAAAAGGTGAGACAGGTGGAGAGGGGGAGAAATATTTCAAGAAAGATGGCATGAAGAGGAGGATCGGAAGACCTTAAGCCTTTCATTTTGTTTGCCAAGTGCTCCAATTAATTTTACAGGTGCTTAAGCTTTTGGCTTGGGAGAAGAGCCATCTCTAATGTGAATAGATAGTGCGTGTGCGTGTGCGTGTGTGTGTGCGTGTGTGTGTGTGTGTGTATGTGATGGTCTTCACAGCGCTGGTCGCTCATGCACACCTGTAGCTTGCAGTTATTTATGTCTTTCTTTCTTCCCTTTGGTCCTCCTTCCCATCTACTGCCCATTTATCTCTGTCCTGCCTCTGCATATGAGTCATGCAGCAGTGCAGAGAGACATCGTACACACACACACACACACACACACACACACACACACACACACACACACACACACACACACACACACACACACGCATGCACACACACGCTGGTCACCATCCAAAAGATGGATGACAGGGAGCCAAGTTAGTGTAAAACTCAGAGCTGGACTGTTTTGTTTGTTTCCTGTTTCCGTAGTTATTTCTATTTGTATCAGCCTGCGACATTTTTAAGGAATTTATTTCGCCAAACTCTAAACATAAGAGTAACTGAACCATTTGAAGGTTTATTTTAAACAGAAGAGCACAGCAGAGCAGTTGATTTTAGTTGTGGCGACACCTCACACCTTTCGCCTTGTTAATGAGCAAGTTGTTTTCCCTAGCAGCGCGTAGCTGATGTGACATGGTGGCACAAACTACACAGCTACTTCAAGAATTTATGCAAATCCACCACGTCTTTCTTCAGCTACATCAAACACTTCAGCAGAAAGTGTGACCTGCTAGGAACAAACATCCAAAAGCTAAGAACTGTGAGGAGAAGGTGAGAGGAAAAATATCCACGGCATCATTATACAACTTAAAGCTCAACTGTTAACATCACCGGCCCCGCCCACTCTGCATCGCCACTGGTTGCTTGGATATAAGGATATAAAGGGGATAGA
Source organism: Pangasius elongatus (assembly GCA_033441825.1). Taxonomy (NCBI): domain Eukaryota; kingdom Metazoa; phylum Chordata; class Actinopteri; order Siluriformes; family Pangasiidae; genus Pangasius; species Pangasius elongatus. The sequence goes on from JAKKZN010000025.1 coordinate 2,277,631, forward strand.
TAGATAGATAGATAGATAGACAGATAGATAGATAGATAGACAGACAGACACACACACTCCTGAATACTTACTTGCACATAAGATAACTTAAAGATACAAACGAAGACACAATATAACTTAAAATGTCAGAGAAGGCTTCATGGCAATTAGCTTGGGTTAGAATCAGTGAGAGAGAGAGAGAGAGAGAGAGAGAGAGAGAGAGAGAGAGAGAGCATGAGAGAGGCAGAGAGAGCTAGAGAGACAGACAGAAAGAGATACAGAGAGAAAGAACGTGAGAGACACAGCAAGTGTCAGGGACAGACAGACAATAAACGAGAGAAAGACAGAAAGAGAAAGTGAGAGAGACAGAAAAAAGATGAATTGAAAAACAAACTGATAGAGACACAGAAAGAGAAAGACTGAGAGAAATAAAGAGAGAGAGACATAGAAGGAGGCAGAGTGAACCAGAGAAAGGGAAAGAGAGAGACAGAGACATAAAGAGAGATACAGAGAGAGAGAGGTGGTGGTGGAGCAGAGAGACAGAGAAGAAGGACATAGAAAGAGAAATACAGAGAGAAAGAGGCAGAGACAGAGAAAGTGATAGAAACAGAGAGAAACTAAGAGAAACAGAGAGAGAGAGAGAGAGAGAGAGAGAGAGAGAGAGAGAGAGAGAGAGAGAGAGAGACAGGTGATGAATAAAATCTCTGAGCAGTGTTGCATGGCTTTAACGCAATGCGAATCCCAAAGAGTTGTTTTTATTAAACTGATCAATCCTCAGTACTTAAACGTAACTGTTATATTTTTTCCAAAGCCTACACACACACACACACACACACACACACACACACACACACACACACACACACACACACACACACACACACAATGTGTTTTGCAGTTCTCTCTCCTACGCTAGGTGTTAGCGGTGGAAAAGCCAATCAGGGTGTGTTCGGTCTCGCAGCTTGGATGTAAACAACAGCTTGTGAGTTGGAAAATAACTTCCACCTGTCTGTGTAACTGTTCCTCAGAACAACACTCTCAGACAAGAGCAGAACACAAACACCAACTGATGTGCTACCGGAAAATGTAAAGATGCTTGTGTGTGTGTGTGTGTGTGTGTGTGTGTGTGTGTGTGAGAGAGAGAGAGAGAGAGGGAGCAAAGAATCAGACAGTAATACTTACTGAATAACAAGGTCTGCATCATCTAACATAACGTAAACACACACACAGAAACACTAAATAAGAAGACACAGATTCTATAAAACCTTCAATGTAAAAAAAAAAACACACACAAGTGCATATGTCCTCATGTGAACAAATCTAGCCTGTGTTTCTATCAGTACATCACTCTGATCTGTTTTTCATCCACCATCCTTCATCCCTCCATCCTGAGTGACCTGTCTCGAGGCCGTGGTGGTTAAAAAAGACAGCAGTAGCGCACTCCTGTGCTGAGATCTGCACTGCGAGCTAAAAACACTAATTACCTCCTTTTATAGCAATTAGCTGAATATAAGAGACACACGGGTCAGCTGCTGAGAGCGGTGCAGGGAGATTAATTCAGTCAGAGCTCAGGATCAGCGTTTCAGACTTCTGTAGGACGGAGGAAAGACGCCGTGTGTCAGTCTGTTTCACTGCAGGATACTCGTTAAATAAAGCAGCGGATCTGTGACACTAAACACACACACAGTCCTGTTACGCCACTACAAATACTCTGAAGTGTGCATTTCAATAAAATATCCAGCAAGCGATGTCCACAGAGAGGAGTCCTCGTGGAGTTGTAGGATTTCTGAGATCTGGGAATGTTTGTGATTTGCAATTCTTATTTCAAGCACTGTTCTCCTCATGTCAGCATATGTGGGTTTACTCCGGGTTCTCTGGTTTCCTCCCACCTCCCAAAAAAAGTGGTGAGGATCCCCAACCTTCCCAGTTTCCTGAGTGTCCCCAGCCTCCCCACTGCCCCAGTCTCCCCACTGTCCCCAGCCTCCCCACTGTCCCCAGCCTCCCCTCCTTCCCCAGCCTCCCCACTGCCCTCAGCCTCCCCACTATCCCCTGCATCCCCTCTTTCCCCAGCCTCCCCACTGCCCCAGCCTCCCCACTGCCCCAGCCTCCCCAGTGTTCCCAGCATCCCCAGTGTTCCCAGCATCCCCTCTTTCCCCAGCCTCCCCAGCCTCCCCAGCATCCCCAGTGTTCCCAGCATCCCCAGTGTTCCCAGCATCCCCAGTGTTCCCAGCATCCCCAGCCTCCCCAGTGTCCCAGTGTGTCAGTTACGCCTACGAGGTGTCCATTAAATAAGAAAATAAATCTGTCAAAGTGCTGCAATGGCAGAGGGGAGAAATGAATTGATTAAAAAAAACAAACTTGGCCCAGTTTTTCCTAAAAGCATTGTTAAGTTTAGTTCAGAGGAGAGAGAGAGAGAGAGAGAGAGAGAGAGAGAGAGAGAGAGAGAGAGCTTAATGAGATGTTCACTCTACCATTTAATGGTGATCTTCGGGAACTCAGCTCCAATGTCATGAGAAATTTCTATAGACGTGAACAAATGATGGTGATGCCGTTTGGACTTCGTTCAATTTTATACTAATGAAGTTGTAACAAAAAACATTAAAAACAACCCTAACCCTTTCATACAACAAGACTTTCTAGTAATCATATTGAACTTTTAATTAGTAGCTATTTGTGTGCAGCATTTGTAAGCGAATGTTTATATTACGACAGCTTTATGCTAGGGTTCTGTAATGTCCACGCTGTGATCTGCTTGATTTAAAATGCTAAAGTGATGAAAGCTCACCACTGCAGCTTATTATGCAGGTTACGGAAAGCAAAATCATGGAGAAAGGCTTGAGTGATAATGGGATGGGGAAAGGAGATGACCATATAATAATGAAATGAAAGATATTCTGCTGTCTCGCTCAATAATAACGATGATACTTCTTTCATATTACAATAAAAATTGCATCATAAATTCATACCAGCACAGCCCGATGCTCTATTAGAGAGTGTTATTGCAGGTCCTGTGCCTCGGTGTCTTTTCTGCTTTGCTCCAAATATGTAGTTGTCAAAGATGAATAATAACAGTCGATCATTCATACAGCTCACCCTTGATTTCCATCAGGAAGTAGCCAGGAAGATCATTTGTAACCTGCTGTATTTATTCCTTCACAATTTGCATGAAGCACCTACGACGTGAATAATGATGTACACTAATTATTAATGACACGAGTATGTCAATCAATGGGCCACACAGTTAAACACATTCTTTTAAAATAAAAAAAGGAATGAAAGTAAGAAATAAAACACGACCGGAATAATGAGAACGACAAGGCTAATTATTATAATCGGGTTTATGTCGATTATGCTGAGCGTCCGCTGTCCGAGTTCTTCTGTTACTATAGGAAGGATTGTTTGAGTGCTATGCCATACAGCCGGCACGACGGCGAGGGCTGCAGTTATAGAAAATGAATCAACACCATCTGACCGACACCTTCAGGCTTGAGAGCACTGTGGTATTTTGAAAGGCCATCTTCCCTAGCGTAAAATGGAGCGCATCATACAGTTGATGGCGGCATTCTGGATTATATAATTCGGACTAATTCACACTCAGTGCAGCGAGGTGGACATGAAGCGAGCCTGCAAGATCTGATCGATGATGCCTGGGTGTCTGGGGATCTTTTAAGTGTACACAGTTCCCCTCTGCTTCCTGCAGTGTTTCCTGCTCGGGGAAGTAAAGTCTCAGGGAGATTATGGAAAAGCTTCAAGCATTTTCACCTTCAGTTGAACGTCTCTATGTGTGTTGATGGCTGCGGGGTTGCCGTGGAGATTGGGTAGAAATGTACACTTGAGCACAGAGCGATATTTAAATTATATGACAGAGATTTATAAAGGACAAATACACAGCATGTGTCATAGCAGGAGGGCCAAGAAGAGATACTGGATTTAATGTTAGTGGACCTCTACTAGACTGAGACTGTACTGAGACTGTACTGAGACTATTCTGAGACTGTACTGAGACTGTACGAAACTATTCTGAGACTATTCTGTGACTGTACTGAGACTGTACTGATACTGTACTGAGACTATTGTGAGACTATTCTGAGACTGTACTGAGAGTATTCTGAGACTGTACTGAGACTGCACTGAGACTGTACTGAGAGTATTCTGAGACTGTACTGAGATTGTACTGAGACTGTACTGAGAGTATTCTGAGATTGTACTGAGACTGTAGTGAGACTGTACTGAAACTATTCTGAGATTGTATTGAGACTGTACTGAAACTATCCTGAGACTATTCTGAGACTGTAGTGAGACTGTACTGAAACTATTCTGCGACTGTACTGAGACTGTAGTGAGACTGCACTGATACTGTACTGAAACTATTCTGAGATTGTATTGAGACTGTACTGATACTGTACTGAAACTATTCTGAGACTGTACTGAGATTGTACTGAGATTATAAGTATACTTAGACTTTTCATAAAACACAAGCCAAAGGCAAAACAAAATCTCTCTCTCTCTCTCTCTCTCTCTCTCACACACACACACACACACACACACGCACACACACACACACACACACACGCACACACGCGCACACACACACAGAGCCAAACAAAATCCTTTAGTGTGTCAGCAGAAAAGGTTAATCAATGCAATAGCATAAAACTGAGCGATGAGGAAAGCAGTGAAAAGGCCACTATAACATATAGGCTCCTGAAATCCGTCTGGATTTCTGCTCTCTATCTGCTTCATTGTTCCTGCTCCATAAAAATCTGTATGTTTCCTCACACTATTGATAAATTCATGGGGCAGAAAATCACATCCACTACAAGGAGTGCCAGACATGGTACGAGTTTCTCTTTCGACAAATGGAAATTGACTATTCTCTATTAAAAAAAAAAATCGGTAAAAATCCATTAATAAACCACCTCGCATATTTTTGTGAGTGTTATCAAGTTTGCACGTTTTCACGAGGTTTTTATACCGTTAGCAAACCAGGGCCTTTGAGTATGATACACAAATGAAGTGTGTGGAAGTGAGATTCATGAGCAAGTGTGCGTTTATCTTTTTAATGTGAAAAATGAATACAAACGTTGAGAGAAAACGCCCACTGCAATGTCATTATTTCAGTAAAATGGACACAATATCGGGGCGTGTGACAGCTCTACAGCTCAACCAGACAGACGCTGCACTGCTGCTCAAGAGGCACTTTAGAGCTACTTTATTTTACGTCCTCTCCAATCTAAAGCGGCGAAGCTGGCGGTAGGCCTAAGTAGATTGGCAGGACGAAATCGAGTCCGTGCCAAGTCACGCTGCACAGGCAGCTAAAAAGTGTCGCTGGTTATTGCTGGAGATTCACTTTGAGAAGCTTTTTACTGAAGAACTTCAGCAAACTACCTGAGGGATGCCGTAAAATACTGAAAGTAATTTGCTCTGGAAAAAAAAAACCAAAAAAAAAAAAAAACCAGCAGATGGTGCAGATCACGCATTGCTATAAATCACTCAAATCGTAGTGCAGCCATTTTGCTGAAAATGCCTGTAGCTTCTACACACACACACACACACACACACACACACACACACACACACACACACACACACACACACATATATATATGCATTTCTTTTTTTTTTATTTTAATAAAATATATATATACTGAGAAATACCAAGCCATTGGTTTAATACATATACATATAAATAACTCAGAAAAATAAATCTGTAATTTTATAATGAAATTTATTTTTAAAATATACATAAAAAAAAATATCACAATATCCCTAATATGAACTAACTTGTACGGGGAAGGACTGTCTCAGTTTTAGAGATGTTGCTTACGTGGAAATCGAATTATTGGCCAGTATTAAAAGGTTAAGCTTAAATCGTTAAGTAATAAATAAAGTAATAAAAAAACTCAGGGGTGTGCTGTTGTAGGAAAATAATCAACAGTGGACTGGTGTGATGAAACAGATTGACTGTTATCATCTAAAAGCTGATCATTTTCTGAAATGTTTTATTCCTCTTATACCTCAGCAGTTTGCCAACAAATTACAGATTTTTAGCCGCTATAAACAGTCGCTCCCTCTTGTCATGTAACGGAGAAACTGCGAAGCATAAACTCCTCTGGCCTGAAGATGTCGGGAAACTTTCCAAAACGGAAAAGCTACAGCTTTCACCTCCGACTGTTACGAAGCACTGACACTGGAGACTCCTTCCATAAATGTTAAACATCTCCTCTTTATTTATTTTTTTTTAATTGTAGATTTTGAAAAGCCATAAAGGGTCTATTATTTTGCCGGTCCAGACGCAGTCACAGCCTGAGCATTACTCTAAGCCCATTTAATCAGAATTAATTGGAGTGCTCTTAAACAAATCACAAGACAGCTTAAGCAAGCGCTCACAACAGAAAACCACTCATCCATCTGAAGCAGTGTGGAAAAACGGAAAGCGCTAACGGTACAGTGCAACAGCGGAGGCATTACGAAAAGCACAGGTGGACAGAAATGTTTTTAGCGCGTACTCACACTGGAGTGGTCAGAGTGTGTGTGTGTGTGTGTGTGTGTGTGTGTGTGTGTGTGTGTGTGTGTATCTGACATCGCCTAGGAGTTTGGTTCACCAACAAGCCGAACCAATCCAGACTCCTGCTAATATTCCTGAGGCGGATATATGAATGTGGTTTAAAATTCAGCAGTGTCATTAAACCTTCCGCTTATAGCTTTAATATTTCACCAGGAGGAAGATGTGTTTGTCAGCAGATGGTTTCAGAGACGCCTCGCTCTTCTCCCACGCCCTGCTTCCCTCATTCATTATGCAGAAAACTACTAATATACAATCTCTATATTCACACTCGGATCAATAAGGTCAAGCAACAGTGTTCTTCTAGCTGTATAGTGGGAATTATAACACACACACACACACACACACACACACATAGGGCAGAATGCTGTACAAAACACGAACTGAAAGGAAGGATGATAGTATGTCAGTGTAACCGCACATTACGTTTTTATATTATATTATATTATATTATAGTATATATATTATTATATTAATGTTGCTAACTTTACATCTATACTGTTGTGTGTATCGTTCTCTTAACTTTTACAACCCCACTCTCTTTTACAGCAAGTTTTTACTTCCTCTCTGTCTAGGCACTAAACTTTAAAACTCCAGGAGGCGGTTGTTCTAAGGTACATAAATAGAGGATGTCGCAATTTAATAATAATTATTAGCACACATTTGACGCCAGGAATTAGTGAAAAATAAACTGTAACAAGTGGTGAGTGATGAATATGGGGCAATGATGATAAAGAATACGTGTTTGTCTGCTTGTGTTAAATTTATAGCCCCAAAATATGTAAAACAAAATGTGTAAAACAAAATATGCAAAACAAAATGTGTAAAACAAAATGTGCAAAATAAAATAACACAGAAACAGAGTTAATGCAACGCGTGAATATTTTCATTCCATCCGCTAATGGTTATTACCCAATTTCTTTAAGGGTGCAATAGTCGATTTCTTTTCTTACTTGTATAAATAGCCTGAAAAATGTGTAGAACATGATTAAAAAAATAAGGATTTAAGCCACGCCTTAAGCATTAAAGCGAGAGCATTATGCAGATGAGGAAACCCATTTGGAAAACTGACTTTCCGGTCCAGAATGCTTGTTTGGGCTTGGATAGTCCTCCTGTTAGTCATTTTATTAGATTGGATTAGATTAGATTAGATTCAACTTTATTGTCATTGTTCAAAGTACATGTACGAAGCCAATGAAGTGCAGTTAGCATCTAAGCAGAAGTGCATAAGTGGCATATTTACAATAAATGACAAGGTGATATGTACTGGGAAATGGATGACTTATGTACATATATGTATATATATATATATATATCCTAACAATTAGAGAACTAATCCTGAAAAAAAAAACAGACTAATCTTAGCTAATGCACATTTAATAGCAAATAACACACACACTGCTGATTAGACTTGTGAGGTATAATGATATTATCGTCTGTACACGATAATATGTTGCCACGACAGCCAGTGACGGTTATCTCTGATTATATCACATTACCAGAGAGGCTAACTTTTATGCATGTTGCGTAGCAGCTCCTCCAAAACATCGGAGTTTGTTTGTACGAGTTATCACTCGACTGTACAGCTGATAATCTTATTAAACACCTCTGTACTCTTCTCAGCTCATGCAGTGGAAATGCTCGCGTTCCTGTCTTTATTCAGCTAACAGTTCTGGACAATTAAATCATTTATCATGATTTTAAAATGAAAATTCAAGGGAAAAAGTCAATATAGCACAACTGTACTGCCAATCGAAATGTTCCTGATCATGTGGATGTTTTTTTTTTTTTATCTTGTTTTATTACAATTTACAATAATTTATTTAGCTTTTTTTTTAAGTCAGTTTTTTTAAAACCTGGTTTACTCACTAATACTTGCCATAAAGAAGCTTCTGCCTTCACTACCAGGAAGTGTACGCTCATTACTCTCTAAAAGTGCGATTTACATAAAAGAATTTAATTTACTGTAACATCATTTCATACATCTAATATTTAAATTTTGCCCTCTTCAAAATGTGAACCCTGTGAGCAGAAACGCTGAAGCACTGAAAACTCTACAGTTCAATTCACTCCACCACAAAC
>JAKKZN010000025.1:2335861-2346107 GCA_033441825.1 Pangasius elongatus
TATAGAAGGAAAAACTTTGTAGTGGGGTTCATAGGACCTTTGATGGTTTCTCCAGAGGGACAACCACAGAACCACAAAGAGTTTTACATTTTTAAGAGTGTATGGCCAGAGGAAAAGTCTGAATTTTTATTCATTTATTTATTTGTTTGTTTGTTTATTTATTTTTGTTTCCAACACAATGCAGATTTAGCTCAATGTATTTAGCTTTACAATTTAGCTCAATGCAAATCACATGGTTTTGGCAAAACTGGCACAAAATATAAATGTCAAAATGTCATTACTTTCTTGCAGAACTCGCTGCATCACATTTCCGTGTACTGTATCTGCAGCTTTTATTTTTCAGACCGTCTAAGTTGAACCGCCAATCACTGAGCAGTTTCATGCTAATATAAATAACCTGTTGATATGTTTTGCATTTAGTTCTAACATCAGAATAAAAGCTAACATCTGACCCTTATTGGAAAAGTCAAGCATTTTCATTTGTTTATTCAAAATTAAGCAATCCTTGAAGAAACATGGTATGAGAAATCAAGATTTTTTTCAAAGACTTTTAAGCTTGTGTGTGGAAACTATAACAGGACATATAAAGAGAAAAAGACAGCACTGTGCCAGTTTCCTGTAAATCATTTTTGGACTGGGTTGAATAGAGCAAAACAGACAGATAGCTTTTATAATGTTAAGTCATAAATACATCATGATGTGGACAGAGATGATGCTCGAGGCAAAGCCTAGCAGATCATGATTGTTTGGAGCTGATGGATCTTACTGATCTTCCCCTGCTATTTACCATCGTAATAAATTGCATTAGAAAGGGCTCAGAGTGAAGGACAGAGGCAGCAGTGAGGTGGATGGATTACAGCTTCTCTGCTCTTTTCGAAATGCAGAATTGCCATGGTATTGCCACAATAAGTCCTGTAATATAATATAACACCGTTTCCAAACTGCTCCAGAAGCCTTGAGTGCAGATCATCATAGGCTTCTGATAAGGCACATAATTCATATTTTAATTAATAGCGATGTGGAATTGAGCCTCTGAGGGCAGTAGGGCTCGATTCATCAGGCTTATCTCCAAACTGAGAGATGCCACATGCATAATTCTGCAGTGTCTTTCTCTCTCTCTCTCGTTCTCTCAGACAGACGCTCCCACAGGTTCAGAGGCACGAATGCCAGCGCAGTTGGCAGACGAGCACCCACTGCTGATCGAATGAGTCAGCATACACACACGCACACACACACACACCATCATTTCTCACACGAGCTAAGATTTAAAGCCCACTCTTCGGAAAATTAAATCTGTTCCCTGAACCCTTTCTCTGTCTGCTAGATCAGAGGTGGCGCAGTTTTGACTCCAGATGGCTAGAGTTCTGTAAACATAACTGCAGTTTTTGGAAATAACTTATATCTCGTTGAGGTCAAAGTTACAGAACATAGCACAGCACATTTTTCCAAAATTACTTCAGACTTCAATTTCTGCATGAACTTGAAAATATTATAAAGATGTATATACATGCTGTGGCAGTTGCTCTGGCTAACCATCAGGTGCCCATTTACTAGGACCAAATACACAAAATACAAAAGATACAAAATATGTATTTAAAATTACAGTAATATAACAGGGACTAATCATAACTGGGGTACTCAAGTCTCTAATTTACTGACTTGTAAGATGACTCAGACATCAATTCAATTCAATTCAGTTTGATTTGTATAGCGCTTTTAACAATGGACATTGTCACAAAGCAGCTTCACAGAAATAAATGGATTCACAAAAAATATATTGTAAATATGTGAATTTATGCCTAAGGAGCGAGCCAGTGGCGACGGTGGCGAGGAAAAACTCCCTGAGATGATATGAGGAAGAAACCTTGAGAGGAACCATCCTCAAAAGGGAACCCATCCTCATCTGGGTGCAACGAATAGTGCGATTATAAATAAACCCCTTCTATTATTGTGTACTATATGGACCAATAGTTCAATTGTGCAACTTGTACAGTGGGACTTAAATTTAGACTGAGAGACTACAGTTTGGGAATCTGGTCTTGACTCGGACTGAATGGCTTTGGAATGTGGACTCAATTCTGACTTCTTGATTTAGCACTTACTTTTACATTTACAGCATTTGCTAGACATCGCTTCTCCTAAAAACAAAGCTTCAGGCTAGTATAATTTGCACTGTACAGTTTAAGACTCTGGTCTCAACTCTGACTCCATGGCTTGGGGGTCTGGACTCTACTCAGGTTTTCTTTCAGGATCACTTCTGATGTGAACTCTATAGTTTGGGAATCCAGTCTCGATCATGACTCTACAGCTAGAAACACTGCTCTAGACTCAAATTCTATGGCTTGGAACTCTGGACTCGACCAACTCAGACTCTATGGCTTGAGAGTCTGGTTTAGACTTAGACTCTAAAGCTTGGGACTCATCTCGACTTGCATTATACAGCCTGGGATGCTGGGTTCGATTCAGACTATATGGCTTGAGACACTGGTCTAGACTCAGAATCTATGGTTCAGAACTTTTTCAGAAAATTTCTGAACCATAGATCCAAGTCCAGCACAGAAGCCAGAGTAGGCTTGGGACTCGACCTAATCTATACAGCTTGTGAAGCTGGACTTGATTCAGACTCTATGGCTCAGAACCCTCATCTTAACCTGGCGTATAAAGCTTGGGACTTCAGTTCATACTGAATGGTTTGGGACTCTGGATTTGACTCACACTCTATAGCTTTGGACTCTGGACTTGATTCAAACTCTATGACTTGGAACTCTGGACTCGACTTGCACTCTATGGCTTGGGACCTGAACTATACAGCTTGGGATTCTGGATTGATTCACACGCTATGGCTTAGGACTGTCATCTCCACCTGGAATATATGGCTTGGCACTCTTGACTCGACTCGGACTAAAAACTCTGGACCTGACTTAGACTCTACAATTTGCAACTCCGATCTCAACTCTGGCTTGAGCCTCTGGATTCCACTTGGACTGTATGGTTTCAGACTCTCATCTAGACTCTGACTCAATGGTTCAGGACTCTCAGCTCAATCTAGATTATATAGCTTACATAGCTCTCTGGCTTGGGACTCAACCTGGAGATGAGAGATATTGCACAGTAGCACTGGAGTGTCAGCTTTTACTCCATGGCTAGAAAATCTTGACCCAGTGGCTTGGGCTTCTGGTCTCAGTATGGACCTTGGACTCAGTGGAAAACCCTTGACCTGACTTATGAAAATGAACTCGTGAACAAGCCTGAAGCTAATGTTATAATATCTGAAATTGATCTATTTACAGAAACCGAAATCACCTGGCAAATGTCATAAAAGAGCTGATGCACAATATACTGTATCCTGTCACTGCTCAGATGTAAAGTCTTACAATGACTTGATTAGCTCATGTTCTGAAAAATTCTCTTTGAGCTCTCTGAATAAAGCTTTAAGTCTGATCTGACATACCATTTCCCAGCATACAACTGTTTTGTATTATGCACTGATTACAACACTATTTAAGCTGTTTGTCTTTGGCCTCTTCGCAAAGTTTATTTTTTTGCTCGATGTTCTGAGTGATTACTTCTATGCCCTGTATCTGTTTTTTTAAACTCATCTTTCAGATCTCTTTCTGTTTTCCATCTGGCATTGGGAAATCATGGCCTATTTTGTGACTCTTGCACTTGGACCTCTTACTTTGTCTTGTCTTTGCCAAAGCCCTGGGATATGTCTGAGACGAGCGTCCTGAGTGATGTTGTACGCTACAGGCTACAACAGCAGCTGGCTGGACGTGTGCTGAGGTCAGAAAGAGGTCACTGTTTTGGCCGTCAGTCTGAATATGCAGCTCACACTCACAGACAGCTAATTACGTACTTGAGAACAATGTTCACTTGCACTCAGACACACACTTGGTCTATAGTGAACCTCTTGGCTGGTGCAAAGCCTGAAGAAGCACATTACAGGGTAAAAGACAATTGAGGATTAAACCCGGGCTTAGAAAGGGATTATAGTAATGGAACAGTGGGTCTGTAATCGCAACTGGAGCACTGAGCTGAAAACACATAGCCTAGACTTACAGCAAAAAATGTACATGGTGTATGGAGTTTCTGCCACAACATACGAAAAAAAATATTAATCATAATTAATAATGAAAGACACACTCAGAAAGACTTAGAAAAAGAGAATTCGTTTTCATATTAAAACTCGGCAATAAATAGATGTGAATAAAGCAGTCCAATGAGGCATTATTATTCGACCTTCTCTATATGTATATTCAGCTATAACTTCTTTCACTTAAATAATAAACTATTCACAAATAGCTTTAACCACAACAGGTCAGCATATCCAGCCTGTATCTTGATGTATCTGAAATGATTATTCTTGGGAGTGAGAATTTTAAAATATTTTCTACTTCCTACTTAAACTATGTCCTAACGGGTCCCTGGTGATCTAGCGGCTAAGGCTCCTGCGCTCCTGCCACCATGGCCTGGGCTTGATTCCTGGGCACGGAGCCAACGCAGCCACTGGGAGTGTACTCTCAGTGCCAGTCCAAAGCCTGGATAAAACAGGAGGGTTGTGTCAGGAAGGGCATCCAGCATAAAACCCGTGCCAAATCGAAACGTGCGGACCAGTGGTCTGCTGTGGCGACCCCTAATGGGAGCAGCTGGAACAACAACTATGTCCTAATCTTTGGTTAACATATATTAAGAAGGAAAAAAAAAATCATATGATTTCTATTGAATAGTTTCACGATGCAGATAAATCGCCAATTATTTCTTTCTGTTGTATAAATATGGCTTGGCTTGGCTACTTCCTTCATAGAAAGTAGCCAAGCCAAGCCATATTTGGCATCTTGGCTACTTCAGGATAGACAAAAATGCAGTCCTAGTTCTTAAATCTTCTCTTAATCTGCGTGTTTTAATTTTCATGGATGGCTTTTCAGTTATGCATGACACGAACAACAAACGACACACGTCATTTCATCATCAGGGCTGTTCAATTTTAGAAATTTTGGAAGCGACTCCTATTTCATGACCCCGTACACCAGAAACGGATCGATGAGATGATGTTTCAAACATGGATATGAAATGGCTGTTAAACTCTGACAGTATAAAAAAAAAATTTCCAGCCTCCATCTTGCTGTTGGAGATACTAATAAAGAGATGACTATTCAGTATATCTTTTGCATATACTGATAAGTATACAGTGTTTTTTTTTTTTCTTTACTGGTAAAATGTTCATTATTATGACAACACATTACCTTTTGGAACAAAGAAAAAGATAACAGACTGGACGTTTTTTTCACACAAGTACTGTTGATACTTAAATACAATGAATTCTCAATTCAGATTCACATTACTCATTTATTATGTTAATAAATTACAGGTTTATGTTAATGCTCTCATTCTAATAAGTTACTAATCACTGGTAAGGTGAAGCTTTCCGTAAGGATGCATTTATTTTACATTTTTGGAAGGAGTCTCCAGTGTCAGCGCTTTGTAGCACTCAGAGCTAAAGATGTAACTGTAAGGAGTTTACCCTTTGCGGTTTCTCTGTGACATGACAAGCTACATTTAAAAAAAAAATTATTATTAAGTTCAAGAGAAAGAAAAAAGAGAGTGGTGAAGGAACGAGTGTTTATACCTGCTACAACATAAGTCCGAACAGGAACTAATGTGTTTCATGTTCCACAACATTAAATGTAGCTATTAACGGAGAAAAATATGATGATGAATGGAAAAGTAATCGTTAAGAGATTTCTGTGGTATGGGAGAGGAATGAAACACTTTGGGACATGCTGCTATTGAGATATAATCCATTTCGGAGTAACAACAATAACTCACTTCGTTTTTTTTCCTATAACAGTACACTCTGTTGAAGTGAAGTGACTTGTGGCCAAGTGTGGTGACCCATACTCGGAATTTGCATTTATCCCATCCAAGTGAACACACACACACCCGTGAACACACACCCGGAGCAGTGGGCAGCCATTTTAGCTGTGGCACCCGGGGAGCAGTNCCCCCACCTACAATCCCTGCCGGACCTGAGACTCCAACCCACGACCTTCAGGTTCACCTTCGGGTTACAAGTCCGACTCTCGAACCATTAGGCCACGACTGCCCCAAAAAAGCTTACAGCACCCGGGATTCCCAGGCGGTCTCCCATCCAAGTAGTAACCAGGCCCGACTCTGTGCTTAGCTTCCGAGATCATGCGAGATCAAGCGTTCTCAGAGTGGTATGGCCGTAAGCATAAGTGTGTTTTATTCTTTGCATAATATCAGAAACTGTTACACGAGTACTTTAAACGAGGGTTACTATAACTTCTACTAAATCATTTCCATGTATGGTATTTTCACTTTTGCTTAAAATGTGTTTGCTATTGGGTACGCCAGATTCAATTAAAGAAAGCCATAAAGAGACGATTCGGTTATATTTCAGCTCCAAAGGGAGGCAGAAGAACTAAAACTAAACATTCATTCTTTTTGTCTCTCAGCCTCCAGTGCCTCACTCATTCATTTGCAATGTGACGGGACTCGGTTCAGTACCATTAAAGTCATCTGTCTTGCCTATATCACTTAAAGCAGCTGTAATCGCTCAGCCAGAGCTAAGAAGCAAAGCTCGTCTGTCTGAATTAAGCACTCTGTCTATTATTTCCCGTGATGTTAGGCTTCTCCAGTAACCCGGCTAACATTGCTAGCGGGAAAGACGTTAATTTATATAGGAACGTCATATGTTTTAGATTAGCACTGTGGCAGTGATCTCACCGGACTTCCTCTTCCATTCATATCAACACACGCTGTCTCATTGGTGCAAAAATTGTAAAAAAATTCACACAAGTTAATTCATGAAAAGCTGTGTATTAAGCTGTGTAATCTTTTATGTCTCCGGTGTGTGTGTGTGTGTGTTTCTTCCCCGGTGAGACTAACTGCAAGTGTTATTTACGTTCATTTCAAATAATATGGCTTGTAGAGGAGGACTGGAAAGCCTCAGTGATTTCATGTTGCTTGATGAGTGCTCAAGTTAATTTTCAAGGTGCTTCAGATCTTGACTTGGCTGAAGAGCCGTCTCTTAAGGATGCTTCATGTTCACCTGCGGCTCGTGATTTGGTAATACACACTGCTGTAAGATCCAGACCTTGAACAATGCTGAGAAAAATCTGGAATGCTTATGTATAGTAATATATGATGAGGAAAATTATTAGTCACAGAGGATCCCAAAGCCTTTAGATGACAATAAGATGAATAAAGACCATGGCAACTAAAATACAGAATATGTGCATTCATTTTTCTCTTTCGCTTGGACATAATGGAAAATATAAATGTGAAAAGAGATCACTCAAGGGAAATCTCAAACACATTGTATCAAGTTCATTCAAGTATGCAAATTTTAAGACAAGCATAATAAAGAGATGTACGGTTTACTTTTGATATATTATCATATTTGTTTCCAAAAATACGTTTTATGCTAAATCTTCGCTTAAGTCGTGTTCAGACAGGCGATGACTTAAGTCCTAAGGTTTTGTTAATATTTACTCAGGGGAAAATTCCTTGTATTTCGAGTCAGGCTGCTTTGTGCAGCTGCTTAATTCAGATTGTTCAAATCACCTGCGTGTAGTTCATGCCTCAGAGATTTCCAGATTCTTGAGTAAAAGCATCTGAGACAGGGTTTTCCACTAATGTCTAGACCACTGACTTTAAACACAAGCACTTAAACTATTAGGAGAGAAAATGCAGGTCATGTTGGTTTTTTTTTTCCTTTGCTGTCAAATGTAATATGACATAAAAAAAAAAGCAAGAGACAATGAAAATTAAATCTAAAAGGAGTCTAGTATATTGCTAATATATTGCTGTATGACTAATCTTAGTGGTAATTATCACACTAATCACTGGTTTAATTTAACAAAATGGCTTCCACACTCATTATCCAGCACATCCTTTTTTTTTTTTTTTTTTTTTTTGCATTTTATTTTGTGCATTGTTGATGTTCATATTTAAAACATGATGGTATTCCTCTCTCAGTTTTGACTTCTTTAATCTCAGAAAATGTGAATTTTTTTTTTGTCTCATTCTCAGCAATATTATGAAAATTTTGTGATTTAAATAAACCATAAGCGGGAACCATTACGAAGTCACCTGAGATACTGAAGCGAATCTTTTTCCTCTCGCAGCTGGTCCAGGCATGGTTTTGCGGCTTGGTTTCAGCCAACATCTTGTGGAAAATAACTTCATCCTCCCTGCTGAGCTGTTCTTCTATTAAAAAAACACAACAACTCAGGCTGATCACATACTGCTGCTGAAAACACAACTGAACTGTTTTCAAGTCATTGATTGACTCATAACCAGACTAAATGTGTTTTTAATCATTTGTGATGTTTCAGCCGTGTGTGTGCGTTAGTTAAAACAGCACTTAAATATGTCCTTGAGAACGTCTCGGAACAAACACGAGATATCCATCAACATGAGAAATGCATCCCTCCATCCTGAGCTGTCTGTATGGAGGACATGGTGGTAGAAGCGGTGCACTGCTGAACTCCGCCGAGACTCGGGCATCAGGGCTGAGAGTTCAAACCACAATTTAGCTCTGTTTATGAGCAATTAGCTCATAGATTTTAATGGACGTGTGGGTGAGCCTCCGGGAAAACCATTTGCTATAAGAGACACTGAGACTTAAGGCTGATTTATACTTGCAGTTATCTATTGTATGTGTACACAAGATGGCCACCACGCCTATCCTGCAGTCATTTGGTGCATCACTTTCTCAGAAATTAATGTGAGGCATCCGCATGGTGCCATACCAAGCTAAATAATGGAAGCAGTATAGCACCATGTGACACTGGGTCCCTAACTGAAGAAACAAACAACGTTGAGTCTCAAATCATATACCCATGATGTGCTATTCTAGATGGTTGTTAAGTACTAACGCTGACGGCTTTCCTGTTACAGTTAGTGTTTGAGTTATAAAGAGAAACGGAGCTCGTCAGTCTGTTTAACACGGCCGTGCATGAAATCGCAAAACATTTGAGTTCGACTTGGAAACCAGATGGACACGGATGTTTTGGCTCTGACGTGCATTCTGGTGGATGCTGATATTAATCCTCCAGATTTACAAAAGATACCCAAGCGAGTATGTGAACAATGCTGCGTGCACACATCTGCGTGTGGTGAAAGTAAATATGTCTTTCATTTCTACAATAAAAGATGGTGTTCAGGCCAGTACTGAACTATAAACACAGGATAGAGAGCAGACCTGGGAGGCGTTAGCTCTGCTTCTTAAATATTAATTCTAAATACTAAATTTCCACCAAAAACTAGATGCTCTGAGTGATCGTGAGCTACAACCTAGCCTGTAATCAAGTAACATAGCTAGCCTCTGCTGACGGAAACTACTCATACTTCTACTTCTAATTAGCTAATTTAGCTAGCTAACTACTCAGGAAAGCTATTGAAATTATTAAAAAACTATTTAATGAAAAAATTATTCAATCTCAATAAATATTTTTATTAGTTCTGTTAAGATTTTTTTTTACTCTAAATGTATTTATGACTGCCAAACAATTTTGATAATTAAAGATAATTAAAATGAGTATAAAGTAATAACTTTAATTCCAAAACACTCTCCTCCTCCACTAATGTGGCTCATCAGCTCATCATGTCATAATAGACAAAGGAAAATGTCAGTCCATGGCAGTAATACAAACAGAGTTTAAATGAATGAATGAATGAATGAATGAATGAATGAATGGCATGATGGTGCAGTAGGTCGCGTTGCTGCTTCACAGCTCTCTGGTTCGATCCTGAGCTTGGGTTACTCTCTGTTCCTGCTGTGTCATTGTCCACCAACCTCCCAAAAAAACATTCCAGTAGATGCACTGGCTATGCTAAAAGATCTCTGAAGGTGTGAACGAGTGTGCGCAGGGTTGTGATGGGCGCGTGTCCAATCCAGGGTGTCTTCACGCCTCACACCCAGTGCTCCCAGGATAGACTCCAGATCCACCGTGACCCTGATCAGGATGAAGCAGTTACTGAAGATCAATTTAATTCATCAGTAAATTGATTGATTGATTGATTTATTGATTGATTGATTGATTGATTGTAGAAGTAGGTGAATATTGTCGTAGCAAGTAATTAAGATCAAAGATCACTCTGGAGAGCAGAGGTTTGAGGCCATAGACTTTATTCTTTCAAGAATCCAGCAGTTCTCTGCAGAGAAAAGCTACCCAAATCTTCAGAAGGACATTCTTATAAGCGTTTACATGAAAAAAAA
>JAKKZN010000025.1:2528746-2544642 GCA_033441825.1 Pangasius elongatus
CTTGAAATGATCCTGATTCTTTCGGTAGATGAATTTCCTTCTCTTCAGAAATAAAACTGCTTAAAATAAGCAAGATTATCTGGCAATAAAACGAGACTATTTCAACCTCGAAATGAATAAAAAAATAAAAATGAGAAATAGGCCTAATAGTCGTATATTTGTTTTTCCTAATCTCAGAATGAGAAATATGAGATAAATCTTGTCTTGTTTTTTTTGGGGGGGAGGGGGGTTTTCTTTCTTTTTTTCTTTTCTTTCTTTCTTTTTTTTTTTTTGCAGTGATGCCTTCCAGATCTTGCATTTGCGAGGCTCCAAACTGTCCAAACTGTCTCACTGGAGAAAATATTCCTACTAAGGAAGGAGTTGTGAATTAGCGTCTTAAAATTCCACCAGGCATAATATTAAAATGATGTAAAAATAAATAAAATAAATAAATAAACAAGGTATTGATACGATTCGGATTGAATCCATCCTCATTTATTCGTAATTAGGCTGATGAATAATGTCAAGTCCAGAAGCATTTATTATTTAAGACAAAAAATAAAAAAATAAAAAATCTGGGATGCTTTTAACTTCTCAGTTTCATAACTTTTTTTATATTTTACATATATAAATAATAATATAAAGTTTGTTCACGCATAAAATCCAGTCCAAAGTGCTTTACAGAAATGAAATCCAGACTATAACAAGGGAATGAATAAAAACACGCAGGTATAAAATGGAAGAAAATGTATTTCAAGGTGAAATATGGACTGGTGATCATAAAAAAGAAGGTTTACAAGTTAGAAATAAAATAAAATAAAATAAAATAAAATGAAAGGAAATGTATTTTAATGGGAATATAATACTGATTGGTGATAATAATTTAAAAAAAAAGGTTCACAAGCAAGAAAGAAATCAGATATAAAAACAAACAAAATAAATTTATTTATTTTTTAAAAATTAAAATAAAATAAAATAAATTAAATGACATCAAATTAAAGGAAATATAAGGTAAGAGGAATACTGACTGGTGATCATAAAGAAGCTAAGAAAAAAAAACATTTTAAAATAAAATTAAAATAAAGAGAAAGGAAAGGAAATGTATTTTAAGGTCCGTGTCATACGGTAATCCTGGTGATCATAAAAATAAAATAAAATAAAATAATACTGTATAAAATGAAAGGAAACCTATTTCAAGGTGTGTAGTACTGATCATGAAAAAGAAGGTCTACGAGTCAGAGAGAAAGAAAAAATGAAAACGAAGTTGAAATAATAAAAATGGATACCAAACTTTTACCATTTGCACTGAGATTATGACACGTTACACTAAAGTGGTAAATTTAATAAGAACAGAGTTGAAAGTAAACTCGATGACGTAAACCCCAACATGTGCCATGTTCTTTGCTGCACCTCCACACACACACACACACACACACCCAGATGAATCATAAATCAGGTTGTATTTGTAGGCCTCCATGTTGAAAGGCCAAGCGATAATTATAGTAACAGTGAAGTGTGGAGTGCATGTGAGGTCGCAGTGAGATCAGACAAACGGATTCACGTGTCAGAGTACACGTCCTACCCTTGAGACGATCAGACATACGTAGCACTTATTCTGTCTGTCTTGTTTCTGCGTCTACCTGCACTTCTACCTGTCTCAGAGCGACGCTGACATCAGCGGGTCACTGATTAACTAATGTACCGCTGGGGCGGCTGCACATCTGAACCGTAGCCTCAGCAGTGGGAATTTACCCTGCTATTGATTCAGCACTTTATTATCTCGCCTATATTGGCTCGTTCGCATTTCCAGCTGGCAGCAGTGACACAGAATCTACAGCCTTGAACATGTCGGTGACTTCGTCCAAAGCAAAGCACCGAATTTATTGCATGCAGGCAAAAAAAAAAAAAAAAAAGGGTTTGCGAGCCCTTTGGAATGATCACGGCTCGTCGTTTCTGCATGAACGGCTACTAAAATGTTATCTGAGCTTCATCTGAGGCCATGATAATGAATAGAGACAGCTTTATTGAACATTGCCGTGATAAAGATATGCAATAAAGCTTGGGAGGAGAACTAGCCTAACTCCAAGCACCGATTTCATTCTTCGACACGAGTTCTCATCTCCTTTTCCAGCTGTTCTTGGAGACTTTTTTCACCTTCCACATTTTTTACAGTTGATTAACTGAAGGCCTGAGTATTCGCCCAAACAAGTGGAAAACATGTATAAATCTAAATCCTTATAATAAATGATTCAATTATAAAAAAACAAAACAAAACAAAAAAAAACACTTCCGGGAAAAAAATCACTAATCACTTAAAGGATGTAAAAAATGAGGATGCCTCCGTCACCAACAAGTCTGGTCCTTCTTGTGACTAATTTGTATGCCTCAGATACTCTTAAAACATACACTATGTGGCCAAAAGTATGTGGACACCTGATCAATCACACTCATATGTGCTTGTTGAACATCCCATTCCAGATTTAGTCCTCCTTTACTGTTATAATAAGCTCCACTCTCCTGCGAAGTCTTTCCGCTAGATGTTGGAGCGTGGCTGTGGGGATTCGTGTTCATTCAGCTACAGGAGCATTAGTGAGATCAGGCGCTGATGTTGGTGAGGAGGTCTGGGGTNAAAGGTGTTCAGTGGGGTTGAGGTCAGGGCTCTGTGCAGGACACTCGAGTTCTTCCACTCCGACCTTCACTCACCATGTCTTCATGGAGCTCGCTTTGTGCACAGGGGCGTCATCATGCTGGAACGGGTCCACAAACTTTTGACCATAGACTGTACGTCAAACAGGAAGGAAGCTACTGAAGGAAAACTATTTCAGACATTTGACCTTGCTGTGACCTCAAGCGGTGGACCTCTACTGTTTACTTAACACCTAAAAACAGACTTGTAGCTTGAGAATTAGCGCGCTTGCCGCAAGAGCTGTCATCGAATTGAAATATCTCAAACCTCATTTAATAAAGAAAAGGAAGATAAAATTACTTTTACCCTAGTAGGTGTCAAAAGCCTCAGTACACTCCATAAAAATAAGTTTGGATCAATGGTCAATGGTTCTACATTGGAAGAGTTTAGTTAGTGACCTGCTGTTAAAGTCTGGATTTTGATTGGTCAGAAGGTGGGGAGATGTTTATTTAAGCATTTATGGAATTGTGGACATTTATGGACATTTATGGACTCCTGTTTTACCCCCATTCAATTCAAGCGCTGTTTATAGTTCAGGAACTACTAAAACCTTTGTTATTGGCAATAACCTCAACCAGCAGCTGATCTCAAATGATTTCAAGTAAAGAAATATTGAATATTATCTAATAATTCTCATTGAGGGATTATGATAAGACAAATATTTGATTATTAAGCCCATTGAAAGATATTTGTAGTTACACCAAACTTGAAACTTGTCTTGTAAAGCCTTTATTGTTGGGTTTATTGCACTGAAGAATGCATTCATGGAGAAAAATGCAGTCAGTGAAGTCACTAAATGCCATTCCAGAGAGTCGCGTTCATATCTAGTGGGACAGATTGGACATAGAAATTCCAAGAAAGCCAAATCAAAATGTGTTACATTATCTGAGAAAACTTAACCCAATCATACAGAACCGAAGAAGATACCCTTTTCCACTCACAAGTGCTTTTGAAGGAGTCTGACCAACATCAGATATTTAACATCAAACATCCAATCTAAAGGTCTGGCTTTGTGCAAACAGCTGAGAGGGAGAGGAATGGAGATACGAGACTGGTGAAGTTCATCGTGTTCTTTCTCTTTCTGCTGTGCTGGGAAACCTTGATACGTCACACGTCTTTATCTCGCTGAACAGATTAACATGCTGAACTGAACCTGCACGCACACACTCTCTCTCTCTCTCTCTCTCTCTCTCTCTCTCTCTCTCTCACACACACACACACACACACACACGCACAAACCTATTAGCTGTTCTCACAGTTTATCAGACTCTCTACTCACCTCCAGATCTCCTTTCGCTATTTATGATCGCAATTTGTTATTTCTGCTGTAAAGTATTAGAAATTAAACTAAACATGCAATGGCATAACGTATTGCTCATGTGATTTAAGAGCACAAAGATGGATAGCAACCAAAAATCACAGACGCACACGCTGCGAGAGGAGTCATGATTGAACACATTTAACCGAGACTTATGGTTTAGACCTAATCTGGGGGCAGAGAAGTGATTAATATTCATTACAGCATGCACAAGATTACCGTGTGCAAGATATCTGCAACGTGTATCTGCATTTTTTGTATATGTAAGGAATGTAAGGAATAAAGCACTCGAGGATATGCTAATGATCAGCAAAATGATCAAAATAATCAGCGACAGGGTCATGTGATGAAGCGGCATTAGCGTTATTGCATGTTATGTTGTAGTTATGTTATAGTTATGTTATAGTTATGCTATAGTCATAACTACGTTCTCGCTATAGCTGTGTATTAGTCATGTCATAGTTATAGTTCTGCTATAGCCATAGTTAAGTTATAGTTATATTGTAGTTACATAATAGTTATAGCTACGCTACAGTTATAGTTTTAGCTGCTATAGCTACGTAAGTTATAGTTAACTCTGCTATAGCTACGTATGATGCTATAATTATAGCTACTATGTCGTATTTGTCATAGTGCTTATGCTATAGTTATGTTATAGTTATGCTATAGTCATAACTACGTTCTAGCTATAGTTGTGTTTTAGTCATGCCATAGTTATAGTTCTGCTATAGCCATAGTTAAGTTATAGTTATATTGTAGTAACATAATAGTTATAGCTATGCTACAGTTATAGTTTTAGCTGCTATAGCTACGTAAGTTATAGTTAACTCTCCTATAGCTATGCATGATGCTATAGTTATAGCTACTATGTCGTATTTATGTCATAGTGCTTATGCTATAGTTATGTTGTAGCTGTAGTTATGTTATAGTTATGCTATAGTCATAACTACGTTCTCGCTATAGCTGCGTTTTAGTCATGCCATAGTTATAGTTCTGCTATAGCCATAGTTAAGTTATAGTTATATTGTAGTAACATAATAGTTATAGCTATGCTACAGTTATAGTTTTAGCTGCTATAGCTACGTAAGTTATAGTTAACTCTCCTATAGCTATGCATGATGCTATAGTTATAGCTACTATGTCGTATTTATGTCATAGTGCTTATGCTATAGTTATGTTGTAGCTGTAGTTATGTTATAGTTATGCTATAGTCATAACTATGTTCTAGCTATAACCATAGTTATGTTATAGTTATATTGTAGTAACATAATAGTTATAGCTATGCTACAGTTATAGTTTTAGCTGCTATAGCTACGTAAGTTATAGTTAACTCTCCTATAGCTATGCATGATGCTATAGTTATAGCTACTATGTCGTATTTATGTCATAGTGCTTATGCTATAGTTATGTTGTAGCTGTAGTTATGTTATAGCTATACTTTAGTAGTTTATACTCTACTACATTTCCTGCTGTGAAACATTCACGAAAGTTAGTTCCTTGTATCACTTATGGTATAGCAGCTATAAACAATAATGTTGAATAAACTTCACTGTATCAGCAATGATACATGTTTTTTAAAATCTGTTTATGTGGAGCACTCACCATAGATCACTGATGTAGTATCTACCTCAGAGTTGCCTCTTGGTCCTTCTGACCAATCAGAATCGAGCATTCAACAGCGCTCGGGTGTAACCGCAATTTATAAAGTACATTAAAAAAACCTGAACAGTAGCTGCTGTTGTTCCAGGGCACTTTACCCTCTTCTTCTGTCTTCGACAATGAATTAAAATGATCCAGCTTTTTTAATTCTTTCTCGGACACGCCGCTGATAAGCGGATTACGAATGTGTTGCGTGTTAAGCTGAGGTAAAATATGAACTGTGAATGCGCATGTTGAAACAAGGAGGAAATGAGTGGATTTAGATAATGTCTCTGAACATTCTGTGTAAAGATTTAAGAGTAAGGGATGGTTTGACTCAGCGTCGGCTCACGTCAGAGGAAGAATGCGGCCATAGGATGAGGTTTAGCATTTAACTTCCTGAAGCAGCGTTTCCCAATCTTTGTCCCGCATTTTATTGTTTTACGGTCCTTATATGTCTGATTAAACTGATTAGCCTATAATCAGACATCTTATGATTTGCTGCTTCAACCAAATTCTACAGGAGTCACTGCGGCGAAATTTACAGTTATACTTTCGAGATTTGAATTCTAGATATCGGTCTATGTTATAGAGCCACTTCCCCGTGAACATTAATCATTCATAAGAACGTTAAGCTTTTATGAAATGCAAATGCACTGATATTACATTCACAAATATGTCAAGTAAAGGTAAAAGCACAGCTAAAGTAGATTTTAAGCACGTTATTAGAATAAGCTCAACAAACTCAAACCATTAGCATGGATGCTAGTCAACCACATTTTGTACATTTGATACTTCTATCGAAAAATCTAATGGTTAAATACATATTTTCTTAGATTCAATGTTTAAAAATATGTTAAAAAGTTATAATAATGCTTAATTTTTCAGAGTTAGGCTAAATGGTACCGTAATCGTTATCCTACGAATCTAATTTATGTCGTTACAATTTTTGTGCTGTGACGTTCCACTTACAACGTTACTGCTACGTTTATTAATCATTGATTAAACCACGCAGCTGAAACATGGTTTGAACTTAAATTATAAGGGGCGGAGTCATGTAAAGCCAAACCAGACCAGAGAGGTAAGGGGGCGGAGCCAATACAATCAATTTCATGCAGTGCAGCCACAAAATTTCACGTGTGCGTTGGTAAATCTGTAAATCTATAAAACAGTTATTGTAAATGCTGCATCCAGGCTTCTGTTAAACGTTTGTCATACGTTTGTATTCACGCACAATTATCTGAGACAGGAAATAAAGTCCAGATGGATCCATGTATCTTCAGACGTGGATACTTTTAACAGGTATTTTAAAAAAAATCGTAGTTCTGTATTTTTTACAGTTAAACAAGTGAAATACAGCTTTGGGGAATTCTGAATAAGGACTTTCCTCTCAACCCAACAATTCTGTAATCTCTGTACCTATTTTACACTGTTCATAGTTTCGACAAGACCTTTTAGTGGAGCTTTCTGGCATTCCTATTCTCTATTTTTGGTTCAAGTACATTGTGTAAGAATGAGAGAGTGAGCGAGAGAGAGAGAGAGAGAGAGAGAGAGAGAAAGAGAACAAGCTCTTGACCTGGAACTCACCTGATAAACCAAGTACTCGATCAAACAATGCAACCTGGCGTTAATCACCATTTAATACATGACCAGCTCATACCAGTTCAGAGCCTGATGAGGTAACCGCATGCTCGGCCTCATGACAGCCGTGCTTCCAAGGAAGACGAATTCTGTGAGAAATCACCGATCATGCCGTGTTGAAATTCTCATTTTATGAATCACTTTTCTAACAGAAACTATACAAAAATAAATCCTGGTTGTTTGCAAATACAGGAAGTGAAAATCTAGATCTGGATCCATTTTCTCCCTATAATGCAGCATCACTGTTTCATCACAAACTGCTAGAAAGGATTTTGTTAAGATTTTCATTAAAAAAAGGGGTATTTTGGTTTACTTTCTGCATTTTAATTTAGTTAATGTGTGTGTTTTTGCACATCAACACAATGGTAATTTTCCTGCTCCTAACACACCTGAATCCACTCAGGAAGGGCTGCTCGGTAGCGGATTAGCTGAATCAGGTGAGTTAGGAGGGTGGGGAGCCTGTGCCGTAACTGATCGACGTGTAACTGTACTCAGTATAGCACTGAAAATGAAAAAGCGATTGATCCATCTGTACTTTTTTTTTTTTTTAAACACTACAATCCTGAACCCACAAAACAAGGTATTTCATAACAGACCGATTCCGCACTATCCATGATTTCTGCATGGGGGCTTTACTTTATATTCTTCATTTCAATGTGTGTGTGAGTGTGTGTGTGTGTGTGTGTGTGTGTGTGTGTGTGTGTGTGTGTGTGTGTGTGAGAGAGAGAGTGGCAGAGAGAGAGAGACAGGCACAGAGAGAGACAGAGAGAGAGAGAGACAGGCACAGAAAGAGAATGAGACACATACAAAGCAGACAGACAGAGACAGGAGGAGAGAGAGAGAGAGAGACAGCGAGAGAGAGAGAGAGAGAGAGACGGGCACAGAGAGAGACAGAGAGAGAGAGAGAGAGACGGGCACAGAGAGAGAGAGAGACGGGCACAGAGAGAGACAGACACACAGAAAGAGAATGAGACGCATACAAAGCAGACAGACAGAGACAGAAGGACAGAGAGAGTGAGAGAGTGAGTGAGAGAGAGAGAGAGGAGACAGAAAGAGAAGGAGATATATACACACACAGACAGGAAGAGACACAAAAGATAGAGAGAGAAAAAGACACACAGAGATATGGAGGCAGGAAGAGAGAGTGAAACAGAGAGAGAGAGCAAATTACAGAAAATGTTTAACAGAACAGCAGTGTATTATGTACAGAACTCTCACATACAGTATGTATGTGTGTGTGTGTGTGTGTAATATTTATATACATGCATTTGAACTATTCGGACATTTGAAAATGTAAAAAATGTTTTCTCTCATTTTAGATTTCATTTATTCTGATTCATTCTTGGGTGCTGGTTGTTAAGATATCAATTCATTCCAATAAAGCTATTTGAACGGGGAGAGAGAGAGAGAGAGAGAGAGAGAGATCTTTAGCGTGATCTTGAGCACTCTATCAAACAAAGTACCTTGACGTTAATGATTATTTAATGAAAGTGAGACCGGTTCTCGCCGGCGTGCAGAACGATGAGATAAGATGGTGTGCCGGAGCGGCCTCGTGCCCACTGTGCACCATTTCTCACTGTTTGCTTAATAAATAAGTCGAGTAAGCTTTAGTTAAACACGCTGGAAGGTGTGAGGACGTGTATAAGCCCTTCTCCTCGATACTGCTACGGTGACTCTCCACGCGTTAAAGGAGCGAACGGGGTCATCCGTCCGACATCACCGTACATGTACAGCCATATTGTTAATACTGCCAATATTGACTGGAACGGGCGATGACGCAGAGAGCGAGCAAACACCGCACACGATGTGCGAGTAAACGGAGGAACTAATAACGTGCAGGCGTGGACGGCTTTGCGATCGCCATTATGAGCTCAAAAGAATCCTCTAATTAGATACACAGTATAATATACCTACAGAAAAAAAAAAAAAAAAAAAGAACACCACATACACAGTGTTGACATTTTGTAATCAATTTTAATTTACAATGCACAATAACCCCGTCTTATATAAAAAAGCAAGTTGGCCAGCAACGCTCATACTTCAGCAAAAATGCTAATCAAATATTTGAGGAACATAACATGGACAACATAATCGGTTCTTTGATTTTTTTTTTCTTCGCTCTGCTTCCATTTCAAAGCCTAATCTGTTAACACGTTGTGCATTTTTTTTTGTCCTGAACAGTGCTATAACCATGCATCATGCTTTTTTTTTTCAAACCTTTAAAACCTAAAAGATATAGAAAATGACAAAAGGATATTACAAAAGAATCCGAGAAAAGATGCTGAAGTTCTCACTATCACCTAGCTCACCTTGTCTACGTGTGTGTATGGTTTTTTTTTTCTTTTCTTTTCTTTTTAAACAGGTGTACAAATACACTAAAGTCTCTTTAGTGGCGTAGCCTGAGGTACAAAAAGTCAGTGTAGAAACGCTATAAAGATTTTGGCTGTCAGAGAATCGTGAGAGCAAACGAGAACGAGTGAGTATGCTAAACTGTTTTTTTTTTTTAAATCACTGCAGTCTTCTGTATTTTTCAGAAGCCTGATCAGTGAGTCAGCAAGAATCCGCCCTCGGTGTCTAATCCTCCGCTGTGTACTGAGACGAACACACAAACACGCATCAGACGGAGACGCAGACAGACCGGACCACGGGGTGCTGCGGTGAGGAAATCGCTTCGAGTTGTTTTTTTTTTTTAATTCGACCAACACCCCAGACAGTGCGTCCCGTCCCTTCCCATCCCATCCCATCCCACCCTCTCCCTCTCCCTCTCTCTCTCTCTGTCTGTCTGTCTATGCCCAGGATAGTTTTGTAAGAAGGGTTTGTGAGGCTCAAGTGCAATTTAACGGATTGTGTGAACGCCAGCACTGTCTGCTGTTTGGTCTGATGCAACGCGCTCAGCACACTCAGGCTGTCCACGCTGTCTGGCTCGCCCGTCCCAGCACGGGACCGATCTCTAAGCGTGAGCTGCAAAATAATAAAAAAAAAAAATGGACATAATAGGAAGGTTCTTGTTCTTAGGGAAAACTTGAGGGATTGTTTCTTCCAAACAAAACAAAAAAAACAAACAAACAAAAAAAAACATTATTTACATCTCTATGTAATTCAGGGGTGGACAGATCGTAACTCGATCATCTCGCCTACCAGCTCCAATGTCCCATGTTTTCGTTGCCTGGAAACCTGATTGACGGCTATAAAGTGGTAATATAATAACGTACGGTGAGATAGCTCTCTAAGTGAGTGCATTAAGACTAACGCTCACGTAGCACACTGTGTTTGCACCCTCGACACCAAAGAAAGCCGTTAGTCGACGTTTTGGGCACGAGACGTGATGTTCTGTCCGCACGACGCACGTCAAAGACGATATTACAGTCTGGGTGGCGTCTTTATTTTTGTGCGTAGCAGGAGAAATACACGACGGCTTTGTACTGCACTTTATTTTGCTTGGTTTTTGGATTCTAAAAAGTTACCCATGTGCACTAAAACAAAAAACCAAACGGTTCTAATGACAGCCAGATGCTGTCTCGGCTGACGTGCGTGGTACAGCGAGTGGTGCGTAAGAAGCATGCCTCAGAATTTCATGAAATTTAATAAAGGAATAGAGCTTATTTATTTATTTGTTTGTTTGTTTGTTTATTGTCCTGGCCTCCTGATTTGTCCACCCCTGCAGTTTCATCTCACCAGAGCTGAACGTCAACCAAATTTACACGACCATCTAACTTCCACGATTGTGCACGTCCGTCGCTGACTGACTCCGTCTCAGGAACAGCTTTTAAATTAAACAAACAAAAAAAAAAAGCGCTTCGAACAAACATATCATACAAGGAGATAAAGAAAGCCCCTTTTAAAAACAGCCCTCGGGTATAATATCAAATCGATCCGTTTCCAGGACGCTGCTCCTTTTGTCTCTTCTTCCCATCTCTTTTCTTCGCCGTTGCCTTGCGGGAGTCGGAACGATTTGCCTGAACACGCTCGGAGCATTTCTTATGAATCTGACAAGCCGCCAGAACGGCAGCCGGGCTTTTGCGAAAAGCCGCGTCAAAAACAACAACAAATCTCTTTTTAGTGACTCGCTGTAGTCTAAAACAGGGGGGAAAAAAAAAATCCAACCCTACGGCATTCCTAAGCTCTGCTAATGCTTTTCCGCATTCCATCCATGCTTATTTACACGTCGCGTCAGATGGAGAACAATATCTGAGTTTAGCAACAAAGATGACAGGGATCACATACAACCCATGAACTGAGAGAAAAAAACGCCTGATTCCAATCCAAATCCAAATCGCACAGCGCGCCTGATGTTTCAGTTCGGGAAATAAACCATTTTTCTACTCATTTTTAAAGTCCAGAGAGCTAATAATTATAATTATATTATTTTTAATCTGAGGAGGGGGGGGAAGCTTCATTCTTCTGAAATGTAAATGGCCTAAAAAATGAGGAAATTTATCCATTTCCTTAAGAAAAAGGTTAAACAAGATATTATAGTACAGAGTTGCCAGCCCTAACGAGTGACTCAATCTCACTGGCTGTTGTTGGTGTTACAGAGGTCTCCAGGGGCGACGGTTGCCGCGGAAGCAGGCTGCACGTTGTCGGCCAGGTTGTGTGCGTGCTCCAGGAACAGGTCTTTGAGCACACTGAGCTCTTTGCTGAGCAGCTTGATCTTGGCCTCCAATCTCTCGTTCTCCTCTTTGAGCTCGTTGACGCGCTGCTGCGTGTCCTGCGCCTTCTGCTTGCTGCGCATGCGGCTCTTCTTCACGGCCAGGTTGTTGCGCTCGCGCCGCTGCCTGTACTCATCGCTGTCCTTGTCCAGCATCGTCTTCTTCATCTTGCTGGGTGGCGAGGCTTTGCCACCTCCTCCGGGGCTTACTGCGACGAGTTGAGGAACCTGAAAGAGAGAGAAGTGCTGTTAAAGCCTTGTGTTTAGGTTGATATAGCTATAGATATTTCATATATTTACATTACAGAAAAGATTTTAGTCGCTGGGAAGAAACCGGAGAACCCTGAGGAACCCCACGCCGACATGTGAGAACGTACGGAACTCGGCGCAGACTCTAACCCGGGGTCAGGATTGAACTGAGAACGACGCCGTGTTCTCCAGACACTTTATTTGCACATAATCGAGCTTGTATTTCCAACAAGCATGTGACATGTCAAATGTTCCCCGTCCGGCTGCGGCTCCCCTGCAGAGTGCTTACTGACTTAACTAACTGACTTAACTAACTGACTTAACTAACTGACTTAACTAACCTCAAACGGAGTTCAGCTGAGCCTACAGCGCACTGTATAGATTTTAAAATGATTACGTAACACCACATGTAGCGCGCATGTACATTAGGGGATCTGTGTGTTATCTATGTGTTAGAGGGGGCTAAAAATGAAAGACGAATAAATAAATAAATGAATAAACTTCTGAATAAAGATGGGCTGGGGATGGTGCGTGTTTGTGTGGATGAAGCTAATAAAAAATTTAAAAACAAATCATTTAGGCTCCTTCATATTTAACTTAAAATAGACTCGTGCAAATTTTATTTCACGGAAATTAAAAAACTGAAATTAATTGAATTTCAATCAAATACAGTGATACATAATATACACTAAAATGTAAATGATGGACATATAGAAACACACAAAGACACCTGAAGACATATGTATAATAAAACAACAATAATAAAAATCATCAGTCTGGTTAATGTGTGTGTGTGTGTGTGTGTGTGTGTGTGTGTGTGTGTGTGTGTGTGTGTGTGAGGCAGACTGGTGGATTTAATGAGACGGGAAGCATGTATATAATCATGTCAGTCTGTGCAGGAGTTTGTGTGTGTGTGTGTGTGTGTGTGTGTGTGTGCGTACCTGCTGCAGTCCTGCTGTAGCTCCTGCAGAGTTTGCTGCGCTGCTATGAGCCTGGCTCTGTATGACGCTCACTCCGTTCTGATCTGTGCTGGTTAACTTCTGCTGCGGCTGCTTGCTCATTTGGATCCGCTGCCTCTCTCGCGCGCGCTCACGTCTGCACCTTCGCCAGCTGCTGGATGGTGCTGAATGCTGTCAAAAAGCTGGTTGCTGCTGGTTGCGACTGCGCGCTTGCACGGTCCTGAGTAGAAAGAGAAACGGAGAAGGAACTGTCATCGGAGCATCAGCGCAGCGTTGCCAGGTCTGCTGGATTTCTGCAGGAAGAACTCGGCTACTTTTGAACTACTGTCATTTAAATTATTTATTTATTTATTTATTCTTTAAAATATACAGGGTGTCCCAAAAGCCTCCATACATTTATATTATAAATATTTTACAGATAGCCTTTAAGAATGCCTTTGACAAAAGAATGTATTGAAATCATTCGCATGGTTGGATCGGGAAGCTGTCGCAAGGTTGCGATGGACTTTAACAGGAAACATGGCAATCACCTCACACACCTCACACACACACACGCACAAAACTATATGATTTCAATTCACAACGCAGCGATTTGATATTTGATGACACCACTGAATCTGACACAGTACGGTATTAAATGATGACGACGTAGAGAAGGACGATCAAATCACCTCACCAGCCTATCAAATTTTTACACCAGATCAAACATATGAAATATTTTACACACCAGTCCTTTCTCGATAACGACCCGTTTATAACTGTTGCATAGATGCATCGATTAGTTTTACATTCAAATAAAACAATCGCCCAGTGTACGGCACAAAATTACTCCAAACGTACATGGACCTGCCCGATATGACTCGATCTTCTTAATATTAGCCGTGTGTGTTACTGTGGAAATGTGTGACGTGTTTCAATATACTTGATATACTAAGTGTACTGTATAACATTACTCTATAGATACGCTACATTAGCATGAGTTTCACAGCAACGCTCATGATGTTGATTCTAAAAGCTTTGCTTTGGCGTTTGCCTTGTTTTTTTGGCTTTCAGTTCGAGTCATGCTGCAAACGGAAAACAAAGAAAATCAACTCCACCTAAACTTTACAACACGTTTATAATCTAAAACATAAATACGAAGCTGAAGCTTCAGAGAATCACAGACATATCGGCTTCAGCTTTGTATTAAAATACACGAGAAATGAACCTCTATTTTGTGTCGACTGTTGAACCTGAATGTGTGTGTGTGTGTGTGTGTGTGTAATAATTTAAAGCTGCTTTAGGTAAGATTAGTCTTTTTCTTCCCCAGGATTAGATTTCTAATGTTTAGCTGGGTTCAACATTTAATTCTTTCTTTCTTTATTTATTTTATAAATACTCGTTGAGGTCACCTGCCCATGTTCTTGAAGCTCCGCCCCCAGGATCTACAGTGGCCTGTAGGGTGTCTATAAAATGACTGACAGGAAGCGCATCCGAACACAGACCGGCATTCCGAACCAAAAGTCAGTTTTCCAAGCGGGGTTTCTCAGCGACTTTTGCTAAGGCTTTAGCTTAACTCATTGTTTTATTCCAGATTATTTGTACAAGTTCCCAACAATCCCAACCAATCACCAATCATCACTGTTCCCAACGACCAATCATCAATCACCACTGTTCCCAACGACCAATCACCACTGTTCCCAACAACCAATCATCAATCACCACTGTTCTCAACAACCAATCACCACTGTTCCCAACAACCAATCATCAATCACCACTGTTCTCAACAACCAATCACCACTCTTCCCAATGACCAACAACCAATCACCACTCTTCCCAACGACCAATCACCACTGTTCCCAACGACCAATCACCACTGTTCCCAACGACCAATCACCACTGTTCCCAACAACCAATCACCACTGTTCCCAATGACCAACAACCAATCACCACTGTTCCCAACAACCAATCACCACTCTTCCCAATGACCAACAACCAATCACCACTGTTCCCAACAACCAATCACCACTGTTCCCAACAACCAACAACCAATCACCACTGTTCCCAACAACCAACAACCAATCACCACTGTTCCCAACAACCAATCAACACTGTTCCCAACAACCAATCACCACTGTTCCCAACAACCAACAACCAATCACCACTGTTCCCAACAACCAATCACCACTGTTCCCAATGACCAACAACCAATCACCACTGTTCCCAATGACCAACAACCAATCACCACTGTTCCCAACAACCAATCACCACTGATTAGGATTGCTTTTACTTGATTACTGTTTTGTTTTTTGTTATTTAACTATTATTATTAGTATTATTGTTATTAGAACTGTAGAACTGTATTTTATTATTAAGTGTTATTTTTATACATGTCTGTATACACTTATGTAAAGGGCCTTGAGAGGCCTTTTTTAAAAATAAAGTTTATTATTATTATTATTATTATTATTATTATTATTATTATTACTACCACTGTTCCCAAATGACCCATCACCGATCATCGCTCCCACCAGCTAATACAGAAAGAGTAATGAACGAAAGTGCGCTACCTTCTGCTCCACTGATTCTGGATTCCAGAAACTTTATTTGCACACACTATATTTAATTATGCCCCACTTTTCTAATCCAGCATGAATAAAGTGTTTATGGAGGTAATAACTGGAGTTATGGGTTTATGTGCACTTTACTCTTGTGGATGTTATATTAAGTATGAAGTTTAGTAAGTTTATTTAAACAGCACATTTAATCCAAAGTTCTGTGCACACACTTGCAAAAACA
>JAKKZN010000025.1:2544742-2573175 GCA_033441825.1 Pangasius elongatus
TATTAAGTATGAAGTTTAGTAAGTTTATTTAAACAGCACATTTAATCCAAAGTTCTGTGCACACACTTGCAAAAACAAACAGCAGATCTACACAGATCCCACATGCAGGGTGCCAATAGTTTTGGAGTTGACCGTAGCGGCTCGACTGTGTGCAGGTGGTCAGTCTGAAACCTCAAGCAGAGTCACGCCACAGAGCGCCATCAATAACACGGCTTAATGTTTAATGCAGCAGCAGCACATCCACCTCATCCCTCGCTCCCTCCCTCCCTCACACTCCACCTGCATGCTCCCCCCTTCTCTCTCTCTCACCCCATGCTCTCTCCCTCTCTCTCTCCCCATGCTCTCTCCCTCTCCACCTGCATGCTCTCCCTCTCTCTCTCTCACCCCATGCTCTCTCCCTCTCCACCTGCATGCTCCCCCTCTCTCTCTCTCTCTCATTCCATGCTCTCTCCCTCTCCACCTGCATGCTCCCCCTCTCTCTCTCTCTCACCCCATGCTCTCTCCCTCTCCACCTGCATGCTCCCCCCCTCTCTCTCTCCCCATGCTCTCTCCCTCTCCACCTCTCTACCTGCATGCTCCCCCTCTCTCTGCATACTCTCTCCCTCTCCACCTGCATGCTCCTTCTCTCTCTCTCTCTCTCCCTGCATTCTCTCTCTCTCTCCCTGCATGCTCCCTCTCTCTCTCTCTCTCTCCCTGCATGCTCTCTCCCTCTCTCCCTGCATGCTCTCTCCCTCTCCACCTGCAAGCTCTCTGTCTCTCTCTCTCACCCCACTCTCCAACTGCATGCTCCCTCTCTCTCTCTCTCCCCCTCTGCGTGTTCTGTCTCTCTCTCTGTAAGCGCGTTGCTCTCGGTTGCATCATCATCATCACAATCAGCGCTCGCTTTTTTTTTTTTTTTTTTTTGGTGTGTGGCACGGAACAGGAAACTCTCTCCGCGCGTGCACAACTCTTAACGCGAGAGTTTTTTTTTTTTTTTTTTTAAATCCAAGTTCTTTTTTTTTTTTTTTAAATCAGAAGTGAGCTATTCGGTTGTTAAAACGTCTCAGTTTATTTATTTATTTATTTGTAAATAAATAATACGAGACTAACTAGCAGCTAACAAGCTATGCTAACACACTTACATCAGTTACCCAAGTATTGCTTCATACGTAATTGAACAGGAATGACGGGGAATACCGCTAGCTAAGCACTTAGCTAACTAGCCATGCTAACATAGCTTTCGAGAAACTCCTAACACGACAAAGAATTTAACTTTAACAGAAATATGGTGGAGTGTTTAACCGTACATAGAGTTAACCTTGGCGATGACGTCACCCTGTTACATACATACATACATACATACATACATACATATATACACACACACATTCCTAGCTAACTTAAAGTCTATTGTTGTGACACATATATCGGAAAATGTCTCATTTACAACACAAGACAGTTTAAGGAAACATCTGTAGTGTCTTCCTGTCGAGCATGAAAGTCACAGAATGTATTTTAAAACCAAAAAAAAAGCTCAAAACGAAACCTGTTTTGCAATCAGGTGCTACTGAAGTTAGCCAGTTAGCACGCAAGCGAGCGAAGGGAAGGAAGCTTCCAGAACTAAACAAAACTCCTGTTCATTTTCTCCTGCACCATTATATAAAAACTTTCCTTACCTTATCAAGGTTTAAACCTTGCCAATCATCCACACGTACAGCGATTAAACAGGTTGTTTTTCCCCCGAACAGGACGGAAGCACCGGAGAAGCTGTTATTGTTTGGTTTCCACTAAGCCGTGCCTGGGAGTATTGCGAAATCTTTTTTTTTTTTTTTTTTTTTTTTTTCTATGACCATGTAGGGAAATCTGCCCGCTCAGCCAATCAGAGAGGAGTATCTAAGAGGATGACGACATACCCCACATGATTGACAGCTCATCTAACCAATCAAATGACGCGGTGCACTGTGGAGGCGGGTTTTTTTATGTAACAGGATCAGCCATGAGAACATAGGATGCATTTGCTTGAGCTGGAGGAGTGCACAGTAGTCAGAAGGCTGCTTTTATTTCAGATATTATAAGGAATAACACATATAAAGAGACATGATTTAAAAAAAAACACATACAAATATTTAGTGTCGGAAGAACTTTTTAAAATATATTTTTTTAAATTATTTTTTATAACCATGATAGCCTATACAATTAACTAATTGTGCTCATAAATAACATATGATGCAACATTGAAAGAAAAAAAAATCACTGTTTAAATGGTGCTGGGTTTAGTTTCATCAAGTCACCTTTCATCAAGTGAAAGGTAACCCCCCCCCAACACACACACACACACACACACACACACACACACACACACACACACACACACACACACACAAGAACAAGAAGTCATACCAGGTAAGAGCTCTACACTGAACACAAACATTTCAAAATGTGTATTTTCGATCCAACACTCTGAGGTCAGGGTTACAGAATAAGATTAAAATGATGAACTCTGCCCAAGAAATACAACGCAACATATTCAGTTTAATGCCAGGATCTTATGAAAGACTGATAATTATTATTCATAAATCAATGTAAATGTCTATTTCACTTATATGTAACTTAGAACACAAACAGCACCATTTTTTCAGGTAGAATGTATAATTTAATCTATTTAAAGACACCAGAGTGATGTGCTGGACTTCTACTGATCTTTATCCGGCTTTCCTTCATTGTTCCACTTCTTGGGATTTGTTAACTTGCCCCTTCAGTGTATTACCTCTATATCCAGACAATTGCAGGGCTACTGGAATAGAAATAAATACCTAAATAAAGCCAAATGATCAGTTCTAGACATATTAGGCAATGCAAATAATTACAGCCTAATCAGCAAGGGTTGTCTATAAACCCTAAATTAGACCATATTCATAGTGAATCACTTCTGAACCTAAATTATATTAAACAGTAGCGTCGAATAATCTAAGTATTCGAAGTTTTAAATCCTCTGAACCGACTGAAATCTTCTGCAGGAACCCTTTAAGGTTCTGTGTAGAAAACCTACAACAGATTGTTTTATATGGGAAAGAACCCTACGTGGCATCTAAGAACCCTTAATTATTCAAAGAGTGCACATTGAGGTTTATATTATTCAAATTATTGTCTATAAATCATTATTTAGATGATGTGCATACTGAGTTGAGTATAATGCATGATGCATATTAGATTCAAACACAAACACTACACACACACACACACACACCACACGGTCCCTCTGCAGGAATCCTTAAAAGGTCTTACAAGAACCCTACATCAGGAAGCTATAAGAACCCTTAAAGAACCCTTCTGAGGTGCTGTCGTCATCAGACTGATACACAACCACACACTACACGAGGAGAAGGAACCCTTAAAGGTTCTCTGTAGAACCCTATAGCTAATTGTTCTCCTATCAGAACGGGTTCTGGAGACATTTTTTAAAGCTACAAAAACTTTTAATCATTCAACGAACCCTTAAAGAACCATTGAAGAACCCTTTTTTTTGCGTTGAGTCTAATGCATGATGCAAGAGTCGCATTAAAGCACAAACACCACACGCTCTGAGAACTTTTAGAGCCCTTCATGTGTTCCTTCTGGAGGAGGAGGAACCCTTAAAGGTTCTCTGCAGAACCCTAGAGTTAAATGGTTTCCTGTCAGAACGGCTTCTAGAGTCATTTTTTTGAAATCGAAGAACCAAATTGAGCCTTAAAGGATGCGCTTCGCTCGGTTAGGTCTGAATTCGCTTCACTTCTCGCTGTGCGCGTTTCGGGTTCGTGCCAAGCGCGCGCTGGGACAATAGAGGGAGCTGCGCACGCGCTGATCGGTGCGCGACCGAAGCGCGCGTGCCAGGGGCAGTTTCTGGTGCGTTCTGTCACGTTGTTGTGTTTTATCCAACCACCGGCGCGTTGAGACTGGAGATAGAGAGTTTGCTTTAGGTGTCTGTGGTGAAAAAAAAAGAAAGAAAGAAAGAAAGAAAGAAAGAAAGAAAGAAAGAAAGAAAAAAACCCCACAGTGTGCGCCAACACGAGCAAGCGTTATGGCTCGCGATGGGACATCATGTCAGATGTCATACAGGGTCGCGCGCTAAAGCCTTCATTTCATATGCACGGATATTTCAACGAAATAAATAAATAATAATAAATTAAATCTTCATTAAAGTTAAATGCTTTATTATATGTAGCACGAGATGTTGTTCAGTTTAACTGTCAATCAGTGTTCTAGTGGTTCTTTTCCCCCTGTGCGTTCAAGCACCTCTACATTTTATCCAACCAAGACAGTTCGCTCTAATTCAGAGATATTTGGTAGATAAATGCATTACACAGAGTATTTACCTGTTTCTGTCTATCCTTTATATCCACGCAGAGCCACATGAAGCGCGAGATGAGCACTCAGCTCGAAAACACGCAGCTCTTCGAATTCTCTTCTTTACAAGCATTTAAGCCAAATTTGTTTTTTTTTTTATTTTTCTCTTAGAACATATTTTTTCTCCATACAAAGCAAAAACAACCCCTCTATCCTTAGATTACAGTTTTCCAAACGCATCCTTTAAGTATTATTTTCTGTTTTTTTGCACATTAGAGCACTAAAGTGGTGAACCCGGGTTTGTCTGTTAGATGGAGCGCACAGTGCTTTACGTGTTTCATATCAGAATGAAAGAGCAGGTAATCAGTGATGAGAGGAAGGCAAATATTCTGAGATTCGCGTGCATGATGAAATCTAAAAAAAAAAAAAAAATAAATAAAATCATAGCAACATTTAAAGCGTTATAGACATATAGTCTGTATAAACGGCGACGCAATGGCTTACATTTTAAATATGCAATGATGTTTGCTGTTACATTATCGTCTTTATCAGGCTATTTGAAATAACTCTGTCTTCTTTATCGGCTCATGTGAACGAACTCTGTCTGCGCTGTGGAGTGTTACGTGCGCTCGGCGCAGTCAGAAACCCGTCTCAGCGGCGCATTAGGACCCGGGGCGTGCCCCACCAAAGCGCACTTCTCTCTATATAAGAGTGTCAGAGCCGCAGTGAGCGACAGATGTGAGGTCAAACACACACACTGACGGAAGGTGAAGTCTCTGCTCCTCTGAGCCTTTCCGTGACTCCCGCTTCGCTTACCAGCCACAACGGGAGCCGCTTCCCTGCGCTCAGGCCGGCGAGTTTGCGCCTTCTAGAAAACTCTTTATCTTTTTTTTTTCTTTTTTTTTCTCTAAAGTTTGCCCTGGGTAGTGTGAGCAAGCTGGATTCCAGGAGCCCTTCACCATGTCAGGCGGGTTTTAGGTACTCCATGGAGCAAGCAAACCTGTACGAGGCAGCCCCTCGGCCCCTGGTGACAAACCTCGCCCCGAGCGCGCAGAACGCCTACGGCTACAAGGACGACCTGAGCGCGATCTGCGAGAACGAGAGCTCCATCGATATCAGCGCGTACATCGACCCAGGCGCGTTTAACGACGAATTCCTGGCCGACCTGTTCCACAGCAGCGGCGCGCGTCACGAGAAGCTCAAGCTGGCGAACGGCGGCGACTACGAGTACGGCCACGGCCTGGGACTCGGCGCACCCGGCCCGCAGCACTCGTACGGCTGCGCGGTGGCGAGCTACGGCGACTCGTC
The DNA here is from genome assembly GCA_033441825.1 of Pangasius elongatus. NCBI lineage: Eukaryota > Metazoa > Chordata > Actinopteri > Siluriformes > Pangasiidae > Pangasius > Pangasius elongatus. The sequence goes on from JAKKZN010000025.1 coordinate 2,550,353, forward strand.
CAAGCTCGAGCCCATGTACGAGGCTCACGAGGCACGCATGAGACCTGTGGCGATCAAGCAAGAGCCGCGCGAGGACAGCGACCTCGGAGAGCTCGGGCACGCGCCACAGTCTGGCGCCTACCATCACCACCCGCACCACCAGCACCACCCACACCTGTCGCACCTGCAGTACCAGATCGCCCACTGCGCGCAAACCTCCGTGCACCTGCAGCCGGGTCACCCGACGCCTCCGCCCACCCCGGTGCCCAGCCCGCACCACCAGCACCAGCACCATCACCAACAGCAGGGCGGCCTCGCCGTCAAAATGATGGGCAGCGGCGCAGGCGACAGGCCCAAAACTAAAAAGCACGTCGACAAGAACAGCACCGAGTACCGGCTGCGGCGCGAGCGCAACAACGTGGCCGTGCGCAAGAGCCGCGACAAGGCCAAGATGCGCAACGCCGAGACGCAACAAAAAGTCATCGAGCTGTCGGCGGACAACGACAGACTGCGCAAACGCGTCGAGCACCTCACGCGCGAGCTCGAGACTTTGCGGGGCATCTTCCGGCAGCTGCCCGACGGCTCGTACGTCAAAGCCATGGGCGGCTGCGCCTAACAGGACAGACTGTTTTTTTTTTCCCCTTTATTTTTGTGTTTTCTTTCTTTCTTTTCTTTTTCTTTCTTCTTTTTTTTTGAAGTCGTGCTATTCCTATAGCGTCCGCTGGATATGTACTAGACAGATGTCACAGATCATAATTACTGAAACTGTTTCTATACAGAAGCCAGGCAGCTGCCGTCTACACGTGCCTTTTTTTTGTACCCTATATAAAAACTCGATAAGCTCCTCTCTGGACTCGCGTCCTCCATGTTAAAAGAATGTGCGAAACGTATCAGCGCAGCTCCTGTAGGGCATGACTTCACATCAGCAGCAGTTGTATTAAAAGTGTATTAAAAACAAAAGTAACTTTTCTTAGGGCCTGAGTGTCTAAAAATGTGCCCTCTTGAACTGTAAGAACTGCACAAGGCTTCACCAAAAGCGTAAAAAGTGCACTGACGAAAAAAAACAAAAAAAACCCCTGCTATTCCTGTTCTGTGTTTAAAGATGTTGTATGTTGGAATTTGTCTACAAATGGACTGAAAACAACATGCCAAAGCAAAGGACTGGAACACAACAGGCTACATTCCAAACCGCCTACTACATCCCATGCCCAAACTGTGCATAACTGGTAATTTATAGTGGCGCACTATATATATATTGCTTACTATTTAGTGTGATAATGTGCGGTTTGGGACGTAGCCGAATCTTCAGACTCTGGTGTCTGCCCTTCAGCTCGTATGCACTATGAGTCGTGAGACTGTACGACCCGATGAAGCACGTTTTTACTCTGAAAAATCGCCATAGACTCGGGTACTGATGTGGAGGGCGCGCGCGCGTGTATGTATATGCATATGTGTGTGTGTGTGTGTGTGTGTGTGTGTGTGTGTGTGTGTGTGTGTGTGTGTGTGTGTGTGTGTGTGTGTGTGAATTTGTGAGGGCGCTTTTTTACAGTCCAAACTTTGTATTTATGCAGCAGAATTGAGATGAAATGTGAAAAAGGTGCCTCTATGCAATGGCTGTTCGCATAACTCTTTGCAGTGAAAGTGCTGTGTAGCCCATATTTGTTTGTTTTTGTGTAGGAGACTCCAATCTCAGTGCCTTTTCACTTGTCTCCATCATCATCATCATCATCATCATCATCATCATCATCATCATCATGGGAGAAATATAGGCTACAGCAAGGAAAAGAAAGCACTTTTAGAAAAAAAAAAATAAAGACAACAAAAAACATTATACAACAGCCGCCATATTGCAAATGTTATATGAATGTTTGTTATTGAAATGTAAAACCAACATTATTATATATACACACGCCAAAAAATTTACAAATTATAATAAAAGAACATGGTGTTACATAAGAACATGGTGTTATTTGTCATGTGATGATATCGTACTTTATTCCATAGGCTCCTGAGTTTGAGTTGGATTTGGATCCTTGATTTAAGCAAAAAAAAAAAAGTTTGCATCTAAAAAGTTTGTAGCTCATTTACTGGGAGGCTTTTTTTTTTTCCTCACCGGTAGATGGCGCTATTAAGTCATGCGCTCTGGATAAACACTGGATAAACGAGTGGGAGATTAAATATCAATCCGGGGGAAGTCATTCACCTGATTTAACCCATTCAGCACTTAAACACCTCATGACTCAGCTAAAGTGTGTTAGAGCACGGCAGAGGAAATATTACTGAACAGAATATAATCATGCATTTCACATCATCATCATCATCATCTTCATTCTGTTCCCTGATAGTAAAACAAGAATTGGTGTGATACACTCAAAAGTAATATTATTTAATATTATACCATAATATTAATATCACCACCTATACAGTAAAACGACAAAGTAAAGCCACTATCAGAATGGCTCTAAACGACAAAATAGCTCTAAACATCATCACTTCAGCTCAACAATCACACTGATTGTACTTAAATCTGATGCCACTGACTAAATACCCGGAGGTGCATTAGAAGTAAAACCAAAACTGACCTTTTTACCTCATTTGTTTGAGTTCCTGGTCATTTAGTGCACACTTTATCAATACCACTTAAAATACAAATCGACTCAACTCCATCACTATGCACACATATGTGGCTAACAATAGGCTAGCAAGATGATTTGGATCATCATCATCATCATCATCATCATCATCATCATCATCCCTGAATTAATCCAGGTTCTGAACAAAGTCGGTCAAGTCGATCGATCAGAGAATACTAAATCGAATCATATCCTAGCAGGTTCAATAGCATCCAGGTTCACAACCTTGCTATGCACACAAGAGCAGGAAGTAAAACACTAACCAGTTATATCATACCTTTTTTTTTTTTTTTTTCTTTTTACATCAACCTGTCCCCTCTCTCCGACTCGGGACAGCTACCACTGAGCAAACATGCTAAGACAATACAGTAAATACATACATACAATGCAACTGGCTCAATGATTTGAATTATTTGACATGCTGATATTCTACATTTTTATTTGAGCTGAAGAGCCTATTAACCCTGCAACAGCGTCAGCAATCATTCCCCTAACGAATATCCCAAACGTTTCCAATCAGGCAGCACATTTGCGATAAATGACACGTTATAAGCGCTGCGTCATCAGCGTCGTGAGTGTCATCGCTGATAAGCACTATCTCCCTGGCTTTTCTTCAGCACAGGTCATTGATTAGGCCCTTTGTCATGAGCCCCGGATTGATCAGTACGTGAGCTACCGTTAAACGCTGCTGATCTCGTCACGCTGGGTAGCGTCTTGGACGAGGTAAGGTGAGAGAAAGTGTGTGAGGGAGAGATGGAGGCAGACAGAATGATCTGTGTGTTACTGACAGAGACTCACGTTTATTCTGAAGTGATCATATCTAAGCACTAAAGGCTACTAAAGGACTCTGAAGGCGTCTGTCGCTTGTTTACGATCGAAAGTGACATTCGGAATGAAGACTAAAGCGCTGCGTCAGAGTCGACGTGTTCGTCACGTGATCATCGATGCTAAATTCAGTTCACAGGCTTATATTAACGCGCTCGTTCTGATACGCTATCGTTTCTATAGTAACAGCTCATTCACAGGTCTTGTACAGCAGAAGATCTACATTTTAAAATGTGTAATTGTCTGTAAGGAGACGTTTGTTTAATATTTATGGAAGGAGTCTCCAGTGTCAACGCTTTGTAGCAGTCAAAGGTAAAGCTGTAACTCTAAGTTTTCAGACAGATTACTTTATACATTGTGGTTTCTCTGTAACATGACAACGTGTGTTTTTGGTCTCAGTAAGTTGAGAGGAAACAAAGAGGCCGGTGAGGAAACAGCGGAGGTACAGGGTCCATTTTTTCACCCTGAATCCATGGGGCGTGCAAACTTTTGCACTCTGCTGTATCGGAGAGCTCACATTTAAAAAAAAAAAGCTTTTTTATTCTTTTTTTGGTTTCAGTTGGTTATATTGATAGTATCATATTAGTATCTCTCTCTCTCTCTCTCTCTCTCTCTCTCTCTCTCACACACACACACACACACACACACACACACACACACACACACACACACACACACACACACACACACACATTAATTCAGTTGACTTGATAGACTTTCTGCTTCATGTATACCATGTTATCCATGAGTCTCTCTCCCTCTCCCTCCCTCCCTCTCTCTCTCTCTCTCTCTCTCTCTCTCTCACTCTCTCTTTGGACTCTGTCTTCTGGATTTATCTTGTCTCTCCTTTGCTCCTCATCTCTTCACCATGTTGTCTACGATTCTCCCTCTCTCGCTCTTTCTCTCTCTCTCTGTCTTTCTGTCTTTATCTCTGTCTGTCTCCCTCTCTCTCTCTCTCTCTCTCTCTCTCTCTCTCTCTTTGGACTCTGTCTTCTGGATTTATCTCGTCTCTCCTTTCCTCCTCATCTCTTCACCATGTTGTCTACAATTCTCTCTCTCTCTTGCTCTTTCTCTCTCTCTTTCTGTCTTTCTGTCTTTATCTCTGTCTGTCTGTCTCCCTCTCTCCCTCTCTCTGTCTGTCTTCATCTCTCTTGCACTCTATCATTTATCTTCCCTCCTCTTTGCAGTTCATCTCTCACAGCTTTTTTCCCCCCATCTTTCTCCCTAGCGAGTTCAGTTCTCAGGCCAGTTTGATCCCCATTCAGCGTCACATGTGAATGATATCCGAATGCTTACGTCGATGGGCGCATCTTTCACGTTTTTGCTGTCCAACCTCTGTCTTCAATATGTTTCTCACTAACTTTTCCTCTCTTTCTGCTGCCGAACCCCCTGTTCTGTCCTCTTTTCCCCTCCCATTCATGCAGCTTCTCTCCCACGCCAGCGCGAGGCTCCGGTAAGACTTTCCGCACAGATGTTCGAGCGCTCTGGTGCTGCTCGTAGCCAGGGACAAATCAGCACTGTTTAATTCTGCCTAATGACATGCAGTCCAATGACGTGTTGCTTGGACAAGCAACATCTTGATAGGATAGCTGAATGAATTGTGATGTGCTTCACACATTTACATGGCCGAGCTAAACAAACACAAGGACACGCAGCCTCCAGGCCTGAAGCAACTACGCACATCCTGACCCTGCTGACTGAAAAAATATCATCATACAAATATGATTAGAAACCTAAGTGTAATGCTACACTTACTTTCCATCACAGCATCTGCACTACGTTTTCCAGTTTGTTTAAAAGCTGACTCCGGAACGGTTCACTGGTAAACAATGACTAAAAAGCAAAGGCGTGTCCCGCAGCTTGGACCGAATCTGCCGAGATCCGTTTGTCATCATATTGATGGTTAAGGCCAGTGTTTAACACCCAGGCGAAGAGTGTATTCATCTTGGAAGAATTATTTACAGCTGTTATCCTGTCTAATCATGTTGTGTGATGTATGTAGAAACGTACACGGATTGCCAATGGGAAAATAATCTGAGAAGGAAAACAGAAAAAAAGGGATAATAGATTTTTTTTTAAGTGTAAAATAAATTCCATCATACCCTCTCAGTACAGATGATCCAACAAGGCTCATTATTTAAATACGTACAATAATATTTTGCCTGTTTATTGGCACCATAGAGCTTTATTCCTGACGTTCCTGCCGACAGAACATATCAGATCCAAACTGACGTTATTTGTAGACTTGAATTTGAATTATTGAGGTTTCGGGTTTAAACTCATTCAACTCATGTGACCAGTGAAACATGCTAATAAATGTAAATAAATTCAATAATGAATATAATAGCTTTGAGAATATTAGGTTGTGAAAATCACAGACCCCCTGGGGGAAATCACTTTCCGAACCACGTGAACAGCGTGATCGCAGTGACTGGCTGGTCGTTTCCACCTCTTCAGTCGTGCATGGTTGTTTATTCTGCAACACAGAATTAACTTAAATATAATGAGATTATTATGATGTGATGATAGGTCGCATGTGTAACCTTCTGCGAGAGAGCACAAACTTGTTAAATGCTTTTTTGGGATGAATCCAAGAATCATAATCCAAGACCGTAGAGAAGGTCCAAACACAGGCAGGGACAAGTTAAACAAGGATAATCCATAATCGGAAATGAGGAAAACAGGCGAGGGGTTTAAACAGGAAAACTACAGAACGCTTACATGTATACTGACGGGGTTTTTTTGGCCTCCTGTCCACACGAAAACTGCATTTTGGTTCACTTAAAAAAAAAAAAAGAGAGTCAACGTGTGCATGCTTATTGTGGTTTTGCATCTGTTATACATGTGCTAGGACTCTGTTTATGATGGCAGCTGTTATTTCTTATTTGATTAATTTAATTTGGTTTTGTTTTATTACTAGACCCTAGTGTGGCTTCTACTGCTCCTGAATCAACAGCTACAGCACTGCGAACGGAGAGTTTGGATAGCGTGTCCTCACGCAGTAGTTCCACCTCTTCGTCTGGCCACACGTACAAATGCTCGTGTTTGTCTTTTTTTTTTTCACTGTAGAACTTTTGGCGAAGCTGAAGATGAATAACTGAATAAGCTTTTGACCACGTTGGTGTTTCTCTCCCCACCCCCTTTTTCTACCCTTCTCCTTTTCTACTTCTACCACTCTCAATGTTATTCTCGAATCATTTACCACAACAGTTAATGACTTAAGTTGCTTTATTATCATGCGCACTGAAGTACTATTCATTTCTTACTTGGTTACATGTTGGACTTCAAGACTACACAGAACAACGCAGACATCTTCACAGCTAAAGATAGAATGAAATACTTTCGCTATGTAATTACGCCGAGCACGCACATGTACGTGGACTGGAATATTTTTGAAAATGCTGGCAAGGATTTTTTTTGAAAACAGAGGTGTAAAAATGTTTAAAAAAACATCTCTATAAGTATAGACGGTGCCTTAGTAACACGGAAAGCGTTGCATGAGCTTCATAAACGAAAACGCGATACGACTTCACAACAAGACACTGACTATAAACAGACAAGCTAATCCAGACTAAACACAGAACAGGTGAACACAATCGGGTAACAAAGCAAAGGCTGATCTCTCCCCCTCGATATTTATTGCAACTTTATGAACACACTGAAAAGCACAACATGCTGCATTATCTATCTGTAACATCTACCGTTGCACATTTTCTTCCTCGGCCCTTGTCGTCACTTCATGTGTGGTTCGTTACGTGTTGCAGCTTTTATTTTGAACGCATTCCTCATGGAAGAATTCCAGCTGGCTCCTTTTCCTTATCAAAGTCTGAGTGTACTGAGAAATATGTAAAGTCAAACACTGTGGTAATGTCAATAACTGTGTGTGTGTGTGTGTGTGTGTGTGAGAGGGATGGTGGGTTGTGCACATATGTTTAACTGTACTATTTGACTGTCCACTCTGTTTTATTTGTCTTTAGATAAAATTTTAACCAGACCTTTCACTGCGAATTTGACTGCGTGCTCTTGACTGAGAAAAGAGCTTTCCTTGTACAAAAGCCAGACATCTGCAGTTATTCCTGTTGTTCCCACTAGATATATTTTATCACGCTTTTTCGTTTGTGTTTGAGTTTTTAACCTTGTGCTATTTCCTCTTATATCACACAAATTCAACACAATCCCCTCCGGTCACTCCAGTCCTTTCCGTACCCACTAGCAGGACTTAACCTTTAACCCTTATATGTTCACTACACACTAAGAAAAAAGGGTCTTTAAGGGTTCAAGGCTTCTTTAAGTTTTAAAAGGGCTCTAGTTTTGAATCTGGTAGTGAAACTCTGTAGTGGAAACAAGGAACAACCAAATAACTCTTAAGAATTTTAGATTTAAGATTTTTTTTTTAAAAAAGTGTACTTATACATGGTCCCATTGTGTCCATGTCATTTATTCTGGATTGAAAGGAATGCAGATGTAAAAATATGTCTTTTACGGACGCAGTACACACAGGACAAGCAGTTTTGATAGAAACAGAGCACCACATATTTGCGAATCTCCCCTGATGGCATCTTTTTTACTCTCATTTTCACTTTTATTTGACCTTGTTACCCTCAACACAAAACGAGCTACACATCTCTGATCTCCATTATACAGTTACACCAAGCACACAAAGCCATCTAATATCATTCCATTTCTAGCATTTCTAACTTCAAAATCAATCATTCTGATCACAGACGTGTGTGTTGTGTTTATGCCTGTTCAAACTAACAAAATAACAAACAAAAAAACTTTATTCACAACAAGAAATAATAAAACATGGGTTACATTTGTCGTGTATCCATCATAGACGAAACACATTACAGAAAGTAGTGTCTTTTACTTTTTCTTTAAAAAAAAACAAAAACAAAACTCTTACCTTCAGAGCATGCTCATTCAGATCTTCTTCCATATATAGACTCAAAGACACGCCCACATTCCCCTCTATGGCCTTCAGGACACGCCCACTCAGCTCATCTTCCACGTTCAGACTCAAAGACATGCTTTCTGTGGTCATTAATGTGCACGTAGATTGAGGTTGTTAATGAGAATGTACATTTCTAATGTTTATAATGTTTTATTGCTGGAAATATTAAGACTTAGATTCAATATTAAACAAAGGAACAAATGTGTGCATTAGTTATGTCTTCTTGTTTAACCAAATTAGTTCTCTTACTTTGCTAAAGAACCTATTGCACTTGTTTTTATTCTCTCTCTCTCTCTCTCTCTCTCTCTCTCTCTCTCTCTCTCTCTCTCTCTCTGTTATATCCCACTCTCTGTGTCTCCATAAGTCTCTCTCTCGGTCTGCTAGATTAATACGTAAGAATAGCTGGAAATAAAACTCAGTGTCATCGGGTTGGTGCTGCTAAGCATTTACATTTATCATCATTATCCTGCACAATTATGTTCCCAGCTCACATGAGCAGCACGGTCCATAAAGCGCCGAAAAGGCTGAAACCTTGTGGTGGAGGCACTTACGTCGTTTTATGAAACAGGCTTTTTTTTTTTTTTGGAATAACCCAAAAATGTCGAGTCAGGCCACTTTATTGAGGGAAGCAAATAACCAACTTCATAATATTTTGGTTTCCAATATAACAGTGAATGCGCCAGAGTAATACGCGGGTTATTATTTTGTTTTTTCAGGAGCAGTAGTAATGCAGTGTGTGCGGTCTGGAAGGTCTAATGAACGGCGCTAACAATGATTTACTGCTGAGAATGATTTATTAAAGTCATTAGAAACTAATAGGTGCGTTAAAAAAGGAAATAATTGTACATTGGATATTATATTATATTGGAAGTGGTGAAAACTAGGAGAGAGAAAACACACACACACACAAACACACACACACACAAACACACACACACACATAGACACATGTTTCCATCTCCTTCAGCCGTACACACACTTACACATATCCACCATTCTTATCTATTTACTCGCAGTATCTCTGACATCTGGTCGTACCATAAACCGCATGCGTGAACCCTGCATTATGTAATCACAGAGCTGGAAAAAAATCTGAAGTGTTTACACTAATAAAACTTAACATTCCTCATTTATCGCCCAGCTAAACACGGACGTACACTAGGGAATGATAGAACATGACGTGTGTTTACTTGGCCAATGGATGAATCTCAATGTGGACACGTTGGAAGTGTGTCATGGTGAGCCACGCGCGGCTCCATATGGATAACCCACAGCGAGTGTGTGTGTGTGTGTACGTGTGTGTGTTCTTCAAAAGTAGAAATGTTTAAACTCAACAGAGATCTCTAATGACATCACAGTTATCGCACGCTGGGAAAAAACTTGAGATCAATAGAGAGAAAATATCATAAATTCGGAACATAATCATGAGGTTGGCCAGAAAGAAAGCTCCGACTATAGCTTACAGTGTTTCAGCATCCAGAGGTGAACTTATGTTCAAAGGAGAATTTGAGACACAAGTACGTATAAAGGGAGAGTTCTCACTCTTATGCAGAGGTGGAAAAAGTACTGAAAATCTTTACAAAAGGTAAAAGTTGAAGTATGGCTTCAAATTCTTTGCTCAAGTTAAAATAGAAAAGCTAAAGAAAAAAAAAAAAAAGAAGTGGAAGAAAGATTCACAAAAGAAAATGATGTTTGCCTCAAATCACACGCTGGCTACGTCCGAATATCCCTACTGCCCTACTATATAGTAGGCACCTGGATGACCTACTGCTTGTATGGAGGCAATGGACACTGCGCTCTCCCATAAGGCAACGGGACTGGCGCGGAACAGCTGTCAGAATCAAAAATGGCGGAAGGTAGCGTGCCGGCACTTTTTAAGAGAAGTGAAGTGTCTTTGTGGCCAAGTGTGGTGGCCCATACTTGGAATTTGTGCTCTGCATTTAACCCATCCAAGCACACACACACACAGTAGTGAACACACACACCCATAAACACACACCTGGAGCAGTGGGCAGCCATTTTAGCTGCGGCGCCCGGGGAGCAGTTGGGGGATCGGTGCCTTGCTNGGTGCCTTGCTCAAGGGTCTCACCTCAGTCGTGGTATTGAGGGTGGCAGAGAGCGCTGGTCATTCACTCCCCCACCTTCAATCCCTGCAGGACCCGAGACTCGAACCCACGACCTTCAGTTTCACCTTTGGGTTACAAGTTCGACTCTCAGACCACGACTGCCCCCAAGTGACAGACATCTGAATTAAGATGTCTTTTCTCAAGTCGCAAATTAGTTACACTGTGGTAAAACAACCAAGAATAATTTGAGACTTTCTGGCCAAACTTCACCAGGGGTTGTCTGTCTGCCCAATTCTACTTCCTTACCACTTCAGTTCCAGCTTACATTTAGTTCCAATTCTACATTGTTTGCCACTTGAAAAGGAAATAGAAACTGACGTTGCCTCAGTTCTATCTTACTATAGTATTAAATTGTGTTTTTAACGAAAGAAACCCGGGGATTTGTATAGTTTCTAAACTAGAGCAGATACACTTTCATTACTACCTTTCTCCCATGGAATTAAACACGACCCGGTGGTGATGCGTAGATTATTTTCCCATAACAGCAAGTCCCTAAAGTGTTTTAGTCCTCTTATATCACAGCAACTTGCTTTTACCTTTTTATCCTTTTACAGCGTTTAAAGATACCTAGTTCCTGTTATCACTTACATTACAGCAGCTATAAAAAGTAATTCCCTCACCTTCTCTTGAAGTTAATAAGAAAAAATTTGTCATCTAAACTAGAAACCACAAAACACGGCATCATGCCGGAAAACTTACTGACTGTTAGAAAGCGCTGACACTGGAGACTCCTTCCAAAAAAAAATGTTAACAGAAAACTTCAACATATCAACGATTAGATGTTTTTCTTTGTTAAATAGCAACAGTTTATTGTTCACTTTAGATTGTGGTGCATCCACCATACCTGTGAAAGATCTGTTACTATGGAAATAATAACGCAAACGCGTTAATATGAACCTGTGATTTGACTTGCAGACAGAGCTACCGTCAGAGCTGCTGTTACGTAACATTAGTCCACACCTTCTGACCAATCAGAATTGTGAATTCAACAGCACTGTGGTATAAGGGAATTTCTAAAAAGCTGAACAGATGATAATCGCGAGTGATGACAGTTGCGCTACACAACCATGAAAACATGGAAAACGCGGCCCAGGAGCGACATCGGTGACGTGTCAGCTGCTAGTATGAACGCAGAGTAAGATTATAACGACTCTCTCCTTTGTAATGCTGTACGTTTCACTTCGAGTGGAAGATTCGAGATGTAGTAAGCAGGTTCTAGTTACCGAATGGTTTCTTCACATATTTGCGTTGATCTAGAAAGAGCCGGAAGGGTAGAGAAGCCTCCAAAAAGAAATGAGGTCTGTTTTCTCCTACTGAACAAATATGAATCGAAATTTCTATGTAATTATTTGAATTTTTAAAGATAATATGATTTGATCAAATCTTGGTGTGTTTTGAAATACATTTCAGACTTAAAAATCACAGACACACAAACACAACTATGTGTATGTATGTATGTATTGTGTGTGTGTGTGTGTGTGTGTGTGTGTGTGTGTGTGTGTGTGTGTGTGTGTGTGAGTGTGTGTGTGCGCGTGTGTGCACGCGCTGTTTGTCTGTAATTGCATTCCACCATGACTGAGTTTGGGAGTTTGTTGATCTCTACCAAGATCATGTGATGTGTATCTGTCGTACGATAGTGTGTGCTGTCCTGAGGGTCTCAAAATTCCTGTGTATGAGATCACAAGATCTACAGCCACGCACACACACGCACACGCACACACACACACACACAAACTCAGTTATACAGGTATTCTATGTTCCAGCACACTCATTCACCCATCACTAGTACACACACTCGTTCTCTGTCAGGTTTGTTCCCTTTATTTCAAATCAGTCGACAAGTTTCAATATTTAAGTACTTGAGTTATTTTTTTTATTATGCAAAATTACTTTTTTTAAATCTTCTTTTGTACATCTAACAATGCTGTTATGTCGTATGCGTGTCTCTGACTGAAGTGTCTCTTGTATATACCTTTGCATGCGAGCGTGAGTGACGTCCCACACCATGGACCGTGCGATTACTGTGAAATATTTATGAGAGATGAAAAAAGAAGAAAAAAAAACCCTTCCAAGTGTGTGAGTGCACGTTAGTATTTATCCATGAGCAGGCTCATACGATACACACACGCTCCAATCGAATGCACACGCATCACAATGCACTGTATGTAAATATGTTTGTAGGTGACAAAATGGCCGGTACTTGCATCCTCATTACAACCCTGAAGGGAAACCTTTGGTTTTTGGCTTGAAAAAGGCACTACTGTACACCTGCACAGCAACCTGATGTCTGAGTTTGACTTGCAAATCCTGATCTCGTACTGTCAAAAACATCTTGTGTTTCCTGAGACCAGTTGCAAGGTTGGGCTCGGACTCACCGAGGAAACGTCAAGTTCATGCGTCTGCGTCGCTGATCAAGGAAAAGCTAGTGATTTTAGCAGACCAATATTACCCACGTTCACAGAATGCAATCAGCAAATTTGAACTAATTATAATCGTAAGATTCATAACTCCAAAGAGTTCAAATTCCCATGTTTTTTTTTTTGTTTTTTTTTTTTTAAATAGAAGCATTTTAATGTTTATTTTCTTTTTCTTTTTTTTCACAGTCTCAATTGTAGTCTGTGTGTTTTTACAGCAAATGTGCTCCACATTGTTGTGCAATTTCAGATTACTCATATTAGGGAGGAACTGCATTGACGCAGGGTGCTTGGCCCCCTTTTTCCTCGTCCCCCACAAACAGAACCACTAGCGAGAGCTGCTAGTTTACTGCCCTTGATTTTAAAAGAATCACTACTCTGTTGTGTCAAATGATTATTATCAGAAATTTCTGTGAATTCTGTTTACAAGGTTTTTTTGGTAATGCTTTACATGGAGGTTCCCTTAACTGGCGTTATTTAACATAAGGGAAAAAAATAAGCAAACACAGCATCAGTAATATTAACAAAGTGGCTAACACTTGTATTAATTAATAAACCAAATAAGCCAAATAATCACCTGCATTAAAACAGTGTTCATGAAATGAAGCCCAGAATGAATAACACCTTGCTGAACACGATAGTGTCTGAAAAGCAAGTTCATGCCGTTATCAACAGGATAACAGGAACATGCTGTAATTAAATCTTGGCTCACGTACGTGGATCTTTAGTCAGTGCCGGTGTATTTCATTAAAATTCAGACAACTGTTATTGTAGTTTGGTAACATTACTTACAGTTGATTAATGCTGACGTTTAAACTTCGTTAATGTTTAGTAATGTAACCCTAATGTAAAATGTTAGTTTCTTTGGCTGGTTGTGCTTTTGGACATTATGTTTTTCAAAATGTACACTGACTTATGATTTAATCAGGGACAAGCCATTTCATTTTGTCCAAAACGAGCGTTGCGAGAACCTGATTGACGAGACGTCTTTATTTTAGCGTATGAGTGCTGTCTCATAATCATCTTTTGGTTCCCAAATCTGAGGGAAAATCAGGGCCTCCTAGGTGAAATGATGCACAGATTCATTTCCATCCATCTTTCAGGAGCAGCTGCGAGTCTGTAGATTTGTGATTCCCAAGTGTTGAGGAAAATGATGGGATGTGTTTTGGAGCTGGGAACCTGAGTTTGAGTTTCCTGTATGCCCTCTGGGGCTCGAGTGTTTGCGTTTTAACGTTCTTGCCAATCCCGTTCCACTGAGCCACAATTCACGCCAAGAGTGTCCCTGAACACCCTTCACCCTCACACAAGCCATTCCCATTTCGCCTCTGATGCCACTTAAAGCCAATGGAGTTGCTGGTTCATGTCATTCACGTTAGTGTTGCGTTAATCAAGTGCCTTATAGTGAAACACCAGAGGCATGGTTCAGTCTGCATCGTCCCTTCTGTTACGTTGCCAACAATTTTGAGCTGTTCTCTTCCATTTTTGAGTTTTTATACCATTTAGGCTTGATTATCTGACTTTTAAAAAAAAAAAAAATTCTGGAAGAAAAACAAACAGCATACTTCTTGAGAAGAAATATACAAGGTCATTATATATAGAGTTGCCAAGTTCTCGCTCCAAACCGAGGACATTTTAGCACATTCTGGCTCAGCCGTAACCAAAGTTAAATTAATTGTCCAATGCCAGTCAGTCAGTATAGACTGTATTTCACGAGGAAGCTAGTTTAGCTCAGCTGATGCCACTTTTACTGCACCTTTGGGAAGAATGGTTTGAGTGAACAAGAGAGATTTCATCACTACATGAATCCTGTGTAATTTTGTGACGTATCTGGGCCTCCACTAAAGCAGCCATATCGTCGCTAAGGCCCTTCATGCAAATAGGAAGAGGTTGTGATGTGTCCGCAATTCTCTTATTCACTACTGTTGCCATTAGTTTTGTTTTATATTTAAGTATGCAGTAATTTTGTCTTTTGTACCGCGAGATTTGCTGTAGTTCTGACGCATATTGCACTTTGTACATTTTGTGGAAATGATGTACTGTGTGTATATTATGGAAATAAACTTTTTTTTCCATTCAGTTCTGTTCAGGTTTCTTTTTTTTTTTTTTGGTCAAATGTCACATTACACCTCTAACACAAAGTCTTTGAATTTTCTTCCATGACTTTTCTTTCAAGCCGCTGTTAAAGGCAGACACAAAGTGTAAAACTGAGCCATGCTGTGTACAGTGTGTATGGAGTAATGGATTTCAGGTACTGTCTTATTCGTGATTTTAATATTTATTTTCTTTAGATACTGCTGATGTTTTTACAGCAGACTCCACAGTGTCGTATGATTTCATTTTTTAGAGATACACAATGGGGGAAACAGCTGCACTGACACATGGTGCTTGGCCCCTTTTCACTCACCCTACAAACAGCATCTCTGGTGTGAGCTGCTAGGCGATGCCCATGACTAACAAATATTTACACTTTTTTTGTGTGAACTGAATACATCAGTAGCTACCATTTGAATTAATTGAAGTTTTTAAATAATAAAACAAATAAGACAAATAATCCCATGCATTATCTAATGTTCACATCATCAGTGAGTACAGTAAAGCTCACGATGACCAACATGAGCAACGCCTTAATGAACACGTTTGTGGTTGTTAACAAATTCAGAACCGAGTTTTAGTATTTACACCTGGAGACCAGACAGCAGTAAATTATCAACATTTACGAACATTTGATTATTGCTAATTTTTACCTTTTTAGTCCTGTCCAGGTTTCTTTCTCAGAAAATATCAAGATTCATAAGAATTGAGTTATCTGAAAGCCGGGGGATAAAAATAAAGCATGTTCCAGTCCCCGATGTGTGTAGCTTCAGATTAGAGTTTCTAATTTACTTGAATTGCCAGTCACGTGACCCCTTGAGGGTGAATTTTGAACTTGTGCATGAGAAAGCCTGGATAGAAATAACATTTATGAACAAATTTGGTAGATAAATAAATAAAATGGGTGTACATTACTGGCTTTTTCATGATTCATTGCTCTTTTTCCCCCACAGTGTGCTCTTTCAGTCATCTTTTGAATATTCAGATTTAATAGACATTGCCAGCAGTGATGATCCTGATGCTGTATGTACAATTAGTTTAAGATTTTGCAGAACATTTGGATGGAAACACACTCTCTGAGAGCACCCTGGCTCCACTTAATGCTGCTCCAACTCTGATTGGTTGGCTGGAGAAACCGCTTTTCTTCTCTCTGATTGGCTAACTGAGCCGGCATGCTTGGCACAGCAGTGTGGTTGAGCTCAGCTCATACAGCCACCGGCCACTGGCATTAATTAGCATGACATCAGTGTGGAAAAGCTTGTTTTTCCACATAATACTGTGTTCAGTGGAGATTAATGGATAGTGTCTACATGGAATGTATGTTTTGAGGCAATGCCTTGGTTTAGCTTGGGCAGATCTTATAATCGAACAATGCTAGAATTATCAAAAAGTATCATCATGGGTTCCTGCAAAAAATATTTACCTCTCATAAATGTTTTTCAAAATCTAAACCAAAAAAAAAAAAACACTGGTGAAGTCTTCCAACAGGCTGAAACGGACTGAACTGGTACACACCTAGAACCGAGAGGAACAGCGAGAGTGCTCTGCTTCCGTGGCGATAGTGAGAGAATCTCCTGGAAAACAGGAAATAAGAGCGTGCATGTCATCATTGGCACAAGGATCACTGTGGAGTCTGTCCCTCTCACAGATAATTGAATGGTCAGACAGAAATGAATCACTTTCAACACAAATGCAGTACAGCCTGATATCAGGTTGTGCCGAGTTTATATTCCCTGAAGGTCAACACATTTAAATGATGTCATTTCCTTTCTAACCCTCTCCCTCAATAAACAGATCCAGTTTGTGATGCCTGGAGGAGAGCTGTACATGTCTTTGTATTCACTAATGTAAGTAAGGATTAAACATACTGGAATGTGTCGTTATAGAAATATAATCAACAACACACTGATGGGTTGCAGCCTGACATGAAGCAGAGTTAAATAACCATTAACGCCGAAGTTGCTTATTGTAAACTTTGTTGCCATACTATTTATGTTTATAGTTAGTGGTGTTTGCGAAGCAAAGCATCACTATTATAATCTTGCATACTTATTATATTTTATTATTATAATTATTCTTTTTCTATTATTGAGGAGAGGTGTGCTATGACTTTTATAAGCGATCGGGTGTACGATGTTCGCACAGTCGCCAAACAATCGGCCAAAAAAATCCCACAGACTTAACATTGCGACCAACATTGACGAGTCATAGCTCAGAGGGACAATTTCACAGAAACATGTCAATCACCACTTTTGAAGAGGCTGTGCGAGAACATACCCCACAGTGGGGTATAAGTTGTACCCCTAGGGCGCAAGAGTGCCTCAAAGTTGCCCCATAGACATAACATAGGAATTTTGCATTGAACATAACTCTGCATCACAATGTCGTAGAGACATGGGGGCGGGCTCATTTTACTCAGACAACCAATCAGACTCTCAGGATCACTGTGAAGCTGTCAAGCCACACCCTAGCAACCATTTAGGGCACCCTAGCAACAGATCCCATAGACTGCCATTGTAAAAGCCCAGATGGATATCTTTGGATCGCAGTGTCATAGAGACATAGGGGTGGGCTTGTTTGACTCGGGGCAGCAAACAGCCAATCATGACCCCAAGTACCCTAGCAACCACCCTAGCAACTTCAAGACACATACTGGATGGCTACAGTGCCGAGTTTTGCCACGGCAAGCACCACTCACATTTTCTTCAGAAAATGTACATTTCTAGTTGCATTTAATGTTGTGGAACATCTGTGAAACAAGTTATTACCTATTATCACCTATAACAGCTATAAACAGCCGTTTCTCTTCTCTTTCTCTCTCTCTCTCTCTCTTTCTCTTTCTCTCTCTCTCTCTCGAAGTTAATAAAAAAAAAAGCTTGTCATGTTGCAGAAAAAACGCAGAACACAAACTCCACTGTCCTTGAAGACTTTACCACGACTGAAAATTTATTTTTTTTGCTACAAAGTACTGACCCAGGAGACTCCTTCCATGAATGTTAAATAAACTTCTTGTTGCAGAAAACTTCACCATATCAACAGTTACACCTATTTTAATTCATTTTATTAGGTTTAGATCAGGGGTGTCCAAATTTATCCACAAGGGGCCAGTTTGCGGGTGCAGGTTTTCATTCCAATCAAGCAGGAGCCATGCCTGATTCCACCTGTTTAATCAGTTGATCTTGGCTTTCAGTAGACTCAGGTGTGGCTTCTGCTTGGTTGGAATGAAAGCCTGCATCCACACCGGCCCTTTCTGGATAAGATTGGAAACCCCAGTTTAGATTATGTGGAGCGCCATCTATCCAAGTCATTGTGAATGCATTAGAATGAGCGTGTTAATATAGACCTGAGATTTGTCATGCAACTGGCACTATTGTCAGACTTGACAGGAAGAATCAACATCCTTTAACCAATCAGATTCAAGAATTCAACAGCGCAGTGGTGTAGTAGATTTTATTTATACCCTGCTTTTCAGTAAGTCCATGTTTCTATTATTTGTCTATTGTTAGTTTTTCTGTGACGTCTCGTAGACTGTCAGTCTTCGGCGCCTACAGCTTTTTTTACCCGTCTCGAAGAAACACATCCTGTTTGGCCGTTGCTGTGGAGGCTGAGAGGAAAAACAGGGAGATTTCACTATGACTGTTGTAACTGTTCTGTGTTTTTATTGCCTTGCAGTGTCAGTATCTCTCGCTTGCTTTTCCCTTCTGCGTTCACATTTTCTGTTCCATTTCCCTTTTCACACTACCGACTCTCTCTTCCCACACACATTCCCTTTCTGTGTAGTGGGCTTAAACAGATTTAGGACTCTTGAGTGAAGACACGCCATGCTAAACACTTGTTTTCCAAACACACTCTCTCTCACTTCATTGACAGATTCATTGTTTAATCCAGAGTGCAATGTTCTCTGTTCTGTGACAAAAAAAAAGTTGATTTGGAGCATGTTCAAAGAATGTCAAATCTCTGCATAGGTTATGATCTAGCCATAATAAAGTTAGTCATTCACCACATCGCGGTCTTGTGTCTACATACAGAGTAATGAATTAGCAGCAGACAGAACGATTTTCGATTTTCCGCCATGTGTAGCCAGGAATAGAAATTCCATGTTGATTCAATAACCTTAATGGGTTGATACCACTGTAGCCGATGGGGGGATCTGGGCTCTTTGGCATTGTAATTTGTTGACATCATATGTTAGCAAGGGGCTTAATAAGATCCAAATTGTGCTACAGTATCCAAACACCGCAAAGACTGCATGTGCCTCAACACTTTAACCAAAAGTCTGAAAGCTTTTATCTCTATCTATCTATCTATATATCTATCTATCTATATATATATATATATATATATATATATATATATATATATATATATATATTTGGTAGCAACTTTACCAACGGCATTGTGAGAAATTTGTGTTGCTCTGTCCTCATTAGGAACTCAGGAGCGCGGGTGAGTTTCCTGCTGAAACTTTCATTTACTACATCACAGAAGTACTCAAACTTTGATTTAAATGGGTCCCAAAAGCAGTTTATCGAGAATTGCTTCTGAGTCGTGTTACACAATAAATGGAACGCCGTTTATGGCGAGGATTGAAATGGTTATCTCGTTTTCTTGCAGTGAGCTAGTGAATCGCACGGTGTCAGTGTAATCTAAACGAAAGCACCTCCTGGGTTTGGCCTCTTAGTTGGTTATTTGGACCGCCTCATCTGTTGGTAATATTTTCTAGTATGCCGCACCTCGCGGGCTATGAGGACTATTTCATACTTTCCATATCTGATCACTGCTTTGGTTTAGCCAGATTTATATAACAGCAATATGAGTACACACTCTGTGGATTGTGTCTGTTAACGTGATCGGAAACTGCACTAATTTTCTTTCAAAATGGAACAAAAGGGATCCGCATCATGGCGACTGAACCTCGTACTTTTTGCACTGTCGCTGCTATATAGGAGCGTAGCACTGGCACAGATTAGATATTCCATACTAGAAGAGCAGCAAGACGGCGCCATGGTTGGAAATATTGCAAAGGATTTGGGTCTTGATCACAGAAGTTTAAAGGAGCGAGGATTTCGTGTCGTTTCAACTACAGGAGAGACCTTATTCAATCTAAATCAGGATGATGGCGTCTTGTATACTACAGGGAAAATAGACAGGGAGGAGGTATGCGAGAGAAGCAGCTCATGCTTGATTTATCTAAAAATTGCGCTTGAAAATCCTATCGAAATTCATTACGTAGAGGTTGAGGTTGTGGACATAAATGATCATGCTCCGATGTTTCCTGAGACAGAAAAGCGTTTGGAAATCTCCGAAAACGCCGTGTCTGGTTCACGCTTTCAGATACAAGCAGCACGAGATCCAGACAGAGGGATTAATTCTGTGCAAATGTATAAAATCAGTCACAATGAACATTTTCGACTCGAGGTTAAAGACAGAGGATCAGATCGAAAGATGCCCTTTTTAATTCTGCAAAAATCGTTAGACAGAGAGACTAGTCCTAGTCATAAGCTCCTCCTCACAGCGCTGGACGGCGGAAAACCGCCAAGATCGGGGACTATGGAGATAACTATCGATGTTCTAGATGTAAATGACAACATTCCGGTTTTTACAGAAGACTCCTATTCTGTGAAGCTTAGCGAAAACGTGCCCATAGGTACAACAGTAGCGCAGGTAAATGCAACTGACCTAGATGATGGTGTAAATGGTGAAGTGTTTTTCAGTTTTGGCCACGATATAGACAACGACTTGCGCAAACTTTTTGATCTGGATCCAGTCACAGGCGAAATAGTTGTAAAAGGACAAATCGATTTTGAGCAAAAAGACCACTATGAAATTGATATTCAAGCGTCGGATAAAGCACTTGCACCACTGACAGCCGATAAAAGCATTTTAATACAAATTGTTGATGTAAATGATAATGCGCCGGAAATTGAAGTGACGTCATTTTCGAGCACAGTAAAAGAGGATTCTAAATTGGGGACTACAGTAGCATTAATCAGTGTGAGTGATTTAGATTCTGGTTTAAATGGAAAAGTGTCCTGCTCTGTACTTGAGGAAATACCATTCAGATTAATGCAGACCTCACAGCATAACATTTATTCATTGACAACTGCATCATTACTTGACAGAGAGAAAATATCGCAGTATGACATTACATTAGTAGCCCAAGATGCAGGTCAGCCAGCATTATCATCTTTTAAATCTATCACTGTGCAGATATCTGATGTAAATGATAACAGTCCAGAGTTTTCCCTCAACCCACACATCTTCTATGTAACTGAAAATAATGTACCGGGCAGGTCCGTGTTCTCTGTATCTGCTAGTGACCGTGATTTAGATGAAAATGCCATGATTACCTACCAGATCTGGAGGGATACTAGTGAGCAAAATAAGCATACATCCTTCCTAAACATAAACCCTGAGAATGGAGAGATATACGCACTGAAAAGCTTTGACTTTGAAACAGTTAAAACATTCCGCTTCCATGTTGTTGCTACAGATTCTGGAAATCCACCACTCAGCAGTAATGTTACAGTGAACGTGTTCATTCTGGATCAGAACGACAACGTTCCAGTGATCTTATATCCAGTCAGCGCTAACGGTTCTGCTGAAGGGGTGGAGGAGATTCCCCGCAATGTCAACGCAGGACATTTGGTGACTAAAGTGAGAGCCTATGACGCGGATATAGGATACAACGGCTGGTTATTATTTTCAGTGCAGGAAGTGAGTGACCACAGTCTGTTTGGTTTGGACCGCTATACAGGACAGATAAGGACCCTTCGCTCATTCACAGAAACAGATGAGGCTGAACATAAACTGGTCATACTGGTCAAAGACAATGGAAACGTGTCACTTTCAGCAACAGCGACTGTGATTGTCAAAGTTGTGGAGCCTAAAGAACCTTTCGCAGCTTCCAATGTCAAAAATGCAGTAAAAGATGAGGGGGATAATAATATAACGTTTTATTTAATTATCACTCTGGGTTCAGTTTCAGTGCTTTTCATCATCAGTATCATTGTGTTAATAGCAATGCAGTGCTCCAAATCTACAGACTGTTCTTCCAAGTATTTACAAGATACAGCTTATGATGGGACACTTTGTCACAGCATCCAGTACAGATCCGGAGATAAACGCTACACGTTAGTTGGTTCCAGAATGAGCATCGGTTCTACTCTAGTTCCAAGCAGTAATGGGAATACTCTAGTGATACCAGATCGCAGGAGGAGAACTTCTGGTGAGGTAAGATATCGTTCAGTGTAGGCCTGATGTGGATGTTTGTATTTAGCATAACATACACAATAGATTCTGATTATGGACTCATTAAAACATGTAAGCCTTATTTTAAATAATGATAGCAATACTGAATTTAATAAGAATGAAATGAAATGCTTTAAACTGTAACTCTACTTTTCAGCCTTTCTAAATTGCCATAGCTGTGTGAACTCATGTATTTGCAGTTGTGGAATCTTGTTTGGTGATTGTTAGCCTGAAATGTTGTATCACTTTGTTGTCGTCAGTATGTAGTACAGTAGTTCTTTATTATGTAGGTTTAATCACACTCCATATGTGGAATTCATTTTTCACACAATTAAATACATTAAAGCACTCATTTTCTCTCTTTCTTTCTTGCTTTCTATTTAGCCAGTAGGAAAACTAGACATTAGATTAACAGTATGTGAAACATTTCAGGCAAGGACTAATCTTCTTCTTCTTCTTCTTCTTCTTCTTCTTGGTGAGAGCGGCCATGCTGTATGGTTTAGAGACAGTGGCACTGAGGAAGAGACAGGAGTCAGAGCTAGAGGTAGCA
>JAKKZN010000025.1:2573275-2584397 GCA_033441825.1 Pangasius elongatus
AGACTCGAACCCACGACCTTCAGGTTCACCTTCGGGTTACAAGTCCGACTCTCAGACCATTAGGCCACGACTGTTATAATATGGGTTTAAACATTGTTCCTTGTTTCTTGTGGTTAAAACATACTTGTTTAACAGCACCTGAGTAAATTGTTAACTTGTTGAAGGTTTAAACAAGAAAAAAAATCACTTGCTCTAATCTGGCCGGCTCTTTAAGTTTNTACTGTCGCAGTAACTCACTTCAACCATCGGTGGGAGGAGTAGGAGGCGCACACTGATGACATCAGAGGTCTGTCATTGGTTAAGAGGCAAGTTAATGTAGGAACTCCTTGAAGAAATCAAGTCTCTTGGCCTATACATTACAAAAATACTTTTACGAAAAGTATTCGTGGCTGTAGATTTTATGTTGAACCTTATTATTGAGTGTTTCCCTGTCAGAAAGGGTTTCCATGTAAAACCATTTTAAGAGCCTAAGAACCCATAATTACTCAATGAGCCCTTAACAAACCATGTGAATACATGGACTAGATGTTTATTCATTCATTCATTCATCTTCAATAACTGCTTTATCTTGCACAGGGTCATGGTGGATCCGGATCCAATCCTGGGAATACTGGGCATGAGGTGAGGATACACCCTGAATGGGTCGCCAGTCCATCACAGGGCACCACACACACATTCACACACTCATTCAGATCTAGGTGCACTTTGGGGTAGCCAGTGCACCTACCTGCATGTTTCTGGGAGGTGGAAGGACTCTGGAGAACCCAGAGGAAACCCACAGGGACGCTCTGAGAACAAGCACAACTCCACACAGGAAACATGGAAACCTGGAGCTGGGAGGCGGCAACGCTGTAGCATCGCGTCTCATTCTGAGAAGTTGGAATTTTCTTTTCCGTGGATGTTCACAGATATTTTTTTCACCTCCCTTCATCCCCTACCATCTTAACCTGTTCTTCACATGACATCATGACAAAGATATGAGATGTGACAGCGTTGTTTATTTTACACCCTGAAGCCTGCACTTTTTTTTAAAAATTTTTTTAGCTATGGTATGTACTGGTAGCCTTATCTCTTCAGACCTTCTCACAGAAATAGCACATTATGGTAACACATGAAAGGACGAGTCCACCTACACACTCCTCTTTTTCATCTCTCCGCAGTGTTTATCTTGCTATCAAATGAAACAGAAAGCAAATCATATATATATAGTATTCGTAGTAATCACAAATTCAAATCCCAACGATGCTACAGCCATCTGTGGCCGGGAAAAAAGGGAAAAATCTGAAACTTTTTAATTATTGGCACATTTGGGTATGGGATTGAGTTGATCAGATCTGTATCTCAAAGGCAACGAGACTTTGCAAGACCAAAAACTATTAAAATGATTCCAATATGAGGATTTTAAGTAGAGATGGCACTGATCCTGTAACAAATGGCGAAGCTTCGGATTTGGAAAAGAAATGTATTTTTTTCGGAAGAAGTGCTTACATATCAAGAACCTCGAGGACTGATTTTACTATATTTATACTTTATACGTTATTACATTTATTATATTAAACAGTGTAAGTGATTTTTGTGTGAAAGTGTCACAGTGTGAAGTGCTTCGGTTAAAAAAGTAAATAAATGTTAGCAGTTTTTCTACTAGCCATCACAAGACGATTGTGTTTTCCTTCTTCTTCTTTTTTTGGCGCCGTTTATGGAATTGAGAGCTTTATCGGTCTTTTTTTTTTTATTGCTGCATTGTTTCATTTTTCAAGCTAAAATGAAATGATCTGTGACGGTAGAATTCTAAGAAAGTCGGAGGGTTAAACACCTTGCCGCTTTCACTGCTTGCCTCTGGCTCGAAATCAAAGTTGTGTTTTTATTTTTCATCTTATGCTGTTCACAGCTTGAAACATCTTATCTTATTCACGAGAAAGTAACGCCCTACCAGAGCTTTGATTTTTTTTCCTCAAGGTCCATGTGAAAATAATTGTTTTTGAAAAAAGTATGTAAAGTGGAGAGTGTAAGTCTTTATTGTGGTTTGTGTGTGTGTGTGTGTGTGTATAGGTGTGTGATGGTGGTTTGGCAAAGATCTGGCATGAATAAGGGCTAATGCTTTCCTGGCTATGAGGGCCGTCTCTAACGCGTGATCGCTTGTCTCAGCTATGAGCGAGATTAGCAATTATAACGGCGTATCGCACCTCTTAAAAACTCAGAAGCAAAAATCAAAAGCGAAATGAAATTTTGTCGCTGCTTCTTATCTCTTCACCATCGTTTCTCTCTTAAACAGACAATCCTCCATAGTGCGTTTTCTACACGCTCCTGATCTTTCATGCTTCCCAGAAACGACGGCGTTCGCAACCGGTTTGGACACGAGTTACATGTTTTTACATCAGATTGGCATGTGGTTTGGATTTTGGGCAGCAGAATGTGTTTATGTATTTGTGTATTTTGCCTATGTGGTGGGTCTTCGGGATCAAGGGCTTAGCATGAAAACCTCCACATCCCCTTCGTGCTAAAACCCAACGATAAGAATTTTTGTGGTCAGAGAAACTTTGTCTGGTTTGGACCGAGGTCAGAGCCTGTCACACTAAACAGGCTGTTTGCATCAGGAATGAATTTGTATTTATCTAAGAGAGGCCATCTCCGTGGCTGTAGTTTACTCACCGGATGCTCGTGATCCAGTAGCTCCATGAGCAAAATTGACGCATTGTGTTTAATTATACAGATTTCTTTTCTCTGTCTGCTGCAACTTGAGAAGTGTTATAATGTGGTCTGGCAGTTATTAAAACCACCTGTACCCGCTGACAAACACACTGGAAAAAAAAAAAATGATTCAGTGGTTCAGAAAATATGACAAAAACAAATCTGTGAATTTTGAACAAAAAAAAAAAAAACATATTATTAAGTTCTGTATTCAATCAATTCATGCAAATATGCAGCTAAAGCCCAAAGTGCATATTTTACTTTCTTATATTTAATATTATTTGCAGTTACAAAACTAGTAAAAAATGAACTAACGTTTACGTGAACCAATTGCATACTAAAGTAGGGGTGTGGCTTTTGACCCCGATTTGCATATGCACTTATAGAACTTTAATCTGAATTAATTTTGAGCATTATGGATGGCTTGTTTTTAATATTTCTTGTGCTGTGTTGGCGTTAAGGCCTAAGGCTTTCTTTGCAGTCTGTGTGTGTGTGTGTGTGTGTGTGTGTGTGTGTGTGTGTGTGTGTGTGTGTGTGTGTGTGTGTGTCTTTTCCCCCTGGAGTGCTACTTCTGGGTGGAACCATTTAAGGCGTTAGTGGCCATTCAGTAGTCATTTTAGAAGTTGTAAATGAAATTGTAAGCACAGATATTAACGATAATAAAACAGTTTCCCAATTTCAATGCCAACGCCGGCATAAATCTCCCGAGCTGGACACGATTATTAACATGTAATATATAAGAAATAAACCACACCGTGGCATGCTGTTATAAGAAAATAATGGTGGTGTGATGTGGCCTGACATGTAAAGAAAGTACTACCCTGTTACCACCCCGCATTTTTCCTATACTTTTCCATACTCTTTTTCCATTTCTATTTACATTTAATGTTGTGGAACACCCACATAACTTGTTTCACATATGTTCCACACTAAACATAGCTATAAATGGATAACAGACATTGAAAGCTATATATATATATATATATATATAAAAGCTGCTTTTTCACCATCCTCTATTTTTTCTTTCTCTTGATGTAACTGAGAAAGCCTGGTGTACCTCTGACTGTTACAAAGCTCTGACACTGGAGTCTCTTAGATTATGTGGAGCATCTACCGTACGTTCCTGTGAATTAGCTGTTCTCATTAACACATACTGACCAATCAGAGTGGAGATGGAAATAACAAGACGACATGGAGGCGTGTTTCCCTACATAAGCTGTCGTGACATTATAGAAGCCCGTAGAAGCTTATAGAAGCTCGAATGACGACGGCCACTAATACTTGTACGTCACTAGTCACGGGACGTTTATAACATGGCTATGTCAGTCATATGATGCTGGGTTTGATTAAAGTGTTACTTTATAACATGTATAAGCATGTTAAGTTTTTTTTTGCATCAGGAACAAAATTTGTCTTTATCTAAGAGGGTTGTTTATGTTTTTAGTGATCCAGTAGCTGCTGGGTTTCATTAAACTAGCTCAATTCCTTTTATTTCACCACTGTTGAAACATGAGATGAATTATAATTCTGGGTGTTAACAGTTTTTGATCGATCTGATTGTATTATACGCTTCTTAAAATACGTCTTGAACGAAAACCCAAACTCCTTCAAAGTCACTTGTCACTTGTTTTTACGATCCCCGCTGCAACGTGTGCAGTTGAGCAGAATATAAACCCCAGCTGAAAAGTGTTTTTGAGCTCGTCACTGATGATTATAGTTGTCGATTCTGACATTTACAGTACATAACACCAGGCATGAGTCCAACACAGAATATTCCAGGCATATCCCTTAGGATCCTGAGAAGCTTCTCGGATTTCGCATATGCTAGAAGTTAGACTGAGAGCGTTTCAAAGCGGGGCGGCTCTTAAAGTTGGCCGTTTCATTGCTTCTGGCAGGCATGGGGTGCATCTCAGGGGTTGGAGAACCTTGTAGAACGTTGTATAACTTCTTTGCAATGATCTTTCCTCACCCCCTTTTTTGCGTATAATCCATTTTGCCCCCTTGGAGGTGTCAGTGTCTTCTCATGCATAATCACACCTAACAACCACGGGTGCCTGGTTTTCCAACCACATTCTTTTAAAGGTGCAGCGTTTTGGGGCCCAAGCATTTTAAATATGGGTGTAAACCTCTGGATGGTACGCATCGTGGAAAACACGCTGGCTCCTGGTGATTTTGAGGCTGGATTCTTGGCGTTCCCGGCCCAGCAGGGAAGCCTGAGAGGCAGACGAGAAGAGAGAGTGTGTGAGAGAGAGAGAGAGAGAGAGAGCGAAAGACAACGACATAGGCCCATAGACCCATGCCCCATTTGACTAGGGGAATTCTGGGTGCTATAAAATCCCAAAGCCCAGAACCCTTACATGGTTCACTCTCCTTTATGAGTAGGACCAACAGCATCAAACTGGCGGCTGCCACCATTTATGCGGTTTGTGGATGCAAGAAAATACTCAACCATGAATGTTTCAAAATTAACCTTCATGACCTCATGGGTTCTGAATTGATAGCATCAAGCTGTGCAAATCGAGATCTTCACTTCTGGCAGCTTACAGGAAAGCTGGAGGAAAAGGCGAGCTTTAACGCTTTCTTCCGTGCTTATGGACAGTCGATTTAAAGCTTACAGATAAATTTTTAGGAAAATATACGATATAAATCACTTCCAAATCACTTGAGACCTTTATTATTATACTGTCTCTGGACAGTTTCTAGACTATTTACCATTTTCAGTGCAGCATACCATATCTCTGTTACAGCTTTACTAACTTTCTGCATAAAGTCTATTCTATATAAATATAAATATAATAAATATAATAAATATATACACATATATTTGAAAAAAAATCTCTGAAATTAGCTTCATCATTCAACTGTTCTAAACTTCATAAATGATATCTACAGTGAACACGTTCATATCGTGTTATAATGCATTCCTATGACATTATACGCATCATTATAATTATACCGTTATGAGGCATTATGAAGTAGTGTAGTGTTCATAAAATGTTATATTGCAATATATGACACAGGGTCGTGCAAAGTGAGGAAATAAGTGTTTTGTATTCTGAACTCATTATTTCATAGAAAAAGTTTTATAATTTTTTTTAGCATTTCTGTTCTTGCTAAGTCTATGGTAGCATCATAAAGGGGTTATGACAGTTGCCATAAGTAGCTTATGTACTAACCAGAGCACTACTAGCGTTTTTAGCATGGGATATGTAAGAGATGTAAAATGAATGAGATGAAGACAATCAAGATTCAGGATATTATCTGATATTAAGATGCATGTACAGTATGTCATGGCAGATATCAAAAAGTCAGTATTAGTAACTTGATACTAACTTGTTATGGCAAATCATGAGAGTATATGCTATCTTCTATGACATTTTTATAACATGGTTATGTCAGGATTAAGACACAGGATTCAAATAAAGACGAATAAGATTTTAAAACAGGGAGTTTTCCCCCAAACGAAACGTCTGCACGTTTAAAAGCACCGAATCCTACAGAGAGCTGCACCCTGTTAGGGTCATAAATTCCACTTCATGATGTAATTGATAAAATTTATAATCCGAGGATAGCAAACTCTTTTTTTTTTTCCTCTTTGAATGGAGCGAGATTTATCAATATGGCTCTGATAAACACGTTTGTGAGATGATGTTCAGTCGGGGCCCTGATTGAACTTTGGCCTCTTTTTTTGTGTGTTGATTGGATTGTAATGTGCTTATCAGCGCGAGTCCTGACCTTCAGCCAATGACAGGCTCATTCTGTCAAGTGCCATTTGGTCGGATCATCATAAAGTTAAAAAAAAGAAAAAAAAAAGACCTCTGTTTAACCAGAGGGGTTAAATATAAAACTAAAGGGAAAGACCTGTGGCCTTAGTTCTTTAAGTGACATATTGCCTCATAATTGAATTTATATTATACATTAATAATAATAATAAAAAAAACAATAATTAAGGTTAAATTTAAAACTGACAAATAATGCCTGAAAGATGCATAGAACTAAAAGATGTAGAAAAAGATATGAGGCCATAATTTTATGAAAAAGCATCTCAGAATTGTATATGTGTAAAAATGTGAAACGTATGAACACTTATAAATTGTTAAAGTAACTACAATCAGATTGTTTTAACAGTCATAGCTTTTATTTTATTTATTCATATGAAATCCCAAATAACATGTTCTCACTTTTTCATAATTCCTTTTACTTTTCACACAAGATCCTTCTTTTTTGTTTCGAAGCACCTTTTATTCCTTGAGGAAACTTTCATCCTATAAAAATATCATTTTCCCTGAACGCTGAGTCATAAGACATCATAAGCTTGCCAGAGAAGTTCACTCGGCATCTCGAGGTGCGGATCGGGATGCAACAAAACGTCACACAAGTGGGAAGTTTTCACTTTTAATGCAGGCGAGAGCAAGCAGTTAGATATGAAGCTTGAGGGAAAGAGGAAAAACCATGTTTACTAACAATGCATTTATGGCATCCATTCAGTCATCCTTAGTGACTTCCTGGTCAGGGGTTTCAAATGAAATTAGGCTGCTAGTTTGTGTGCATTTTGGGGAAAAACCCAATTAAATTATTCGAACAAATATTACAGACCAGTACAAAGAAAATGATAATAATGCGAGTGAGATTAAATCGATACCAATTATGAGCTTGTGATGTAGCTGAGGTTGAGGAAATGAACTTGAGTACATTGGATTGCACCATAAATTTGAATACAGACACAGACACAGACATTTGCAGCACTAAACAGATATAACTACAGATACAGTCAGTGTCATTGCATTACACCTGTACACTTGACATTCATAAGCACTTAGAAAGGTTTATGAGTCCTGTGTAGTTAAAAACCCAGAGAAATCCCTTTAACCAGAGCGTAAAACAAATCAGTGCAAGGTTGATGCATACGATTTGACAAACAACCGACCTAGAGTAGGTATAACGCTACGATGCGGATCATGCGTGTGCGCTCATGCATAATTCATGCTTCAGTGCATTCCTTCATGTCAAGTTTAATAATGTTTGCTGAAATCTAATCTCTCTTCATCAGTACACAAAGATACAAAGTAGTACAGAAGGTAGACGTCTCCTATCCTTATAATCAATCACCAGTGCTGAATATGGCATTGGGCGTGTAATGTGAGTGCGTGCGTGCGTGTGTGTGTGTGTGTGTGTGTGTGTGTGTGTGTGTGTGTGTGTGTGGTTTCATCTCGGATCTAGCACTTTGCCCTCTTGTCACCCAGCCTATCTTTTTAACACACAAACACACATGGTGTTTGCACAGGGTGGTGGTCTGTAGGAAGAAAAAAAAAATCCAGGTTTTTTTTTTTTTGCTCTTCTAAGAATGACCCTTAAAATTGTTAAGATGGCTGCTGGAGTCATGGCTCTAGATTTGAAAAACACACAGCAGAAATGCCTACGGGGCCAAACTGGGTGTTTACTCAGGACTGATAATATTTACTGCTATTGAACACTGATAGGGGGGTTGCTTGGCCTCTGTGTGTGTGTGTGTGTGTGTGTGTGTGTGTGTGTGTGTGTGTGTGTGTGTTTTTGGACCAGCTCTGTGACCTCAGGGCAGAGTTTGTTAAGGATGAGATGAACCACAGTGAACTTTAAGACGATTTAGCGTACAAGCTTCTCGATGAGACGAACCGTCGTTAGCTCACATGCTACAACAGAACTCCTTCAGTAAAGTGCTGACTTTCTATTATACTCTGTATATATTTTACATTTAGAAAGGTCTCAAACCAATTTGAGAAAATTCTGCCAAGATCGCTAGCTAAATAATTAACATTACGCGCACCAAACCTAGTGCCGATATGACGTTGGGCTAGCATCGCGCTACTTTAGGGCTCCGCCTACAGCTTATTGTCGTCTGTAATTACTTTGGTAGATTTTTAGATTATCACCACCACATAATACTGCTTCCTTTTTCCCTCTACGTCTTGTTTTACTCTTTTGTTCTGGTTTCCAGACAGGTACATTCGCTTCCACGTGCTAGGAAAATGGGACTCTGTTAAGAAAGAGTTCCTGGTACAGCATTGTACATTTCCCATCCGAGGATTTGCGGAGTTCTGCTCTTTGAGATTTGGTGTTTTCATGGACTTCAGGGTCCAGATCAAAACTCGAGCAAGTTCCTACACCTCAAGTTCGAGCTACACCTCTGTAAATCAACAGATCGCTCAAATCTCATCCCATGATCACGAGCCACTCCTGATATTGTATAAAGGTTATATAGTATATCAATCCTTTTACTACTTCTCTGAACAACAGTTATCATGAGATATATATATATATTTTTTTTGCTCAAGCTGAGTTCTGCTGTCTGTAATGGGTTCAGTATGCCAACCAGCCCATCGTGGTCCAGTTGGAGATCTGAGGGAGCGAAGAGTTAAAGAATCTGTGCAACTCTTCTTCATAAATTTGTGTGTTTGTATGTTCTTTCTGTTGCCTTTGATTGATGGTATTGTTTTAAGCCAGGGAGGTTCTGGATTGCTTAGCCATTGTTTCAGCTCTTGGCAAAAATGCTTCTCTCTCTCTCTCTCTTTCTCTCTCTCTCTCTCTCTCTCTTTCTCTCTTTTTCTATCATGCCCTTTCTGAAGGAAAGAAAGAGGGCAAGAAAGTGAAAAAAGAGAGAAAAGGAGAGAGTGTGGGGTGAAGGTTATAAAGAGGAATAGAGGAATTATGGACAAAAAAATGAAAAATAAATTTTTTTCTCACTTATTAACTTATCCTGAAAACTGTTGAAATCTGGCATGTGTGGATTTCTTGAGTTCAGGGAATTTTTGTGGGTACTGGGGTTTCACAGCTTGCCCTCACCTCAGGGAGCAGTGTAAGTGTACATGTGTGTTTATACGTGTATGTGTGTGTGTGTGTGTGTGTGTGTGTGTGTCCTAGCCAAACCTCACAAACACCCACGTCTCTCCACTGACCACAACCATGCAGCGACACAGACCCCGGACCCTTCCTTACCTCCTGTGTGAGTGTGTTTGTGAACATTGACATGAGTGTGAGTGTGTGTGTGTGTGAGAGAGAGAAAGAGAGAGCGAGAGAGAGAGAAGGAGAGTGACAGGACAGGGCTCAGTACCAACCCTCTCTCACCACCTTGGCTCGGCATCAAGTATGGAATTCACAGTGTCCTAACAAAAGCCATCCGAAGCACTTTTTCACTCGTTTTTTTTTTTCCTCGAGCCCTTTAACGACTATTATTCTTGCAAGATGTTTTAGGTTCTGGTCATCCTTGCTGACACAAACCGCAGCATTTCGGGATTGTTCCCACTTGTCTTTCAAATGCTGGGAATGGTTTGAGAACCAGAATTCCACAGCGCTCTGTTGGAGGTCGGGTCTGGTAGAACATTCGCAGCGAGGCGCCCAACGCGAACCTTCAGAGAATTACAGCTACCAGAGTCCATGGAAGAATTTGGACAATTTCATTTATATGAAAGGTTGTAAAGGTTAAAGTCAGGGGTTAGGGGCGGAGTTAGCGTCGTTTATACGTGATTTATTTACGAATTTAAGTTTAGAAATCAAACAAAACGATTAATTCAGGTGTTTAGAGTTCCTTTTATTTCCCTTAGTCAGCTGTTCATGTGGTTCTCGTGGAATCCTTGATTCTGATTGGTCAGAAGGTGTTGATTCATTTTCTATAACAGCAGCTCCGACAGTAGGTGCAGCTGCAAATCACAGATTTATTGTTATCGTTTCCATAGTAACCATATAGAGTCTTATCTGGTGGATGCTCAACAAAATCTAAGACTAAAACAAACAAACAAACAAACAAACAAACACCAAAAACAAAGAAATAATGTAATCATTGATATGGTGCAGTTTTCTGTTAGGAGGCATTTATTTAAAATTTGAGGAAGGAGTCTCCAGTGTCAGCGCTTCGTAAAAGTCAGCAGTTAAGCTGTAACTTTGTGATGGCAAACTGTGTTTTTCTGTCTTATTCACTTGAGAGAGAGAAAATAAGAATAAGAGACGTCAGTGAGGAAACATTCCACGGCAAAAATGTAGCTACAAATAGATAAAAAGTACAGCGTATCATTCTTTAATAAATGAACCACTGTAATTGTTAGCAAGTTGCTGTAGTATAAGAGGAATAAAACCCCTCACATTGGGGAGCTAACACTAACTCTAATTCTTTACACCACCTGGTCGTTGATTATTTTCCCCTAACAGCACACACCAGAATGATTTATTCCTGACTTACAATTATAAATATCATTTTTAGTATGATTTTAATTAGTACTCCTCTCTATTAAGGCATGGGGGAAAAATAACACTTTCTATGAATATAATGACCCAAGAATACATTTATAACCCATTATAATGCTCTCATAAAGCAAGTGGTGCTTTATGACAGTGGTGAGAGCGGCCATGCTGTATGGTTTAGAGACAGTGGCACTGAGGAAGAGGCAGGAGTCAGAGCTAGAGG
>JAKKZN010000025.1:2683271-2703219 GCA_033441825.1 Pangasius elongatus
GAACCCACGACCTTCAGGTTCACCTTCAGGTTACAAGTCCGACTCTCAGACCATTAGGCCACGACTGCCCCCAACATTAACATTAAAACCACTGACAGGTGAGGTGAATAACATTGATTATCTCGTTACAGCGGCACCTGTCGAAGGGTGGGATACATTACACAGCAAGTGAACAGTCAGCTATCGAAGTTGATGTGTTGGAAGCAGGAAAAATGGGCAAGCGTAAGGCTCTGAGTGACTTTGACAAGGGCAGAATTGTGATGGTTAGACGACTGGGTCGGAGCGTCTCCAAAACAGCAGGTCTGGTGGGGTGTTCCTGGTATGCGGTGGTTATTTCCTACCAAAAGTGGTCCAAGGAAGAACAACCGGTGAACCAGCGACAGGGTCATGAGCGCTCAAGGCTCACTGATGTGTGTGGGGAGTGGAGGCTATAGCCCGACTGAAACAGATCCCACAGAAGCATTGCAGTGCAAATTGATGAAAAGTTAATTCTGGCTGTGATTGAAAGGCGTCAGAACACACAGTGCATCACAGCTTGCTGCATATGGGGCTGTGTAGCTGCAGACCGGTCAGAGAGCCCATGCTGACCCCTGTCCTAATCCAAAAGCACCTACAATGGACAGGTGAGCATCAGAACTGGACCATGGAGCAATGGAAGAAGGAGGCCTGGTCCGATAAATCACATTTTCTTTTACATCATGTGGACGGCCGGCTGCATGTGCGTCGCTTACATGGGGAAGAGATGGCACCAGGATGCATTATGGGAAGAAAGCAAGCTGGCGGAGGCAGTGTGATGCTCTGGGCAATGTTCTTCTGGGAAACCTCGGGTCCTGGCATTCATGGGGATGTTACTTTGACACGTACCACCAACTAAAAATTGTTGCAGTCCAGGTATACCCCTTCATGGCAATGCTATTCTCTAATGGCAGTGGCCTCTTTCAGCAGGATAGTGTGCCCTGTTACACTCCAAAAATTGTTCAGGAATAGTTTGAGGAACATGACAAAGAGCTGAAGGTGTTGACTCGGCTTCCAGATTCCCCAGATCTCAATCTGATCGAGCATGTGTCAAATGTGACAAAACCTGAAAAAAAGAAGACACGTGTACTACATGCTGAAAGCATCATATTTGAAAATATATGACGAAATCCAGTCCACATTTCAGGTGAAAATTACCACGTGAAAAAATAAATAAAAAATAAATAAATAAATAAAGTTTAAAAAAAAAAAACACACGACAACAAATGAATCACTGGTAAAAGAAAATCATGTGTGAAAATAAAAAGACATGCATTATACATGAAATATGAACAATAATAAAATAAATGAAAAATTTAGTGAGGAAAAACATAAAAATATGTGAAAATAAATTTAAAAGAGCTTATGTGTGCTAAAAACTAAACTGTGTATATGATTCTAATATATTTTAATGATATATTTACTTAGTTTGAATAGCACGGGATTGATTAATGCACTCTGAATATTTTCCTCCATCCTTTTATTGATCACTTTTATACTTATATCCTCATAGTGAAGTTCAATTCCACAATCTGGCCACTAGACGGCGCCAAACGTAAGCTACACAAACTTTGCGACAACGCGCGACAGTGTGCTTCGCTTTGCGGCTGATTTGCGGTAGCGGCGCCGAGCTTCCACATGGCAGTGTGTGTTCCTGTGCTGTAGGATCTGTCGGTTCAGCTGGGGGTTTATTTTATTTATTTATTTAAAACGTAGCGCGATGGGAAAGACGAAGAACGCCAGGTTTAAGCGCGCGCAGTTTTCTCCGGATGGACTTCCGGTAAAAGCTGTGAAACGCGCCGCTGAAGATGAGGGTGAAGATGAGGTTGAGTCTCCGCATGCAGAATTACTGGAGAAGGTAACCATGCCTGTTTTCTTGTAAAATCCCTATCCGAATTCTGACAAATCCAGCCTCCTCAGTTCTGATTGGCTACTAGGAGCTCGTGTCTGCGCAATGATTGGCTCGTAGTATTAACTGTCACTCGGTCTGTCAATCAAACGCTGTTATTAACCAATCGTAGCGCAGGGGGCGGGACGTGCCGGAAAGTGAGTGGGATGTTATTCAGTTTAAACTTATTTTATGGCATAAAACGTAAACAAGGTTAATTTAGACCAGTTTTAGGGAGTAGATTAGTCTTGTGTAGGTGTCAAATCAGAGCTAGCTGGTTAACGTGCTAAAGAGTCAAACTAAGTTGAAGTTTCTTTCTCTTATTTTAAAAAAAATTGATAAAAAAAATTCTAATACATTTTTAATAAATAAAAAATAAAAATTATAATAAATATTTGAACTAGGATGAAGTAATGATAGTTTACACTTTTATACTGTTATGGTCTTTTTGGTATTTACTTATAAAATAATAATAATAATAATAATAATAATAATAATAATAATAATAACAAACATTAATATAAAAAGCACTTTTACACATTTAAAATGCTTAAAGTGCTTTAAAGAATAAAATAAAATAGGCCAATAGTAATGAAATAAAGCATGGCAGTGGCAGAAAGAAGAAAATAAAACCTCTGTGTGTGTGTGTGTGTGTGTATATATATGTCTGTCTATGAGTCTGCCATGTGTCTGTCATGTGTCTGTCTGTGTGTCTCTCCCCATCCCTGCCCGTATATCTGACCTCCTGTCTCTGTCTGTATCTCAGTTGCAGAGTCCGAGTGCAGATATACGAGAGTACGCGTGTGCGAGTATTTCCCGGGTGGTTCAGCAGAGTCAGACGATCCCGGGCTTCCTGCACAGAGACGCCGTGAGGAGGTTAGCGCCGCTTCTCCTGGACAGCAGCCTGGCGGTCAGAGAGACGGCGTCCGGGGCGCTCAGGTACCGCACGCTCTTACACACGTTACTGAGTTAGTCGATTAAATTGCTGATGATGTGACGTGATCGTGGATTTCTCTGGAGCATGTTTGGTTGACTTGTTTCCACCACAAAAAGTCTCTAAACTTAAACGTGATTGTGTTTTTCTTTTTCCTCCTCTGAGAAAATGACATTCTGAATCACATACATACACACACATAACTCCGAGCTCGCCTGATCACATGTCCGTGATTTTCTATACAAATGTCTTCTCACATTGGGGGGAAAAAAAAGAAGTTTGAATGCTGCTACTTGCCGTATTGAGTCTCGTAGCGTGTGTCAGTGGCCCTTCCTCGCATATTAAACACTTCCTGAATCGTGAAACGAAAAACAGATGCTTTAGAAGACGGATTCAGCCGTATACTTGGTCTGATTCTACTTTTCACTCAAATATAATTTGTAATGAAAACCGTTGTATTAAATTAGAAAGGAATGCAAAATAGAAACATTTTCTCTCCAGCTATTGGACCCTGGTGTGTGTGTGTGTGTGTGTGTGTGTGTGTGTGTGTGTGTGTGTGTGTGTGTGTGTGTATACATACATACATACATATTTACAGGTTAGACACTAGAAGAAGTTGCTCCACTTTCTTATTAATTCCTGTACGTAACATCTTTATCATAAAACAGGAAGAAAGATGGTAAACGGTGATTATCATAAAATTCCCGTAAATACACACACTCCATGTTCTACTTTAATGATGATGATGATGGTAATAATAATAATAAGAAGAAGAAGAACTGTGTTAAACCAAACGTAGTGAAATGTCAAATCCCTGCCGGTGTGTTACAGGAACCTGAGTGTGTGTGGCGGAGCGGAGGTGTGTGAGGACATGGTGAGGCAGGACGTCCTCACTCCTCTCACCGCTCTGCTGAACGAGGTGAGATATCGCTTCCAGCGTGTGGAAAGAGAAATGGAAAACAGATTTGTTTTGGAAATCACAGACAGACATGGGCCTGTTGTAAACAGACCGAAATGAAGCGTAGAACAGGTTTTCTATGTATATCACGCTACATGACAAAAAACTAATCCCAGACTAAACAACCTGGCCACACCCACTGTTCTTATCAAGAGCTCGTGCGCCATTTTGTGATCAGCAGAAGTTTATTGGTATATCAGTGCCAGTGTGAAATGTCCAGTATCAGCGTTCAGCCGTTTTGAAATAAGAGGACATCATTTCTTACAATAAATTATTAAAACTGTCAGCCCAAAGTTTGTTTACTCCTCCTGGAAATAATATAATAACTTATATTTATGTCATATTTTAATTTAGATTTGACACTAAACACTGTATTTTTCCCCACATACACTGCAAATCAAACATTTATGAACATGATGAGGTTTTTCTGTTTTATAACAGTTTGCCTGCTAATATGTGTGTGTGTGTGTGTAATATATATATATTTATGTATATTTATTTAAATAAATATAACAAAAATTAATGTTTAAAAAATGTAATAACTTAGTAAAAAAAAAAAAAAAAAACATAAAATAACTGCTGGCAAAACAAAAATAAATTACAGTTAAAAAAAATATAAATAAAAAAAAATATAAATAAAAAAATATAATAAATTTAAATACATCATACAATTGTAATGGTTCAGTGTATAAAATTTTAACATCAAATCAGCTGTTTCTAATCAGCATTTTTCATTTTAATGTCTACATTAGAATATAGAAAAGTAAATGACTTTAAACAGAAAAATATAAATTAGAATTTAAAGAAATAATAATAACAAATATCAGCGTACACTTTGCAGTGTTAAGGGTCTGTGACGGAGTGTGTGTGTGTGTGTGTGTGTGTGTGTGTGTGTTTGCGCAGTGCTGCGTGGAGGTGCAGGTGAGCTCCAGTCCCGGGAAGAAGGAGCAGAAACCGACAGTCGAGGATGTAGCGAATGAAGCTGTGAATTTACTCTGGAATCTCTGGTACACGCCTCTAACCTGCATCTTCTGTACTGGTGTAAATGTAGAATGTTGTTATTATTATTATTATTATTATTATTATTAATAATTTTATTTATTTATTATTTTTTACATATTATTACAGTCATTCTGAAGGTGATGATAAAGCCCTGAATTTTTATTCTAATCTCTAAAGGGAAAAAAATCTGTCTGAGAGTCTGAGAAAATTTGTGTCTCTTAGAGCATCTTACTGAGGTGTTGTGTAAGATGTTGATGTTTGTTGTGTGTGTGTGTGTGTGTGTGTGTGTGTGTGTGTAGTGAGAGCAGCAGTACAGCAGTGTCGGTGTTTAATAGCGCGAGACTTCTGGACGTTCTGTTGCCGTGCATCGAGAAACATCCACTCAACATCCAGCTTGCTTTATCAGCAGGTAACACACACACACACACACACACACACACACACACACCATTGTTAAATTCTCTATTTTGACTGGTCAGAAGGCTTTGATTTATTTCCTATAACAGCAGCTCTGCCTGTAAGGCAAATCACAGGTGTATATGTTTATGTTTTGGTTTCTATAGCAACAGGTTGACAGACGTTGGCTGCTTCTCATAAACAAATTAAAAATCGTGTGTAGATGTTGATTGGCCAAGTTTTCTGTCAGGAGCTGTTTGTTTAGGTTATTTTTGGAAGGAGCCTCCAGTGTCGGAGGCACAGCTGTAACTTGTTTCCATAACATTTAAATGTAACTGTAAACAGATAAAAAACAATGATTTGTTGTTATTTAAGGAATGAAACGTCGTGATCGTTGGCAAAGTGCTGTGGTATAATTCGCCATGGTAACAGTAACCCCGCTTCATCACTCCACACCGTCGGTGATTTTTTAGAATAGTATCTTGTCTTAAATGGACACACACACACACACACATTGTATTGTATGTGGTATCTGTAGTAATCAGCACTTTATTTGTGTGTGCGTGTGTGTGTGTGTGTGTGTGTGGTTACAGCACACTGCTTGCACACAGTGACCGAGGATAACTCCGACCTGACAGGAAGTGTGAACGCCGCTGTTTTGGCTGCTTTAGAGAACGTGTTGCTCTCCACACACTCCAGCATGGAACACGTTCTCTTACGCACTCTGGCGGCAGGTATGACACACGCACACACACACACACACATGCATGAGTGTTTTAGTTTTAATTTAACCTACATAGTTTTATTTAGTTTACATTAAGTTTTAGTTTATGCCCATGTAGTCGAAAAGGTAAGTAAGGAGCGTGACAGTATTTTTCTCCGACTACGAAGCACTAGCGTAGATACACAGATCAGAGACGATGGAGTCAGAGTCACCACAGCGGCACTGCCTCGCCTCGCCTCGCCTCGCCTTGCCTCTTCCTGCATACCCCCGATGCGTTATCTTTATTCATTCTCTTGTCTGATCGACTGATTCTGAATCATTTTTGTCTCGTTTTTATCCGTAGATGATTTTGTCATGTATTTTGAGCAATAGATGTGTTGAGGTGTGTGTTAAGTTCGATGGGCTCTTCCTCCGTTCTCTCAGGAACCGTGTGGAACCTGAAGAGCTGTTTCTCCTCCACCCGTCAGGCCGAGGCGCTCTCTGCCGTGGCCAAGACTCTGGCGCACTGTCTCAGTCTGGACGCCGGAGCGCTGATCCCAGACCTGTGGCAGAGAGAGTCGAGTCGCCCGGCCAGCGGCGGCACGGCTGATCCGGAGTCAGCCGGGGTGGAGGAGCAGCAGGCTGGGGCCAGTGCGCAGGAAGAAGAGGAGATGGACGAGGGAGAGATAAAGATGAATAGAGGAAAGAGGAACGGGAAAAAGATGGAAAAAGATTGTGCTGCTTTTCTGCCTGTGAGAAAATTAAGATCTCTTCTGAGTGATTGGCAGCCATTTAAATACGTAAGAGCTCAATGCTAGGTGATATGACTTGTGTGTGTGTGTGTGTGTGTGTGTGTGTGTGTGTGTGTGTGTGTGTGTGTGTGTGTGTGTGTGTTCAGAGAGACAAACCGGAGCTGAGGGAAGCCGTAGCACTACTGACAGCACAGCAAACGTCCCTGGAGATCGTTGTCAACATGTGTTGCTCAGATGGTACGTGTGTGTGTGTGTGTGTGTGTGTGTGTTAGAGAGAGACAGGAGACAGATGGATGAAGGGTGTATGAGGATTGCACTTTGCTAATGGCTGATTAGTGATGTGTGTGTGTATGTGTGCAGTAATGTGTGAGACAAGGTGAGAATGACGTGAAGTGACAAAACTCAAGCTGTGTCTGTGTGTGTGTGTGTGTGTGTGTGTGTGTGTGTGTGTGTGTGTGTGTAGAACCCTCCGATGACGAGTGGGAGGAGATGTCGAGCAGTGACGAGAGTGAGATATGTGCCGACAGTGTGGCAGACGGGAACTCCAGCCTCTTTGCTCCTCTGTGCCTTTCTGCAGAGTTACACACAACACTGCTGAACTACAGCATACCACAGCAGGTGAAACACACACACACACACACACACACACACACACACACACACACACCGTCCACTACAAAGGACTATCTGTCCTGTCGTTAATGGAAAATGAATAAAATGCTTTAAACAAGCCAACAATCACTGGCTAAATTGTTAGCTGAACAAAGTTTGCTAATTAAGTTAGCTATTAGCTAATCATGTCCATTCTACACTATCTAGCGAAAGCTAGCTCGTTTCTTGATGTGGATTTTAGATGAGCTACATACGTTTGTTAAAGCAATATAAATCAGGCGTGTTAGCTAACTTGCAAGCTAAGCCTGTTACATTCTTAGTTAGCACACCAACTAAATTGGTATGAGAGTTAGATAGCAACAACGGAGGTCCTCATAACCGAAATGATCCCTCCAGCCGTCTTCTGTTAGTTTGGAGAGGGGTCCGATGTTTATGAACACATCTACAAATGTCCATAAAAGGCAAAAAGCTTGCAGAGGGCTGACGACGACTAAATGGTGAAAGAGCGCTTCCTTACCACAGTGCTGAAATTTCCAATAATGCAGCTCAGCCACTGCGGCGCATCAACTACCACAGACACACACTAACCCTTCCTCGTTTTATAGGGAGCCATTACTTTTTTACTAATTGAATAACTAGTTTTATATGGATTGTTTGGGGATGCATTCTCTTCACAAAGCTTTTTTTTTTATTACATTTGTGTGTGTAATTATAATAAATATTTAACTTTTTTATTTTAACTTCAGTGTGGTCTGCATATAAAATCGACTTTGTATTGTCCCTTAATTTATTTGTTAAGCTGTTACTCTAAGAATACATTAAAAAAAGATTTATAAGTGAAGAAATAGAGATTGTTTTTATGGAATTTTATGATATATTTTTTGATTTTGTAGTGGAAGGTTTCGTTCATCAGTGTTATTATAGCGAGATATCCTGACTGTGTTACGTTTCATCCGTCCATCTCACACACCTCTTTCAGGTCCTGAAGAAGGCGGAGTTTCCCAGCCACGCCGCTCTGGAGATTTGCGGCAGGGATCCAGCGTGGAAGTGCCTCGTTAAGAAGTAAACTCACTTCGTTACTTATTCAGTAATTAAAGCGTTCGTGAATGAAAAACGTGTCTCAAAGACGCTCTCTGTTCTTATAAATAATAGCTTTACAGGTTAAGATAAATGCCACTGGGAGGTTGCGCGGTAATTTACTCAGCCTTTGAGCGAACGATGTTAGATAAAAGGCGTCTGTGTTTGTTCCCAGAATGCAGCGGGTGCAGTGCCGGGCTCTGACGTGTCTCCATAACATGCTGGCTGTGATGGACGTGGAGTGTTTGGGCGGAGCTGCAGGACTGCAGGCCGTCGCTCAGCACCTCTCGTCTCTGATCTTTAGCTCAGCGGGTGAGAGAGAGAGAATGCCGTGATTTAAAATGTGTGATTTAGCTTTTATACTCCAGCCCTGATGGATTCTCGAATCTGATTGGTCAGAAGGTTTTAAGTAAGTACAAATAACACACTTGTACGAGAAAGTTAATACGATACGACCCGACACGTTACCACCCCGACGTGGATTATTGTTTTTCCGATAACGGCGCAGTCCGGAGCGCGTTACTCCGCTTATACCACAGCGATTTATCGACGATCACAGTGTTTAATTTATAAATGAACGTCACATCGCACTTCTCAGTGTTGTAACACGTCCACGAGACACGTTCCTGTTCTCACTTACGTTATAACAACCATGGCTGCACAGTATAATCGAAATTTTCGAAATATCGCAAATGTAAATATCACAGTACGCATATTGCCAATGGTGTGCGATAACCAAATGATTTTAAAGCCTCAAGAAGTTACGAAAAGTCCAAGTTTCAGGGCGACGCAGATAGCGGAGAATGCTTTCTTTTCCTCAAGAGAACATGAGACGTGTGTCGGTCGTGTCAAATTCAGTCTTTGTAATTAGAATTGAATTTGATCGTACTGCATATCGCATTATTTAACAAGTTATCGCATTTTCTTCTTCGACATTGCGCAGCCGTAATAACGACGATAAACAGTCGTTTCCTCGCTAGCATCTCCTTTCGTCTCTCTTGAAGTTAATGAGCGGGGAAAAAATGCAGCTTGTCTTTTTATAGAGAAACCGAAAGCATAAATTCTACAAAGCACTGTGACTGTTACAAAGCTTCTGACACTGGAGACTCCTTCCATAAATGTTACGTAAATGCCTTGCTTAACACACAGCTTCACCACGTCAACGATATACATTTTACTTTGTTAAGCAGCAACATGGGTTTTTTTTTGTTTGTTTGTTTTATCTGCATATTATTCATCTTAGCTCATGCGTGAGCTGTTACTACAGAAACGCTAACGTCGGAACGCGAGCGTTAATATAAAATATCGTCGAACTATTCGGCCGGTAATTTTTCTTTAACAGCAGGCTGTCATTCAATTCGCAAGTCTGTTAACACAATCGCTCTCATATGTTATCGTTTCTATAGTAACGGCTCGTTCAGACGGAATTGTACGCAGGTGCTAATAATACAATTAGGATTAAATGATGATTAACATTTAACCTTTGTGGAAGGAGTCTCCAGTGTCAGCGCTTTTACATTAACTTCAAAAGAAAGGGGGGAGAAAAAAAAAGCGATTCCGGGGAAAAAAAGAGGGAACGGCTGTTTATAGCTGCTATAACATAAGCGATAGCAGGAACTAACTCGTTTCACGGACGTTCCACAATTAAACGTAGCTATAAACGGATACAAAATACAATGTTTCATTCATTAATATATTAAAACATGATGGCAAATTGCGGTGTGAGAGAAATAAAACCGTTCGGGACAAACTCTTTTAGGAAAAGGGTGAAAACAGTAACGGTGCTTCATTACACCTCCATGTCGCTGCTTATTTTCCAGTTACAGCACGCCCCCTAGTGTTTTATTCCTTCCTCAAGATTTGATGTGTATCAGCTAGTGAGAGAGTCAGAGGAAAACTTACAGTTCATCAGTGCTGTTGTTGTTGTTGTTTGTTGTTGTTGTTGTTGTTTGACTGCGCTATTTCTTGTTGCAGACGTTTTGAAAGACGAGGAGTTCTTGGAGGCCGTAACCAGCGCCATGCGCTCGCTGCTCCAAATAATGGCCTCCAGAAACATCCCTCAGGTCAGAACACACGCCTATTTATTTAGCTTTACCCTTCCGTACGTTAAGACTAAATCTTTCTTAAATACTCTTATCCGTGGATCTCTTTTACCCAGTAAACAGGAAATGAAAAGAGTCACCTTAAATAAATCTGATAAATCTGGTAAATAATAAATTCATATTTATATACTGCTGCAAAGCCGCTTTGTGACGATGTCTGTTCTTAAAAGTGCTATACAGATACAATGGAATCGTGTGTGTGTGCGTGCAGTGTATGAGCCCTGAGCAGTTGATGAGCGTGTGTGAAGCAGCGATGCAGTGTGATGTGCTGAGTGTGAGGGTGAACGCTCTGGCCATTCTGGGCATCACAGGAAGCACGCTGGCTAAAGACAAGGGATCTGCAGAGACGCTGCAGGTAAACATCTCCGTTTATTGCGACTTTAATCTATAATCAGTAATAAAGCTTTATGATGAGTTTTCTCGTTATCTTGTCTCTGTAGCTGATAGGAAACGC
The DNA here is from genome assembly GCA_033441825.1 of Pangasius elongatus. NCBI lineage: Eukaryota > Metazoa > Chordata > Actinopteri > Siluriformes > Pangasiidae > Pangasius > Pangasius elongatus. The sequence continues at coordinate 2,694,165 of JAKKZN010000025.1, forward strand.
ACTGCTGAGCGTAGCGTCTAAAGACGTGAACCTGGTGGCGTGCGGAGAGGCGCTGGACGCTCTGTTCGACGTTTTTGCCGACGGCCAGGAGGCGGAGCGAGCGGCGCAAAACATCAACCTGCTCGCAGCTCTGAAATCCCTGCAGCCTGCCTTCACTGCCAAGGTATACACACACTTCGGCTGGGTTTACACGTTCTGATGTTCGTTTTTTCAGCCCAATTTGGCTTTTTCTGGAGAATATCATATAAGAGTTCTTTGAGATCAGCAATCTTGGAGATAACATGAGAGCTGATTTGCGACCCAAGATGGCCGACGACAAAGTTCTGGCTGTGTCTATGCATGTCCCTTTTCTGCACAAGCTAATTTCAAGATTATTAGTGACATAAGCAGACGTAAACGTAGTTATTTTCTTTAATCAAGGGTTTATCGTTAGACGGTCTTCATCATATACGCCGATCATCTTGGCTGAATTCTATAACAGATTTATTCAGGATCTCATACAGTGTGACAAGTAGTAATTTTAAAAGACAGCTGAAATTGCATAGGCTTTAAACACGCACACTATTTCACACGCTATTTTACTGCCGTTTTGTGCGACAGATCCGGAAGGAAGGCCGAGGGAAGTACAGCCCGGATCAGCTGTGCGTCCTGGACAACGTCAAGGTTAACCTGCGCAGGTTCATCGGCTACCTGGAGTCACTGCGGAAGAAATAGGACGCAGAAATCCGACACGACAGACTTGACTGAACATGAATGTGAGGTTTTGGAGTTTAAAGCTCCAATCAGGAATCTGTGGAACTGGCAGGCCAGTTTTTTTAATTTTTTTTTTTTTTTTGGTGTGACTGCATTTACAGAGAACAACAACACATGTACTCTATATTCTAGATTTGAGTGTCAGTTCATTTAAGAATGAGAATTGAAAAAATATGATTACAGGATTACCCTAGTCCAAGAGATCAAATATCACTGAGGGTGGTCTGTAGCAGTAGCAGTAGAATTACCTGTTTACTTTTTTAATTATCATTAAAGAAATGACAAAGAAACAAAACTGAAGGCAAATTCAATTTGCTTTACGTCCAAAGAAAGATAACTGTCAGTTATTTTGAATTATTACCCACGCATTAATAGGCTCACTTTAAAGAAAGAAGTAAAAACTATAGTACAGAGACCCAAGTGTCTAGACGGCAAATTTATTACAGCCTAATATGGTGTGTAGCTAGAAAAATGAAATTGCATTTTATTTCTGGAAATATGTCATGTATTGAAGTTCTGACGCTGGTTTGGCCGTTCCTGATTGGGTCTTGAAGGACAAACCCAAATATTCGTCTGGAAAAAAAGTAGCTTTTCTAGCAGTAACTATGACAGGACATGAAGGGGCATTGATTTTGCCTCGAATAGGGATGTTTGAGCACTTGAAAGTTGATAAGGGTGGGAATTAAAAGACTAGATTTAATGGGAAGATCAGAGGATTACGTGTGAGACGTTGTGGTTCAGAGCGAACGGTAGCCCGTCCTGTTATGCAGTGTGAAAAAAAGAGCCTTACGAGTGGTTACGTCTGAGGTTACGGAAGCGTTAACGATGATCGTGTGAGAAAACGTAAGCTGAAAGATATGTGTGGTTATATGTAAGCAATATAAGCATCTGAAAGAGTAAGGTAGGACCTTTTATATTTTCAGCAGTCTCTTTCTCTGTTTCAGGTAGAAATGTGTAACGGTTTTTGCAAAATATATCAAATGTCCTTTCCTAACCTTCTCGTTATCCTTTTCTCAAATTCATGACCACATCTTCGTGTACTCGCTTCGCACGTCATCGATCTTATTTATACTACAGCGCTGTTGAGTTCTCTCAGGTGTTCATCCATTTTCTATCACAGCAGTTTATGTTAATGTACACGCTAGCGTTTCTATAGTAACAGCTCATTCACAACCGCTAATAAACAGATTCATAAAAAAAAAAATAAATAAAAAATTGATTCTGTTTTCTGTAAAGAATCGTTTATTTATTGGAAGGAGTCTCCAGTGTGAGCGCTTCTGTAACTTTTGGTTTTACTCCACAGGAAATTCTTTCAGGATGGAGGAAGTGATGTAACAAACTGCTTTTTTTTTCGTTTGTTTTTGTTTAATTAACTTCAAGAGAAATTGAGCAAACGATTATTTACATCTGCTGTAATGTAAGTGACTTGTTTGTTTGTAAGTTCTTGTTAGGTACTGTAATTTACATTGTTATTTACCTATTTAACCTACTGTACTGCAATAAGTTATAATAAGTAATAAAGCATATAGCTGTTGCCAGATTGCTGTGCTAAGCTAATAAACCCCTTCGGCATGGTAACAGCTGATTATTTTCCTGTAACAGCACAACATGGAGTGTTCTAATATTTACTCAATATCCTCATCATAGGAAAGATCGCTAAAAGATGATGATATGACAAGTGAAACTTGAAGATACATGTTCTCATTCGTATTAGGTATAGGTGTCACAACACACTAAATAAAAAAGAAGTCTATTCACAGCTGAACCATTCTGTTTGAAGTAAATATATGAAGATTTGTGAATATATTTACAGAAATGATTCTGTAATACTTCATATTAATGAGATTAGGCTAAAGAAGCAAACATCCGACACGGAATATTATAGAAATACGTTTCTCTTCCTGCTCTTGTGTGGAATTTGATTACACGGATAATGTGTTTAAAAAAAAAAAAAAAAAAAAAAGTGTGGAATTTTCTTTGAAATATGTCGATTGATTATTCTCCCAAGACGTTGTTTGGATAATTTTTTTTTTCCTTTTATATAAATGGACGTGAGATAATATCCTAGAGCTCTGACTGAAAAGGTTTGGTGTGAATTTTTTTTTTTGTTTGTTTGATGCTTTACATGATTAAAGCATCATATTTTTGATGAATAGTCTGAGTCTGAATCATTTTATACAGCGAACTACGTGAGGAAAAGTGGGTATTAACGCTTAGACGTTGAAGATCTCTGAACGTGCCACGCGTATGAAGCATGCCACAGATTCTGTGCTTGAGACGCTTTCTCACGGAGACGCCCGTTTTCAGCTCTAATTTGCATATTTCCATTTTAATTACCAAGCCACCAATAACTTTATGTAGCATTACACGCACACAGAGCTACACAAATTCTGCACGTTCTTTACACTAACAGCATGGAGGGCAGCAGCGTGCACTGAGCTGCATGAATTTATTATTATTTTTTTTAAATTAAAAATGCTCCACAGCCGTCAGGTGTGGCTTTGCAAATTTTCAGAATAACACCGTCTACACCCAGACCTGAAGGTTCACATTGTTTACTTGGCTTGAGCCATGCAAATTTCCTAATGAAGATATGTCATCTTTACGGTCTTAATAACCGTGGACCCGTTTTTTTATAGATCTGTGTAATCTGTGCTACTAATTTTAGTTAAAATGTACTGTTTTTTTTTTTATTAACAAAAATAATTTGCATGAAATTATCTCACCTTGCTTATTGATTGATTGATTTGTCTATCATAAAGTGCAATGCAAAGAGACATTATTTTGTTAATTAGAATATAAGATTTCATAATTAAGCAACAAAGACTTCATTATATTTACCAGTTTAGAAAAAAAATGGCGGTGAGCCGTAAGAATCGACTTTTCTGATGATTCAATTCATCCGACTCGCTGAAAAGGTTTCCCATCACTACAGGTTATGACTTCACCATACATGCATTTTTCAACGCCCAAACATTTATGGCATTTGGCAAACGCTCTTATTCAGCGTGACTTGCAATGATTTCATTTATACAACGGAGCAGCTTGGCAGTGCTGGGAGTTGAACTCTCAACCTTCCGATCAGAAGTCCACCATCTTAACCACTGAGCTAGCACACGAACGAAGATTCGAATCAACACAGAAATGGTTGCAGGGTTGTGCAACAACCATCTCAGCCTCAATATTTAAACCCTGTTAAAAACCTGTGGTGTGAATTGAAGACAGCACTCCACGATGTGCGTGAACGTATTAATAAAATAATCTTCATGGATGAGTTGTCCAAGATCTTCTACAAGTCTCTCCAACCTTGTTAGACATCACAGGGCGAGGCTCAGTGTTGTTACTGTCTCCGCTGAGGGCTTGTTTGAATTTGAATTGTTTATTTTAAAATCAGTGTTTTGCAGAAAGCGGGTGGGGGTGGTGTGATACGCCACAACGTGCAAGCAGAGTGCCACTGCCCCTCCCTGGAGTGCATTGTTTTCATGTAACAGCACGGTGCCTAGCCACAGCGTTTTGCCTATGATTGGAATGTTTCATTTATTAATAAACGTCATGTTGTACATTTTTAATAGTTTATACGGAGTGTCTGAAAAGTCAGGAACCAATGGGAATATGTTGAGCAAAATCCGCAAAAACACGATACAGTGCTCGAGAAAATGCGAAGAGTGTAAAGATGAACGCGTAGAGCGCACGTTGTGAATAATAAATAACAAAATTACATACAGTATATGTAGTTTTACTCTCATTGGTTCCTGACCTTTCCGACAGTTAGATTTAACGTTGTTGAACATCCGAGAGACAAGTTAGCTCCTGTTCTAGCTTATCTTAGCTGTGATTCACTCACCAGCCTCTCTCTCTCTCTCTCTCTCTCTCTCTCTCTCTCACACACACACACACTCTATGTCAAAAGACAGAGCTTGTCATTTTACTGAGAAACCTGAACGCGTAAACTCCTCTGTCCTGAAGCCTTTCACGAGCTGGGAAACTTTGTTACAAAGCGCTTATAACCGAGGCTCCTTCCATAAATATTAAATAAATATCTCCTAAAAAAATACTTCACCAGATCAATGATTATAAATTTTACTATGTTAAACAAGACTTTTAACATTTTTTTTAATCCATTTATTATTAGTCTTAGATTACATGGAGTATCTGCTGTACAGGTCCATGTGTATAAGCCATTACTGTAGAAACAAAAAGGTATTAGGAGGTGTGCATTAATATAAAGTGCTGTTATACGGAAATAATGCACACCTTCTGACCAATCAGATGCGAGAATTCAATCATAATCACATCCTACTTAATGGTAGTATATCGTGTGGAGGCATATGGATTCTGACTCCCATTAGGTATCATATATAAGGAATAAAACACAATAGAATGTAATTTTATAGAAAGATAATCAACAACTGTGTTTATTTAGTACCCTGAAGTTGATTATTTTCCAATAACAGCATGTCCAGATGCGTTTTATTCCTGTTATGTCACAGCTAGGGGGCACGGTGGCTCACTGGTTAGCATGTTTGCCTCACACCTCTGGGGTTGGCGTGGCCTCCGCTCCGTTTGCGTGGAGTTTGCATGGTATGCATGCTTCAGGGGTTTCCTCCGGGTACTCCGGTTTCCTCCCCCACATGCAGTCTAGGCATTTCCAAATTGTCCGTAGTGTGTGCAGTTGTGCCCTGCGATGGCTTGACACCCCATCCAGGGTGAAACCCCCACCCTGTTCCCTGAGATAGACTTCAGTGTAGGATAAGCGGTATGGAAAATGGAGGGATGGATATCGCACCCAATGGTTATAATGTTTAATTTATTAAATAACAACATGTCATGCCTTTATAAATGCTAAATAAACATTTACCGAAACATCACCATTTTTATGAATTAACAACACATTTTTTATTCATTATTAGCCCTAGTTTATAGTTTATATGCCTCGTCTTGCCGTACAAGTCCCTGTGTAAGTTGTTACTATAGAAACCGAAACACTTTAGAACGATTTGCATTACACCCGGAACTACTTTACATAATCTACATAAGCCACACCTTCTGACCAATCAGACTGTAGAATTGTTGTATAAATTTGAATATGAATATTAATTGGGCGGGGGAACAGAACTCTCGCGCTTTAGCTTTTTTAAATCACCGCTTTTGCACTCGTGCACGCGCTGCGGAGTCTGCGCAGTAGTGCCCTCGCGCGCAGCCCTGTCCGCCATTGAAGGGTCGCGAGCGAGCGCTGGAGGAGGAGGAGGAGGAGGAGGAGGTGTGGGGGGGAAGAAGGGTCAGATTGACTTCGACACAGGCGAACGCTCCTTTTTCCTCTGCTCGACTCTCGGTTTCGTTTCTTCCGACTTTTCCACTCGTGGACGCCGAACAAAACTCCTCAGCACTCACGGACCCGTGGCCACGTTCATGGAATCTTACAGCGACACAGGGATATTTGTGTAGCGAATTTAAACACGGCTGCTAGGCAAAGTTACCTAGCTAGCAAAGCTAAGTTAGCTAGCTGGCTAGCTCTCGCGCTGTCTATCCTTTTCGGTGTTCTAGAAGCGAGTGCGTTAGCTTTAGCGATATCGTTGAGCTCGGTAAGCGAACACGCCTTGGCGTATTACTATTATTTTTTCTTTTAATTCTGGGGCCGTTTGATGGATCCTAGAATCGCCTGGTTTCAGCCAGAACAGCGCGGACCCGCTAACAGCCTGTGGATGCAGATTTGGGAGACGACGCAGGGCCTCGGTAATTTGTACTTTCACGGGAACGGGAACGGAGGCGGTAACAGCAACAGCAGCGGAGGAGCAGCAGCAGCAGGAGGTGGTGGTGGTGGAGGAGGTGGAGGAGGAGGCGGCGGCGGCGGATACAGCTCGAGCCCCAAGCCGAGCGGAGACGGTGCGGTAGCGGCGGACAGCAGCGCGGCTCCCGATTCCGGCGAGCCGAAGCACCGGGGGATGTCGGGAGAAATCGCGGAGCAGCGAGACTTCATTCCGCTGGAAAGCAATAATATTGTCATCAACAACAACCACCACAACCAGCGGAGTGCAGCAGCGGCGGCAGCGGGCCGGGGCGGTGGCGGTGGCGCCGGCGGCGGAGCCTGGAGCGGGGCGCAGGACGCCGCGGCGCAGCGCAACAAGCGCAAGCGGGAGAACAAGGCGAGCACTTTCGGCTTCAACCGCAGCCTCTTACTCAACGGCTCTACCGGCCCGGACGCGGACCCGGGCACGCCGTGGAAACGGAGAAACTACTCCGAGGGAATCGTGGGGTGAGTCTCAACCTAGTTAGCTAGTTAACATCTCTCTATCTATCATCTCTCTCCTGTCACTCGTTCCCCTGAGCCATGTGCTTGATCAGTGAGCACATGGACATCTCCAGTCTGAATGTTCATGCTTCAGCCATATTCGGTTTGCTAACAGGTTTCCTTTAAAATGCCACGAGTGTGTGTGTGTGTGTGGTAAGCTAGTGTTAGTGAGCCCAGGTGACATTTACTTGGTTGACTGCTACACCCATAGACACACACACACACACACACACACACACACACACACACACACAGTCTCATTACTAGTGTTTCTTTCTGACTGTATTGTTGAATGTATGTACATTTGTTTCTATCTGTTTCTGTAGTTATTGTCTAATTTGTTCCCAAAGTCTGTATCCAAGCTTTGGCAATACAAATGGTCATATTTGTCATACCAGTAAAGTGACCTTTTGACTTTTGTGTGTGTGTGTGTGTGTGAGAGAGAGAGAGAGAGAGAGGGAGTTGTTCAGCAGCAACATTACTGAACACTTTAAAGGCAGATCTTCGAACACAACTCTTACAATATTTACTTAAAGTTTAAAGCAGTCCTTGTAATGACACAAAAAAAGGTGCCAAAAGTTTTGACACCTCTGTCATTGCATTGTAATTTCGAGTAGAAAAGTAGTAATTTTTTCCCATTATCACAGAAAGTAAACAAGATTGTTGAAGAATGCAGAAGTCATCACCTTACCTATTTTAGGCAAATAATAATTTCTTAGACCAGTGAACATTTGAGTTAGTCAGGAATGTGCTGGAGCGATGATTGATTATTTATTGATCGACGGCACATCAGGAATGACACGATGATTTCTGAATCCAAAAACGACTCATGACCATGAAAATTCGGGGCGATTCGTCTGCGTCACATGGCAGCGACACACTTTTAATGACCTCATGTGTGCACTTGTTGAGCAGCACACATCTCTGAGTTATTGTATTTCAACCTCAGGGCTTTAAATTCAAACCCTGCATTGATTAGAGACGAATCATATTTGACACAAAGGCGTTTTCCGTGCATAGGCGATCAATACCTTTTTGTATTTTATTATCTTAAATAATATTTATGTCCTCCTCGGAGCATTACGCCGTGCACCCGTTTTACTGTCTACTAATGAAACAGCTTTTGCCGTGGAGTTCGACGTCGGAGGGAGCGGATGTGTGTTTGTTAGTGTGTGTGCTTTACACAGGCGCAGCGTTAGGTGTGAACTTATTTGCACGCTCCTCCGTCCCAGCACAGGAATGCGTAGCAGCTTGCAAAGCCTCGAGCGCAGAAAGGACCAGTCCATCTTCTGAGTAATGTTAGCGAGTGTGTGTTTGTACTATAGCGTTCCTCAGCACTTAGTCATGATGCTTTAACCTATACGGTACAGTTCTGTTTTTCTTCCTCTCTTCTTGTTTTTTTTGTAACATGTTGTGCCTTCTTTAGGAAGGATCCGGAAAGATGCACTTTTTTTTTTTTTTTTTTTTATAGTTGTAAAGACACCTGAGACATCTGGTTATAGATTTTTCTTTTAATCTCGAGGCTGTTGAAATCGTTCATGCAAGCCTGCACTTTAATCATTAATCCCAAATTCTAGATGAAGTTGAAATTGAAAGAAGGTGAGAAAAGGAAGCATGTTGTTTGTGTGTGTGTGTGTGTGTGTGTGTGCACTGTGTAGGCAGGCAAGTGTGGAATCCGGCATTGTTTATATTCGCAGCACGATGAGCGAGTCCCATCTGTCCAAAACAATCTCCGCCTCCGTGCACCCGGACACCCGATCCCTTGCCCGATGATGTCACTGAGCCGCCGGCCAATCAGCCGCCACGGAATGAGGGAGTTCCTGATATGACGTGTGGCATTGAGGGGAGAGAAAAAAAAAATAAAACCAGAGGGAAAGCCTTTAGAGCAGCCATGCAAAGATTCCTGTCTGGTTTTGTGCGCAGAGCGAGAGAGCAGAAACAACAGAGAGAGAGAGAGAGAGCAGAAAGAAGGGGGGAGAGAGAGAGAGAGAGAGCAGAAAGAAGGGAAGAGAG
>JAKKZN010000025.1:2724314-2734990 GCA_033441825.1 Pangasius elongatus
GCTCTCTGCCACCTTCAATACTATGACTGAGGTGAGACCCTTGAGCAAGGCACCGATCCCCCAACTGCTCCCCGGGCACCGCAGCTAAAATGGTCCAGGTGTGTGTTCACTAATGTGTGCGCTACTTGGATGGGTTAAATGCAGAGCACAAATTCTGAGTATAGGTCACCACACTTGGCCCCAAAGTCACTTCACTTCACTTAAAAATACTGGAAAAATACCTAGCTATAGACACGACTTTCCCAAAGCCTCACATCAGTTATGTGGCACACATAACAAAGTAGAAATGTAAGAAAATTAATCTTATCAAATCTTTTCCAAATCCTGTTCAAGTCTTTTCCATTTTTTACAGGATCAGATTAAATTTGTTCTTTTTTTTTCCCCCCTCAGTTTTTTGCTGGTTTCGGACCAGTACCGATCCTGACTATCAGATCAGCGCCATCTCTAAATGATCACAATATTCTTCCTTAAAACATTCTTCCCAATTTAGCTTACGTATGTAATATCTGTGAATGTGAAAGCCTGTAACCCACACAGAAATGCTGCTTCATTTTGATAAATAAAATCCACTAGAATATACTGCTTCTCACAAAACCACATATTGCAGCCAATCCATCACTTGGAGCATAACCGCATGAGTCTTTTGTGCAGTAGCCAAGCAGTGATAATGTGTTTGCCAATAACCGTGCTCTGCCTTCTGTCTAAACTAGCATTTCCCTTGTTGGCCACCATACAGGAAATGGATATTTTGGTGAGAATGCAGCCCGGAGCAGCGATTCTCCAGCCAGTCGCTGGGGATCATCAGCCGCATCACATCTGTATTTATCCCATTTCAGCACTGAGCGCAGTGTTAGCATGGTCATTTAGATGGGCGGGAATAAACCTGGACTGGATTGGACGTCGTTGGTCTTGCGGAGTCTGAGAGCAGTGCAGTCTTATCTTCTGAACAAGCAGAGGCTCAGAGATTAGTCTTCAAAGAGAGAGCATGGAACTATAAATGACTCTCAAGTGCCTTCTGGACAAGTTTTACCTCAGCTGAATTTTTCCCAGGGATCAGAACTGTGAGATATTTATATTGTGCATTTGTATCTAACTCGCTAATCGTATATAGGCCATAGGTGCATTATGGGTATTCCGTATAGTGTTATAGAAATTTCAGTGGCACGCTACTCAAGAAACCATTCCTTATTATTAAGGAATAATACACTTTGGGAGAGGGATGTTGTGGGACTGTAATCAACAATCGAGTGGGATGACGAAGCACAGTGACCGCTTTCCAATAACAGCACGTCCCCGTGTGTTTTATTCCTCTTATTCCTCAGCAATTGCCAGTACATTTATTAATGAATGACACATCATCCGTTTTTGCGGAGTGGGAAACTTTCTGACTTCCGAGTACTGTGCTCAGATTCTGAATTCCCTGTAGGAAAAGTCTGATTGACTCTTCAATTCCTAATTCCTACTCGGAAAGTTAGAGTTTTCCGAGAGTTGTGATTCACGTCAACATGGCGGCGCTCGTAGTGAAAAGTAATCAAGTCTTTTTGAGTTTCTGTTTATATTTCAAATCGCTCAAAACCTTAGCAGTTGCCAAGGTTTATTTATGAATGACGCATCATACTTTTCCGCTGACTAAGTGTGAATAAAGAAGTTTAAATACAGTGCCAGGGCATTGGCAGTAACTCAACCCTGGGGCAAATAATTGTGTTTGCATTTCATGTCACTTTATTTCCTGTTCTGCAGTCCACTTCAGAACCGCTCCATACGGCAGCTTTTTCCTCTGCATATGATTAGCGTGGTCTCGACTTTTCATTTAGAAGGGAGAGCTGTCGTGGCTAAAGTCCACATACGCACGGGCAAACATGGAGACAGATCTTTGCTTATCCAGTTTGTCTTTCCAGATCTACTTCTCAAATTGGAAAAAGTTCAAAACGCGGTCATGTAAGCGTGTGGAAGGGAAAAAACGAGTAGCCTCTTATAAAACACTGACGTCATGATTGTGATCTCCACAATTACAAGACAGTGGAATATTTTCTGTATATTGATTTATTTATTGAATATTTCGGTATTTTCGGTATTTTAATTTCACGATGTTCAAGAGAGCATTTTTTGACTACAGCATGAAAACCAAAAAAAAAAAAAAACAACCCCAAAACAATTAAAACTCTACGGTGATGCCTCCACTGCCAAGGCAAGTCCTTCTCGTTACTCGTTTGTATGCCTCAAATAACCTTAAAACATACTTCAAACAGGAAGGAAGCTATTAAAGAAAAAAAAAACAAAACAGTTTCAGGCATCTGACCTTGCTCTGACCTTGACAGTTACAAAATATAATCTGTTCATCTGTTAACTGCAGTGCTAATTCCATATAAATCCTTCAGACCTTCAACTAATCGTTCTCGAGATATCTTGCTAACAAGAATGTCGGGCGGATGCGCAGACGAAAGCATAATGCCCCCTCCACCTAAACAAATACTGTAGAAGTGCTCTTGATGCATTCTCAGCATGCTGTTTTCTAGACCAGAGAGAAAACAACCGGCCGCATGTGAAGTGTGAAGACATCATGACACATGACACACTCACCAAAACGCTATGATGCGATATAATTGGTTAGAAATAAACCATGCAACTGCTAGGGCTATTTAAAACCCAGAAGACGTTTAGATGTGGGCACGTGTCTTTTTAAGATGGAAGAAAAAAAACTCATGTTTTGTGTTTTCAGTGATAAACAGATGAATCGCACACTATGATCAGGGACGCAAGGTAAACAAAGTAAAGATGTGTTGTTGTGATTGATTGAGCATGGCTGATTAATGAAAGTGCTCGCACTCGCGCTTTGGGCTGCCCTGGTAAGCACACACCGCCTTCAAATGCAATTAAACACCTCCGAGAATGCGCTGGCATTTGAAATTTTGAAATTCCTATAGACTAAACGGTATATTATTGACCATCGTATGTTCTGCGTATGCAAAGGCTGCCATGATGAAGGTCAGTAACGTCACGCTGAAAGATTTTTCTGTTTCGTAGCTAGCTAGCTAGTTCATTCAAAAATCTAGCTAGGTCATTCATTCGCAAGTTAATGGAAAAGTTTGTCAAAGTGTTCTTCAGTGCTTTCATTTGTTATTATATTGTATCTTGACAAGTTGTCCATGTAATTGTTGGTCATATTGAATAGTAAAGACTAACGTGCTTCTGATTGGATGGTCACGTTTTCGATACACTGATAGCACCACGTCTGTTTTACTGTAGTGAAGATAAAACGTGAATACGTTGCAGTGGTCTTTCTGTGACAACTGTCTCTCACTTGGTGCTGAGCAGATGGTGAAAAGTCTTACACCACTTCAGTCGCAGTCGGCTTTGTAGCAGCAAAGTGTTTGGATTGTATTCTGTCTGACTTGAGTAGCTTTGAATAAAAGTGACTGGCACGTGACTCATAGAGAGAGAGAGACATGAACAGGTGAGAAACATGAATATTTCATGAGGGTTTGTCATGGATTTGAAAATTAAAACCAAACCCCTTGAATGGGACGTGACTGAATAAAGCGGGTAGCAGCAATTTCGGCTTTCAGCAGCAACATCCGCTTCTTTTCAGACGTGAGGGAGGGAGTGAGGGAGTGAGTGAGTGAGTGAGGGAGTGAGGGAGGGAGTGAGTGAGTGAGGGAGTGAGGGAGTGAGGGAGGGAGTGAGTGAGTGAGTGAGAGTAAAAGTAATCAGGCACAGCTTTATTGTGTCTGAGTTGATTGATCTCACACTATTAACGGTCTGAACAGAGAGCGCCCTGTTTTACGGAGATTCACACTGATCTGTGATCAGTTTTGCTGTTTCGCTTACAATGGGAAGTACTTTAGATGCGTGTAGAAAAGCCTGGTCCCAAATCAGTGCCAACTGCAAACGCATGAGGCAGACAGAGTTGTTTTCTTTTCGAATTTCTCCCTTTTCTCTCTCGTGTGACTCTCATCTACATCCACAGAGCTCACACAGGGCTTCTGTTAGTTCTCTAAGGTTTATTTTAAACACAGTGCCAGGAAGTTCGGGTCGAGGTGAGGCAGGTGTGAAAACAGCTGAACGTCGCGAGGTTGTCATTCAGCGCCCGTGTTTGTGTACACGTTGTTTGCTGAGGCCTTTGAAGAAGGACAGGTCTGTCATTATACAGCAGATTTTTGGAGGCAAAGACACACACAGACACACACACACACGTTTCTCTTTCTCTTGTCCTTGTGAGGACCTTCCAGTGATATAATTATTGTTGCAGCTAATCTAACACCTAAATCTAACTCTAACCTTAACCTTAGTAACCAAAACGAAACTTGTTGGCTCATGTACTTTTTTTTTTTCCTCTCCCAAAGCTGCAGGTTTTGTGAAAACAAACTGGCACAATATCATTACTATCAGATATTCCTGTCCTTGTGGGTACACTTGGTCTGCAACAAAATCACACACACACACACGTGCAAAAATGTGTGTCTAAAAACATTTCTACATTCATTTTTACCAATTTAACCCTTACCCCAAATGTGGGTATTAAGCAAAAACATATAAACAAGTTTTGCAGGTTCACAGAGACGTTTACAAGAACAAATAAAATTAATAAAGTGCACTTTAACTTTTACTAAACACCAAGATTGTTCAGAGTATTCTTAAACATGATGATGTAATTGTAACATAGTCGACTCCTTCTCGAATAACTGCCACATCCTTTAGATCTAAGCCTAAATTCGGCTCTGTATGAATGATTGCTCTGATATGCTCCAGGCAGTAAAAGACAGGGAGAGAGGCTGTTTCTGCACTGTATGTGTAACATTCATTTTTCAGACGCTCCTGAGAGGAACAGCCGTCTAAAACGGAGCTTACGCTGTACAATTCTGGCATGATGGAGGTATGATGTTGCAGTCTCTGACAGGTTTTTTGAATTGTGGTTAAATCACACGTAAATACTCTGTGAATCATGCAGTTTGCAAAAGCGAGCAAAGCTCAATTAATGTGTCCCACCAAACTGTCGGAGGTCACGATGAATTCCTGAGATGTCACGAACTTGTGTGTAGTCTTTGCCATCATCGACTGGCTTGTTATACGACTTTACACCAAATTAGCCACTGAGGCTACGCTTACACGACAACGATGTAGTCAAAAACGGAAAAGTTTCACGTATACACGACAACGTTTTCAAAACGATTCGCGTTTACACGTATCCGCGTTAACGGCCCAAAAATGCTGTATTACGTACGCGCTTGCCTTTACAATAGACACGTACTGCGCATGTCTACGCACCTAACACGTACTACGCACGCGCATGACATCACCGTTTTCAAAGATTCCCGTATTGGGTGTTTACATGGAGACGATAACGGCGGCGTTTTCAAAAACTTGCACTTTGAAACCCGTTTTCAAAAATATGCGTTTTCAGTCCCCAAAACGCCGTTGTCGTGTAAACGAACAGGCAAAACGCATTAAAAAAAAGTTTCCCGTTTTTGGCTGAAAACGTTGTCGTGGAAACGACAGCCCCTGAGAGGAAGAAAAGCTCACATAAACACCTAGGTGATGGAGGTGGCGCTCGCTGAACAGTGACAACAACGTTCTACGGGTCCGTATTTCTTTTCTTTTGAAGTCTAAGTGCAGGAGACTGAGCTCTGACTGCTTGTCAACATGGTCAGTGGTGTAAAACGTGCAGTGTGTGCACCTGAGTTGCGAGGTATCGTACACTCACTATTCTCTCACGGTCACGCACTTCTGATGATGCTTCCATGCAGAAAAAAAAATATCTGTGCAGACACAGAAGTGTTTATAAAAAAAAAGTTAATTGGAGTAACTGACAGATGATTACAGTGCCACAGGTACACTTGGCTCTCATACCTCTTTCATATTTATTTATCTCAGATTTACCGAATCCCAGACGTGGACACGTCAAAATAGAGACGCTCCCGCTGCCACCTAAATTCAGTCCCGACCACATTAATGCTAGCTACATTAACTGTGAGCTTAGCAAGCCGTGTTAATTTCTCAACACACCTGACGATCACCTGTTATACGCTATAACAGCATAGCGGTGCTGCTGAGAGGTGCTGGTCTTCCCAGGCTAGCCGGCTAATGCTAACCAGGCAGGGGCAGAGAAGCTGGAATCTGTCTTTCTGTGCAAATTTGGTTTTGCTAAGCAGGAAAAAAAATTATTATTATTATTATTATTATTATTTACTTAATTTTGTAAATTGTATTTTTTTTCTTCTTTTCAGTATTGGACATTTATCTATTTATTTAAAATGTTATTAATTTATATTTAATTATTTAAAATATTTTAAAAATTAAATATTTTTAATCATTAAATAAATTGTTAAACAGTTTTTATTTATTTATTATTATTTTTTATTTATTTAAGAGCTCTCCTGTATTGCTGGCAGTTTGTGAGCGATATCATGATGCATAGAAATGTCTTTGTGAGCCGTGGCACGATATTTTGTCATATTTTGTCACATCGCCCACCCCTAATCCCTCCCCACTTTCGATCAGAGCGATGCGGGTCAAACCTGGACGTGAGAAAAGGGTAGTTCATTCTCTCCCTTAAGCGTAATCAGCTGCTCTGTGACTTTGCAGAAGCATCGGTTTCAGAAACATCACATGTCTGAGAGGAAGCAGGTCTTAAACACGTCCTAAACGTCGCCCCGTCATCACCGATGCTGATGATCACTCAGCTTGGATGTGTTGTATTGACACTCGGAATAATTGCATGACTGTAATTAATGGAAATGCAAAGTGATTAGCATTTTTTTTTTTTTTGAAGTGGAAGGAAATGTGCGTTCCCTCGCTCTCTAAACCACTCTCACTCTGAGAATACCGTGTGTGGGAAAGGGTTGAGGATACGGTTCAGGATTCGGCACATGCGTGGGCGTAGCCTTGTGCTTAATGGCAGTTCGGACTCTTAATGTGTGTGGACTTTTTTATTTTTTTTTGCGTCTCTCACACACACACACACACACACACACACACACATGTTGTATTCCAGTACTGTTTTTAACGCATCCTTCACTATTCAATCCTGCCAGCGGCCACTTGTGTGACGTTGCTGATACACGCTTCTGTGTCGCAACAGAGGAGTCGATGAGGACAAGCTAAAAACAGTATGGGAATTCTAGGAGTCAATTGTACCCACAAGGACAGAAATAACTTCCTGGTTTGCATTCAGATGCTGCGTGTGAGACTGCTACCGTCCCTCATCTTCGGTCCCGTTGTCTCTCTCACACGTGTCAGAGGCAGTGATGAGACAGTGATCAGTCTGTCACATGATACTTTTCGTTTTACCAAGAAACTGCGGAGCGTAAACTAACCTGTCCTTAACATGCACACCTTCTGACCAATCCGATTTGAGAATTGGCATAAAAATTTAAAATTTAATTTTTGTGAATATATTTTATAGGGTTGCTGATTAGATGATCTGTGACTCCATGAACTCACATGGAGCAAATGTGAAGCGAGCAACTAAAACGTGTATTAATAGTTTGTGTCTGTTTTGTCTCAGTTCGGTGGTATTTCTCTCTCTCTCTCTCTCTCTCTCTCTCTCTCTCTCTCTCTCTCTGCCTTAACAGCTTTGTATTCTGACTTGTTTGTGAAAAAGTATCTCCCAAATGAATAAATGTAATTAGAACAGATGTCCTCCTGTCTGATCTAAAGGTAAGGGTTAGTGCCGCACCTACACCTCTGACTTCAGTACCTTTAGCGGTTGTGCACTCCGCACCCTGTAGTCAGACCTGGTGCTTTATTTTAGACGTGTGGCTCAGCGTGCCCTGTCATCATAGTTTAAGCCGAGCTATTATACTGCTGATAACCCCCTTTTTCCAACAACACAAGCTTGGAACCAGATCCAGCCAGTGTTTCCGCCAGGTCAAGAGCCAGACAATGAAGAGAGGAGTATTCAGCAAAGATTCATAAAATGATTACCTTATTATCACAAATGCTTAGCTTATGTCTGTAAATAAAACATCCATTTGATCACAACAGTTTTGAAATTAATATTTCGAATATTTTTGGAAGATTTATTTATTTTTTTTTAGTTAGTTGTATTGGCTAATACTCTTAACTAGGCTTAATTGAACAACAGGTCACTAACTAATCCAGCGTCACAGGATTAATGTATATTTTTATATTTATTACAGACCATGATGTATCCGAGCGAGGAAGAACGAATCCAAATAATTCTACTCGTACATAATCAAAGTCGAGGGGAACATATCGAGCAAGTCAATAAAAGCTTTTTTTGTGCTGTTTGATGCTGGATTTATGGGACGCCCTTTATACAATATCACATCACTGATATTTCATATAATCGCTCACAGCATGAGAGCGTTATGGCGGCCAAATGTGGCACATGAACTAATGCACGGTGAGGGTAATGTAAAGATCCTCTGGCTGTCCCGAATCATATTCAGTGTATGGAATCGACTCCAAAGCTTTGGGATCGACTCTTAGTCATCAGTGAATCGACTCTTTTTGAGCAGGATGGAAGCTTGATGATTTGACACACATGATCAGAAATATTATATATTGTGTATGCTAAGAAATTGAAACAGTCTAGCATTTATTTGCATTATTCTGATTTATTATTATGATCCCGATAGCTTTGGTACTCGCTTCCCAACACTTGTCTCGTAGACTAATCATTCAAACGAGCGCATGTACATCTTCAACCCCGGGTTTCACACAGTCTACAAACTTTTTTTTGGCCAAAGTAGCACGATATAATGTTTTCTGATAGATCATAATCATATAAGGTAGGACAACTCAAAGGAATACATGGCATTTAATAGTTAAGCAATAATCACATGAGCAAGATTTGGCTGTAGGCAGTCACAGCTGTGCTGATGTTCCGTATAAGCATGAGTTATTGCGAGTGCGATTATTGATTTTATTTTTTTAACAACATTTCTACAAATAAGAAATGAATATTGAGTAACTGACAATTCGGACACAACATGGCCAAATGTTCTGTTCATTTTTGCTCCGCTAGAGAAAATAGATCCTGAAGAAGCGGCCCTCACTGATAGCCTGTCGGCTAGCTCGCTAGCTAGCTCACATTGATTTATACGCGGGTAGCGTGGCCGAGCGGTCTAAGGCGCTGGATTAAGGCTCCAGTCTCTTCGGGGGCGTGGGTTCGAATCCCTCCGCTGCCAGAAGGCCTTTCTCTGGGGCAGCCATGGCCTAATGGTTCGAGACTCAGACTTGTAACCTGAAGGTCGTGGGTTCGAGTCTCCGGCAGGGATTGTAGGTGGGGGAGTGAATGACCAGCGCTCTCTGCCACCCNCCCCCAACTGCTCCCCGGGCGCCGCAGCTAAAATGGCTGCCCACTGCTCCGGGTGTGTGTGTTCACTACTGTGTGTTTGCACTTGGATGGGTTTCAAAGTCACTTCACTTCGCTATACGTTCTTGTTAAAGGTCTGACAGGTTTGCCATATTTTTAAGTCAAAAGTTACATTCCTGAAAAAATATTGTTTGCTGTGTCTGCTGATGATGTCACTAACACTACTNAGGAAATAGATGCACTCTTAGAACGGTGCTCGACCAGTCAGATTAGTAGAACAGACCTAACCTGTATAAGCATGATTCAACCAGGACACAGTGTCACTCACATGAAAACACTAATTACGAGTCATACAGACAAGAGCACAGACGAAGGTAAAGAGTTTCCATGCTTTAGAGTACTGTTTTGTCTGGAGTTACGTGCGCCGCCATTTTCCATCAAATGCGTCTTTGGTCTGAATGAAGTGCCGTTGTGCGCCACAGCGCGCTCCATAGCACGGTCCGGCTAACTGACATTCAGATTTATCGCCAGCTATTTTTATTACTGTTTTTTTTTTTTATTGTCAGATTTGTCAGTGAGTTGTCGCAGCTCTTCTACATCGCTGTTACACGGTCTCTAAACATCGTTTTAGCAGATTTTAAATATGTGGAAATAAGCTGTGCCGTCAATGTCATGCATTTATTTCATCCCATTTTTGTGCATCAGGTGACACAAGAATGATTTGGCTCAATATATGAAGAAACATATGCAATTTCTTTTCTTTAAACAAACATGGATTTTTTGCCTTTGAATACATATCATGCTGTTAGTATTATAGACCAACTAACCATAGAATCTTATAAAAATAACATCACAATAAATATTAGGAAATTTAAATAGTATACATAGTGTGTGCGTCTCTCTGTGTGTCTCTGTGTGCGTCTCTGTGTGTGTGTCTCTCTGTGTGTCTCTCTGTGTGTCTCTCTGTGTGTCTCTCTGTGTGCGTCTCTGTGTCTCTGTGTGCGTCTCTGTGTGCGTCTCTGTGTGCGTCTCTGTGTGTGTCTCTGCGTGCGTCTCTGTGTGTGTGTTGAGGACCAACCTTATCTTTCCTTGAAAGTCTGTGTGTATTGTTGAACATGAAGACAGGAAATGACCCCCGTAAAAGCAAACCCTAGTGTGGATGGAGAAGAAGCAGGACTACCTTTGACGTCTTTTCCACAACAAACGCACCAAACTTAAACAATTATCTTTCATATTTAAGTTAAAAAGGGTTAATAATTGATCAGTTCAGCAACTGTAAGGATTGGGGTGGTACAAAACGTGACTGAGAAATCAGTCAATCAACTAAAATCCATTACACTGTAACTGAGCAATACAGAAACACATCAGTGCTCTCGAAGTAATCCACACAGCCTAA